>CM010615.1:30645467-31092918 GCA_003430845.1 Xanthoceras sorbifolium
AATTGCCTTGTGATGTTGTGTTTCATTCATTGAGGGTGATGGGGCCCAGATAAATGCCAATAATGTTGATATAAACATGAAATAAGATGGGATGGTATCTTGCCAATTTTATAAATTTCTTTTGAACAAGAGTATCTATGTGGGTGTCTTCATGTTGGGGCTTCTGTCTTTACTTTCAATCACGTAGTGGGCAATGTATATGTACAGTATGAGAAGTGCATTAAGAGCCACTTGTATTTTTTTCACTTTTTTTTTTTACTTTTTGTGTTAAAGCTAGAGCTCAGTTGCCCAAAAGGACAGATTGTTTGCTTCTCTCTCACATACACACGCATATAAACATAGATCGACTCGCACACACACACACACACAATATGAATATGGAAATGACTATTTTACCCCACCAATGATATTCTGTTTTATAAAGTAGAAACTTGTGGTTTATTGTTCTTTGCACCATTTTCAACAGATTCCAAGTTTTGAGTTACTCAATTGCTCTTATGGAAAAGTTTATATTGGTATGTTTATACCGTGCCATACTGTCCATATATACTCATGGTTGTACAACTGTACGAGATGATTGGGCCAATCTCATTCGCTGGATTGGCGAGTTGAATGTAAAATTTGTGTAGTTTACACATGAATATGCAAATGTAGGAGTTTAAAAGTATGTATTTGTAGTAAATATTAAAATTGAACCGAAACATTTTTAAGGAGACCATTACCCTTCAAATGTGTACTGTGAGACTGTGACTTGGTGAAACCATAATTGGTAGTTTTTATAAGAAAAGAAAAATGGATACATGGCCATTTGTCATCTGTGCCATTTTAGACTTTCTCCTGCCCTTTGAAAGCCAATTGTCTAAATTAATTAACAAAATTAACTTATTTTTGTTGATATTAGAGATTGATTGAAATCTCTAAGTGGCCTTAAGTGGTTGTAAAGCTAATTGTGTAACATGATTATGCTTTTTAACAAACAGAATAAGATTCGCATGGCTGACGCTGAACACTTGGATAAGGGATTGTTAGTGATGATGATGATGATGTTGCAAAGTCGGCAAGTGGAATACGTTCACAAACTTTTAAGACTCTAACTGACTTTTGTGATTTGTGAACTTGGTTTCAAATGTAGTTTTCTTAGAGAATAAACATAAGAAAAAAAAAGAAAGTGATTTTAGAGAAAGAATCACCAAAGTAAAAGCTCTAGTTGGCTCATGCCTGCCTTTTTTGTTGTGATATCATAATATCAAAATAGTCCTTTTCATTTCAATCCATGAAACTGAAAGATAATTAATCAAGAGGGAAACTTCCCTCACTTATACATATATTTATATATAATTAATTTAATTACAAACAAATGTGAAGTTTGTGCATTTTGAGATTATTTATACCGAGGTTATTCTTGATAATGTTTTAGAAATTTGTTTGATGAATCTTTCGAAGAGGGGTTTTTTGTACGAGTATTTTACCAAATTCAAAATATATCTAAATTTATCTATATAATTACAATAAGCTTCAAAAGATGTCAATGAAATTTTTTTGTAAAAATACATAAAACAGGAAATGAAGATTTGGCATAAAGATTGTTAGGTTAAATAGAGGAGGTGAAAAGCTTTGATGGACCACTCACAAGGAACAATGCCATGCTCACTAACTTTTATTTTTATAGATTATTTATCTTGTAAAGGTACAAACAGTCATTCTCAATGAGGACATTCAACAAGTTGCATGTGGCCCCAAATACTTTCTTTTATGATGACCAACTCACTTGCTGCTTTTTTATGGTTTACAGAAATGGGTGGAGCTACCTTTCTTGTCTAGTCAAAATACATGATCATTATTAATCAATTCATAGATAAACTCATAAATATTTTGATACTTGAGTTCAAATTGGTTTTTTAAAAAACCTTTTTTCGAAAAAAAAAAAATGTGACTCAGAATCCTTTTTGTGTTTGTGTTATAAAAGGAAGTTAATGAGACTCATCTTTAAAGAGAATGGCAAAGCTAATTCCTAAAGAAAAAAGCTATGCCCACTTCTGTAAAATCAGACTTCATCAGTTCACAAAACAGTACCAGTTAAAATCATTAGATATTTGATGTTTATAGAAACAGTGAACGACTTGGGAGTTGGAACCACGAGAAACACCTGGACACAAAAAACAATGCCAATCTAAAACAGTTACAGGAGAAGCAATGACAAAACAGAGTGCTCTGAAAAAGAGGGTTTACCAATAACTTCTTTATAGCAGAGCAATTCAACAGTGACTAAATTTGGCAGTAACATTTGCCAACAACTTCTTTGGACATGACAATGCACCAACTTCTGCTGGTTCCTTAATCCTTATAGCTTCAACTGTTGATCCCAGAAAGAGGCCAATTAAAGTGGGTCATAACCGCATTGTCTGATGGCGACACCACTCGTGCTCATTTTTAGTCCATATATTTGTCACCATACGGGCAACCCATGTGCTAAACTCTGTTTTACACTTGCAGTAAATCAACCTGAAATTACCCTTCTACACCTTAACATCACAATCATAAATCCAATTGTGAATACTACCAATTTACTAAGATTCTTTTTCTTTGTATAAGAGATTTTGGAATCATATTCTGCTCACACCGAAATGTGAAGGGATTTGCTTTTTGAATAATACTACACTGCTAAAAACTTTATCTAATTTTATTGTTCAAATGATGCGATATGCTAATTTATAATAATCATATTGTTTATACGAAGATGGATTGATCCAAATTATCTTGCCGCATCACTTGAACCTTGATTCTTTAAACAAGTCTCGAAGCGATCGGTCTCTCTTTCTTTCTTTTGTTTAGAAAGGCATCCAGTAGAAATTATATAGTCCGAAGTCTGAACTCGGGATATAATTTATCCGAGTAGGTGAGATTCCAACTCCAAGGAGTTTGGACTCTTGAATACAATATCACTTCAAGCAGCTCTCTGGGTTAAAATCTGAATAACAATTTATATTAGAATTCTTCTTCTTTATTCTCACTTTTTCCTTTCTCTTATGTCTTACACAGTTACATGGATCCACGATATGGTGTAGAGAAATAAATTCTTGACCATCAAGAAATATCCAATCTAGCAAGTTGACTACCCATCATCCAACTATTTTTATAAAACAATAGGGCATGAACAGACTCATTGAACAAAGATATGGAAAAGCCATTGATCAACAGCATAACGTTATAGAAACCAGTTACCAGTTACATGCCGAAAAATATCATGAAAACTTACAAATTGCCTTTGTATGAGATTGGTCTAGAAAGTTGGTTCAAAAGTAAGCATATTACAGAATTAAATATTTTTATTAAATTTTCCTACAAAAGACTCATGACTTCTCCTCAGGACTTTCTGTTTGCCTCCTCCATATATTCTTGCACTTGGTTGTGCTGATCCAATAGCCCTTTCAAGTAACTGCGCAAAAGGTGCAAAACTCCATGTTAGACTGGACCAAGCAGGGGCAGGGCAGAGAGTTTTAAGATTATAACATAGATTATGACTACTTCAATAACCAATTTACAAATCATCCATGCAGATTTGGTTTTCTAGAGTAACACAATGCATGTAAACCAAGTAGATAATGCAAATGGCCACTAAAAACCCAAACTGACGCATTACTAAAAGGTTTATGACAAAATGGGATACTCTTTTTATACAGCAACGAATTGACAAAATCTATAATAAATTACATGAGTATTCAGATCGCGATTGATTAGAAGGAATTCAACCATGTAGTATGTGATCAATAGATACATCCACTAGGTCCATGTAGAAACTCAAAATTATAACCCCGGTGATAAGAATATGCGCAATCTGGAGAATTTTATTACTACTATTTACCTTTTACATTTGCTGATGGTATACTATACTTTTCTTAGAGGTGTCTAATATGAAGAAAACAATAATCACCAGGAAGAAGAAGAATCTAAATCATATTGGCATCAGACAATTGTAAAATACATCCAAAGTTCTACAAAGGATAGAAGGAAAACTAATTTACTCTAAGAATTCGTATCATGTTCTTTGCAACATGATATCATGTTCAAAACGGTAAGAAATAAGTTACAAGAGTCAAAAACAAAATAACAATAATGATAATAACAAGCGAATATAACTAATTAATTTAATATCTGATCATGTCGAATAAATCTTTTCAGTGTTTCCAGGTCCAAGACCATGTTGAACTAAATCAAGTAATCAGGTAGTGATGATCCAGAACTTCACCAACCATAGAGCATCCTTATGGAAGTAAATGCTGTTTAAGAATGGGGTGGCTGTGATTAGGAAAAGACCATCCTTACTGCTCTTATCTGAAACCAGTTCCAGCTAGCTTTATAAAAATTAAAATGTAAACATTTTATTCCAAATGTTCTGTTATTGTCAATGTTGAACCAAGACACATCTGTGGCGTCCAGTCAAAAAAAAAAAAATTCCCCATGTATACAATCTGATTCTGACTTTCATTAGCTAAAATGCATCTTATATGTCAGCAATAACTTGTCCCTAGCCCAAAAACAATCAAATTAGCCAAAAATGATAAAGTTATGCCCCCTCCTCAACAAAGAATGAAAACAATAAAAACACAATGTATAAATATCTCTTGCTGCTCAGATTTCAAATTTTCATCTTGGAGATAGCATGATACATAACAAATTGACTAACAGAAAGAGAGGTAGCAGATCGCTCTATGAAGAATTCCAAGAGTAAAGATCTTCATGGCTTATATAGTCAACAAAATTAGCTTGCAGATTTTGCGGGGCTGAGGATAGAAAGTTGAGATTAACCGAACTTACACCTAACATAACTCAAAAGAAACCAAAAAACAAATGGGCCACTGAAGATTCAAAAAGCATTTCTGTAATTTCTTCTAGTATGAACAAACTTTAGAAAATGGCAACGTATAATTCCATCCATCAGATAGATTTCACTATAATTTGCACAAAAGATTAAGCATAAGGCAAAGAATATACAGTAAATATAGAAAGCTAAAGCCATCTTTTCCATGTTAAAGACAAATTTGATGATTCTCTAAGTATAAATACAGTAAACAACATTGCAGACCACACCAACAAGTAAAGGAGATCAATGACCTACGTATAATAATAACAAATTTTACAAGTGATCCATAAACATTAAAACAAGTAGCACTGCATAAGAAAAACCACTCTAAGTATTCATGAAAACCAGAAATCAACAACTGATTGAGATCGCAAGATTTTTTTGAGAAATTATAGTACTATAGAGAACAATTCAGATGAGTTATGGATATAGATTGAACTATCTGATCAATAGCCTCTAGCTCATTTCAAAGGCTCTAGTTTATCCATTCACTCATACAAAATTAATTATCTACTATATTTTAATTTTCTGAAAAAGAGAAACATATAAAACAAGAAACCTACAATGCAGCATCATTCCTGTGCCTTTAGCTGATTTGAAGTCCACGCCGATCACCCATCTTTTCCATTCCTTCCTATAAATCCCAATCTTAATTTCTTCTTATCAACCAAATTTAAAAATAAAAAAAGAGAAAAAAACTATCTACTTATACCCATCTCATCAATCAAATGCAGAAGTACTGAAATGGGGAACGAAAAGAAAAGGTCACAAAAAGTGCAGCATATTAAATTATTCAAAGCAGCAGTGAGTAGGACAACAAGAAGTAAAAAAATCAGTCTTTTTGGCTTTTCATGTGTCCTAGAAACAGTAAGACTCACAAAGAGACTACTAGCGATCTTGACAAGTACGACGGAAGGTACCATGAGACAACTCGCTATATGCCCGCACATTGATAGTCAAGTGGGATGTGAGTCGAGTCACACTGTGAAAAGGCAAAAAGGAAGCTGTGCAACCCAGTTCTCCCAAATTCCTGTAAATACAGAATAGAACCAGTACAAATAAGACCAGGAAACATTCAATTTTAACATTCTAATATAATAAAATATTGTAAAACTACTATTTCTAATGACATAAACCTGAAAAAAGAAACATTTATATGCCATTGAGCCTCGTTCAACCACATCCACATAACATTAAAACAACAATGGCAGAAAAAAAAAAAGGCAACTAAAACCAAAGAAACTTTTGGTTTTCTGGATTCATTAAAGGTAACGAAAAAGAGAAATGCTAATTAAAATCTTATTTTTAAGAATTAAAAACCTACAAAAGAAAAATAATAGTCACTTTTAGAATCCCAGACTTGCTGTAGAGCTACAAACCGGAATTCGACGAGGCTTTTTATTACTATACAAACCAAAATGACTGGTACAATCATGATTTTAAGTTTTCTGTAATCAAATTTTATTGTTTCTTTCTTTTCCAAGGAATTAACCCAGGGAGCATTATTATTATTTTTTTTAATAAAAAAATTTAAAGGAAATTGAAACAATATTGAATAAGAATGCTATCATTTAACACTAGGATAAAAATTGTTGCTTAAATAACTATACTTGTGATCCAAAAGAATTTGAAATCATAATGACAACTCGAAAACACCAGAGAAACAAAACGTACCTGGGAGAGGCGAAGGAGAGGCGGCGGGGCTGGTGGTGAGGACGGAGGCGGGGGATGGGCGGGGGAGAGCGGAGGGAAGAAGCCCTAGAAAGTGACCTTGACAACGATCCTGCACTACGCCAAGCCATGACAATCTCTATTGGTGAGTGAGTGAGTGAAGAGGCGAGATTTGTTTAGGGTTTTAGGGGGTTTTAAAAAATGGTGTTCTGTGGTGGAGGTGTACGGTTGTTGATGTGGAGTTTAGACGCTGAGATCCGTCTCATTGTTTGACTTTTGTTATTTGTCGAGGATCTTGACTTGGAATCGAATGTAAATGGTATGTATTTCACTCCACCAAAAACTAAAGAATGTAATTAAAGTGAGGTTGGTATCTAAAATAGGTTAATTTAATGTCATGACTCTTAATTAAGAAGTTCGTGTATAGAAAAATTTATCTACTGATCAAAAGAACTTATTTAATTATAAACTCTTTTCAGTTTTTTTTTAATGTCATTTGGTTACCACTTCAGTAAAGCTTTTGGACAATTAAAAAGTTATTTTACGTCTACTCGAAGAAACTCAAATTTTAGACTTTTCTAAGTATTAAAATGTTAAAAATATTAAAAGTTTATTAAAATATCTAATATAATCATATTAAAAGTTTATTAATTTTATAATTTTTTTAACTTAAATTATATCTTTTTTTGTAATCCAATCATTTCAACAAACTTTTTTAATTGACAACCAAACGGCTAACCACTTTTTATTATAAGTTCGACTTTTAATAGATCTACGCCTAAAAATTTTACTTAAAAAAACTCTTCTAGAACAATTATAATTAATTTACATTACAAAAAAGAATATTTTTATTTTTATTTGGATTCTTTAAACTTAAAAGTTACTCTCAACACATCGTAGGGCTCGTTTGAAAAAACTTTTACTTTTAACTTTTGACCTGTAGAAGAAGAGAGGTAAAAACTTGAGCTTTTTAGTTATTGTTTAGATGATATATTTTAGAAGAGCTTTTATACCCAGAAGAGCTTTTGAGACTGTTTGGCTGAAATATTTCAAAAAGGCTACAAATTATGATAGGACTTTTTTACCCTTAAAGAAGAGCTTTTAAAACTGTTTGACTAAAACATTTTATTATAGTCTCTATTCAATATAATTTTAACTTTGTAATAAAAAATACATGTAATTTTTTTCTTATAAATATTTAGTTCATATGGGATAATATAATATTTCTAAATTTATATTTCATCAACAAAAGAGATGAAGTAATTAAAATTCAATTACAATTTTAAATACATACATGCATAATAATTTACTACAAATTATAAAGATAATATTACATCAAATCCTAATGATAAAAGTGAAAAAAAAATTATCTTAACAATAGTTCTCTAGCAATTCTATCACGAATGACCCCCATTTCACTTTCATCTATTGTTAAATCTACAAATGGTTCTTCATCCTCAGACACATAATCTTGATTTTCATCGTATGATTGAAACTCAACATCTGCATTGGCCTCTCTCCTTATGAAATTATGCAAAGCCATTGAAGCTGCAACAATAGCTACTTGCTTATCAAACTTATAATTATGCATGTTTTGTAAAATTCTCCATCGTGCTTTCCACATACCTAAACAACGCTCAATAACACTTCTTAATGACAAATGCATATAATTAAATATTTTCCGAGAGCCACTTGGTTGACCACTCATACGAAACTCTGGAAGATGATATTGTTCTCCTTTATATGGAGCTAAATAACCCTTCATATTTGGATATCCTGAGTCAACCAAGTAGTATTTATTTGCAATATTAAGTTCTATTTTGTAAACAATATTATTCTAAAATTAAATAAAAAGTTATTTAAAAAGTATTTACTTATAAACATCACATACCATTTGGCGGTTTAGGAAATTTTAACTCGGTGTTTCTTAATGCTTCTAAAAAAATACGTGTGTCATGTGCAGTTCCTTCCCATCCTGGCCATACAAATGTGAAAAGCATATCAAATCTGTATACAGCTATAGTATTTTGGGTAGGAATTTATTTCCTTCCAATATATGGAATTTGTTCATCCACTAGAAGCGACACTCGGACATGTGTTCCATCTATGGCTCCAATGCAATCTTATCAATTACTAAAGAAATAAAAAAAAGCTTATAAATTTAACTTACTTATAAACAAATCTTTATATATACAAATTAACTAGAGAAAAAATTACCTTAAAATATGGCCAATATTTGCAATTACTTCGAATGTAATGCGGGACTTCATTATAATCTTCAGGTGTCCTAATTTCATTAAAAAAAAAAAAGCATGATCATTTTCTCGAGCACAATTTCAAATTGTATACACACTGTTTCACCTGAATGTTGAAATTGTTCTTGAAAAATTCTATTCCCAACACCATATCCTAAAGTCATTAAATATACCTACTGCCTCTTCAAGCCCAACTCTTCTGGTGGAGGCTAATCCATAACTTCTTAATCTATCACATAATTTAACAAAAACATGTTTCTCCATTCGAAACTGCTCGTGACAACGTCGATCATTTCCTTCGAGTATTTATTTTATGAACATCGATCCTGTATAAGGAGAATTTTTACATGGTTTTTTTATTAAAAAGTTATTATGGTAATACACTGCTGTTCTTGCTATTGCAAGATTAAGTTCATCAAATTCCATATCATCTCAGATTGCTTATTCAACAAATTCTTTTTCCATCTTTTTCTCTGAATCACTGTCCATTTTATAGTTATCTGTCTGTAATTATTAAACAAAGATGGAATATAATTAAACCAAAAATATAATTATCAAGAGCAACAACTAATCAACACAGCTTTTTTAAATTTCCCGTGACCGTCATTGATACAATTGTACAAAAATAAATTCCATTTAAAAGTTCATCAAATTCTATTTTTTGTTCAAAAGTGTAGCCTATTTTACAAAAACACAAATAATTATCAAATTTTCATTCATCATTTCTCAACATTTTATTCATTCTCACTTCACAACAACACCATCAATCAACAATAAATTCACAAGTTGAAGAAAGTTTCTAACATGTAAATAATTAATAACATTTAAAGAAATCATCAAAAAAAACTACATTTTTAATCATTAAACAACAATACATAAGTTAGGTGATCCTACATCAACATACTATATATATATATATTTCATATGCAAAAGTGTCATAAGTCTTACAAAGAGACACATTTTGTTTATCCTATTACAAAAGATATCATGTCAAAACAAAATATAGTTCTTTACAAAAGTAGTACATTTATACAAAAGTATCATATATTTCTTGAAGAATTCATTGTCCTAATATTTTATTACTATTGTTGATCTTTCAACCACTGAATTTGGTATTCAAGTTCCTTTAATGCCACAAAAATCTCTCTATTTGTTTTTTTCGCGAACAAGCTAATGTCCAACTTGAATAGAGGACTCATTGGTTTACACTCCGAAAGAGTAGCTAACTTATCAACTACCTCTTGAATCATAGATATGAACTCCTACTCTTAGTACTCTCACAAAGTTCTTCAAGTTGGTTGGATAACTTTGATGTTGCAGAATTATTTCTTTGTCCTTTCTTGAATTTCTTTTTATTTGGTTCAAGTCTTTTCTTTTTACGATTGCTACATTCTACTTCTTCCTTATGATTAGCTTCTTCAGAATCTAAACTATTAGTTTCATCAACATTACCTTCAATATTAAATGCTTGCATGTACAAATGAGGCATTATACCAGAAGTTGGTGCCCAAACCCTAGCTCATGTAGTTGTAACATCTCAAAATAACTCATCTAACTTGAATGCATGTTCCAAACCCTTCACGCGAAATTTTGAAGTTTCTGGATATTTCTGTTTATAATTTTTAAGTTAGTTTAAAAAGTTAAAAAATTAACATAATAATAAATAATTTGTTTATAAATACCTACTTATAACTTTGTTTCCCACCACTCGTTTGAAGCATCAACAGTTTATCTTTCCATGTCCCAACCGAGTCCAGTTTCTCCTCTTACCAATGAATCCCAAAGTTGCCATTCTTTTTTCACAATATCCCAATGATTTTTTTAGTTGCTTTAGATCATAAGTTTCTACCTGTTGCATTGTTAAAATTTTAAATAAAGTTTTTACAACCTTGTTTACTCAAATGTGTTCCATTACTATTCTTGGCTCTAACTTGTTCTACAGCCAAGTCAACCCAAATCTCATATGTTCATGGATTCCAAATCGCTTTTAATTTTCCTTGTGTTCCCTCATTTGCCATTTATATTAAAATTATAATTTTTATTTAAACTAATTAGAATTATAAATTTACACACAAAATACTATTTAATCAATTACAACCAAATAATTTATATCACTACCTCTATATTATTTTAGAAACGACAACACTATCAACAACCCCCCATTTGATATCTGATCTCAATACCTCCAATTGCATGTTCTTTAACAATAATGTAACTTTCTAAAATACCCTAGATAACTCCCTAATGATGCTTTTAGATCCATCAAAATCATTTTTTAATCAATTAAACACTAAATTTTTTTTTTAATGTATCTATCTTTGTGGTAAATTCTAATTTATAATAGTTTACAAAACAAAGAAGACTTTAATAATTCAAAGAATCGTGCAATATTGTGGAAGTTTATTTTGGAGTGTCCCTAGTTAGAAAATGTTATAGTTTAAGATATGTTCACTGCAATGATGCGAAAATAAATAAAAAATGAAAAGATTCATCACTAAATATATGTCGAAATAACAACACACAAACTACATTAATATACTAAAAGGTTCATGATATATATGCTAAACTGTGAGATTTATTTTCTTGCGGAGAATAATAAACAGTGAAACAATTAGGATTTCAAACATAAAATGTTCATGATACAATATGCTATATTGTAATTTTTGCTACTGTTATGTTTTTATCCTCTACAAAATAATATATGTATATGAATTACTTAAGAGATTATAAGTTAAAGTATACTTTTTTTTTTTTAAGGTTATAAGCATATTTGTATTTGCATTTATTGTTATGCATAATGATGTAATATGATGTGAATCTATCTTCAGATTTCCCTTCTATTAAAATTTAGCTTAATATCATGAAGAGGTGTGTAGTTATTCTCATTGTTGTAGATGTAGAACAAAGCTATTTGCCTTTTAAAGTAGCCTAAGCAGTATTTTTGTTGAGGCAATATACTGGTACACATTCTTTAACAGTTGTTCCTCTATACGAATTTATCAATCAAACATGGGGAGTTTTTAGTGCATTAATTTTTCTCTTCCAACAACTTCGGTTTGTTTAACATATTACAACAACAACAACCCAGAAACCACAAACTAGACAATAATAAAGAAATTTCAAACTAAAATGCAAGGAGTTTGTTATTTTGGTTAAAAAAGGATATAAAATAAATAAATAAACAAAAATGCACAATGATTTCTTAAAAAAAAAACATATATTACTAAGATTTGCATCATTTAACAAGTTTGCCTCCTCAAACTCCCAAAAAAATAAATAAATAACGGTTCATGGGCATTTCATCACTTGAGCTTCAAATCGAGTACAACAGGAGAAATAATGATATCAGAAGAATAAAACAAACTAATAACATATCACAAATTTGGCTTGACAAACCACGAAAAGAATCAGAGCAATTGAAGGTTCCAAAACCCACATAAAAATGAAACATCACCATCAAAGGATAATAAAAGGAAGAGAGAACCAAATTTGTCATCTCAAAAAAAAAAAAAACACATGAAAAAGAAGAAGAAGAAAATACCTACCTAGTAGATTGATCTGATGAAGCACCAATTGGATTGAAGCCAGAGCTTTTGTAGGGTTCTTGTTTTTTCAAAAAGGGGGAAAACATATAAAAGTTTTAAATGGGACATGGAAGGAATTTCTAATTTGTTATTAAGTATAATAAGGGTAAAATTGGAATTATAAAAGTTTTATTAAACAATTTGGGCTTCTCGGTTATGGTCTGAAAGCTCTTTTGTTTTAAGCCCCATTGGATTAGCTTATAGTAGAAGAGCTTCTAAGTAGTCCAAAGCTCTTTTGCTGAGTTATTCAAATGAGCTCAGAAGTGGCTTTTGGGCCCAAAAAATTAAAAAATCACTTCTATAAGCATTCCCAAACAAGCCTTTAGAGTACCCGATAACAAGGCCCATATTGAAATACATTTAAAAATAATATTTAAATATATATTTTTTAGCTATTATAATTAATTTAAAATTCATAGAAAAAATAAAGGGACAAAATCAAAAGTGACCAAAAAATTATAAAAATAATTATTTTTACCCTCAAATAAAAAATTAATTGTTTTTAGCCATTTTGGAATTGACAAATTATTTTTTAATTCTGATATATATATATATATATATATATATATATATATATATCTAGATAAAATTTCAATTGAACCCAATAATTTATTTCCAGAGTTGTAAATCGGATTTTTCATTGTTAAAAAAAAAACCTAAAATATAAAAAGCTTTTCTCCCTCTCTCTCTCCCTCGCCGCACATTATCACCACCCTCTCTCGCCGTTTCATTTCCCTCGACTTTTAAGCTTCATTGTCACTGTTCAACCTCATCGCCGTCGCCGGCATTTCCCTCGCCCCTTTTTTACGCTTCGTTTTCCCTCGCCCTTCGTCGTCGGTGTTTCCCTCACCTTTCCTTCATGCTCTGTTTTCCCTCGCCTTCTCTCGTTGCCGTCTCCCTCGCCACCATTTCCATCGCCCTCCCTTCTTGGCCATCGTTTTCCTCCCCCTCCCTCCCTCGCTGCCGTTTTGGAATCCCTCCATCCCTCACCGCTGTTTTCCCTCGGCTTCCCTCGCGGACAGAAATCTCTCTCTCACGGTTGTGTTCTCACGCGATTTCAGTTCAGTTTCAAAAAGAGGAAAAAAAATGATTTAATTTCGGTTCTATTCTTGATTATGTCCTCTCTTTCTCGGTTCTGTTCTCGCACGATTTGGGAAGTCCACAATAGTCATCTGTCCATTGTAAGGTAAATTTTTCAATTTCAAAAACTTGCCTTGAATAGCTGTATTTGATCAATCTAAGACTACCCATTTGGTTAACCATTACATTTACTCTTTAGTTATGTTCCTTCCATATTTTCGTATATTCCTAAATAAGTTTCATTGACGTTTTCTACGTTTTTAGTTTTTGTAGATCATTAGTTAACTTTGTTAAAATTCATAGGTTACAGATCTTGGTTGCTTCATCCTAGCTTTGAAGGGCTTCCTCAATGGGCAGTTGTTAGTGAGTCGCATTTAAACTTTTATGGAATAAAGTATTGATGTTACCATATCGGTGTGTACTGATCATGTCTATATTACTTGTAACACCCCCTGACTCGACCCGACTGGATCGACCCAGGGAGCGTTACCGGGTTTTCAAAACTTTCTCAATTCACTTCATAACCTTTCAAACCATTGTGAGCCCATCAAATAAATTTTCAAACCATTGGAAACCACATAGTTTATAATTTAAAAACATTTTCGAGTGAGCCCATCGAAATACACTGTTTACAAAAATTTCAGCAGAGTTCCCTTTGTTTTTCTGAGTTTCCAAAACCTGTTTTCCACAACTCAAATCAAATAAAAATCACAACAACACTTCAACTATCATTTTCAATCAAATGCGCACTCTGTCATTTAGTGCGACTTTCAAACAGTTTATAAAACATTTCATTAATTACAGTCCTTCGTAAATAAAAACAGAAAGCATAAAATAAATAATTTATAGCACATAATGACAAAACATAATTACAAAATTCTCTGTATATGCATGCATATTTAACTACATTATACAGGAATACATATATAACTACCCAAATGTAGTGACTCTGAACTCTCATCTGCAGCTGGTGCCTCTTCAGTCATTTCCGTCATCGGTATCTTTATTACCTACGCGTTAGAAACAAAACTAACGCGCTAAGCAATACTGCTTAGTGGGTGTATACTAAACTCAAATATTAAAATCATAAACAGCTTTTTCTTAATAAACGAAATAGCACAATATAATCAAATCTATACATATTACGATGCAAATCATTTACAGAACTAAAACTGACGAAATCAATTCTATATAAACAACTCATTACAATTCATAATTCAGGACATATAAAATCATTTATATTATAATCATAAACGTATAAACATCAATTCCGGAATTCACTTATAAACATATGATTCAAATCACTTCAATTCTGGCCCTCTAGAATACTCAACATAAACCAGGATTGGAATATGGGTCGTTCGACCACAGTAACTATCTGTCGAACATAACTCCCACCCTAGGATGAATCCTAAAAGTGGTACGTATCTCCCTACCCTAGGACCGAGGGTTCGGACCCTAGAGAGGTACATATCTCCCTATCCCAGGAACGAATCCTTAGGAAGGTACGTGTCTCCCTACCCCAGGACAAATCCGTGAGGAGATACGTGTCTCCCTGCCCCTGGACGAATCCATGAGAAGGTACATAATAAATCATCAATAGCAATATCAATGTCGGTGCAGTACTGCTCACTGAACCCAGTTGGTATACCAACCTCCTATATCCATTTCTATGTCTAAGTATCCTAGGGCCGTTTCAATAAAACATTTTCACATATTCACTTTCACCGTAAGTTACAAATCAACAGTTACTCAATAAATATACAATTCACACAATATTCGTCAAATATACATTAGGTTTTCATGGAAAATAAGCATTATTCATACAAAAGTCTAAATCAAGTATTTTTAACGAAATCGTAATAATCGAAATACGATCAAAAATGCGATCTATAATAAAATCATTCCAAGAAAAACAATAGAGACATATAATCAATAGGTTATTTAAATAAAGTACAGATTCAGACTAAAAATACATAATACGTTTTGTAAAGAGTTCGAAAACGGATGTACACCAACTTGGATACCGTTTCCTTTCGACAAATCGCGTTTCTAGGTTTTCTTTTTCCTCTCCTTTCTCTTTCTCTTTTTCTTTTCCTTCCTCTTTTCTTCTTCTTCTTCTTCTTCTTCTTCTTCTTCTTTTTTCTTCTTCTTCTTTCTCTTCTTTCTTTCTTTTTCTCGGTATCTCCCTCTCTCTTTTCCTCTGTTCTGTTTCGTTAGCTTCTGTGAGAAGCCAAATTTTTTTTTTATATTATTTCGGTCGTCGCGACCTGTGGTCGCACCACCAGGTCGCGTTGCTCACTAGAGCAACTCTACCGCCTTCATCGCGAGCACACCTCGCGATGCTCTGGTCGCGATGGTGGTCGCCATGCTCACTGTCCGAATTTCATTTTTTTCATCGCGAGTAGCTTATCGCGACCTGTGGTCGCGGTGACCAGGTCGCGGTACTCACTGTCCCAGTTTTTCACTTTTCATGCATCATTTCTGGACCGTTCTATCTGGTCCACCTGAAAACCATAAAAATAAACATACATTTAATTACATTTACACCCCTCAACTCACAAAAATTTTATATCCACATATTCAAAATTATTTATCCGAAATTCGGGATGTTACATTACTGGTGTACATTCCTTGTTGGCTGTGCTTTCGATGAGTCAATCGTCCACCACAAGGTCCTTAACTAAGTTTCCTTTAATATTCCTTAACTAAGTTTCCTTTAATATTTCGACTTTGAATAGCTTCCTTATTTGCCATAATAGAATTCTGATTCGGATTTCCTTGATGTCGCAGTATTTCAAAGAAAATGCGGATTACAACAACCTTGCTTACAACACTAAATATGAAGTTTACTCTAAAGGATGCGGATTGAACAATGTAATGATGTCGTGGGGGCACGACGACTCCATGTACTTGGTAAATTTTTCAAAACTTGAACTATTACGTGTAATAGTCTTTCTCAAATTTGCATGATCAGAACTAATTTTTGCCTCTAAATTTAAATAGGTGGCCAAGGAGAACAAGACAACTCTGCCTTCTGCAGCCCTTTTCATCATTAGATATCACTCGTTCTATCGTAAATAAAGAGCATATACAATTTATTTTTGAAGTTAACACAAAAAATGTTTCTGTTTGAAGTTAATGTTCAGTGATGTTCATGCTAAAATTTTCATGATATCGCAGCACTACATCGATCAGGAGTTTATAAGAACTTGATAAACAAAGAGGATGTCGAGAATCTGAAGTGGTTGCAAGCATTCAAGTAAGCTTAAAAATTAACTTGAAACCAATTTATTTAGCTATGCATATCTTTGTGTTTCTAACTAATTCTAACTAATGCTTTTGGAAGTGTTTTTTCTTAAGGGTGCTTTCTAAAAGTGCACTCTCAGATGCACCTTTGGTAAGTCCAAGTACTTATTGTCTGTTATTAACTAATTTTCCCTGCACAGTAAATACAACCTTTCAGCAAGAGCAAAGTCCGAATAGATGTTGAAGAGGTCAATCCGTACTATCTCTCCCTCATCAAAAAGGTAAAACGTCATTTGTATGTTTAGCTAATAATATTCGTATCATATGATCTCTTTTTCTATTCTTAATATGAATTTATAATTATCTTGTTAGAGTACTTTCCGGTGAAGCTAAATTGGTGTATTCCGGGAGCTCTGAAGCTTGACGAATTAGTTATGTATACTAAAGAAGTTATAATAACTTATTTAAGGAGTAGAGATGAGTGACATTTTTAGAAGTTAGCAAGAGTTAGTTATTGTGTTAGATGTTTGAAGATCTTGTAAGAAAATAAATGTTGCAATTGTTGTTTTGAGTGAGAGAATTTTCTATCTGTTTGCTTATAATAAAAAGTTGTTCTACTTGTTAACTTCTAGCAATTGTGTTCTACTGTTTTCACTATTTTTAACTTGCCATTTGGTCCAAGTTTGAGTTGCAATATAAGATCGGCGGCCCAGAACGAACATGTTCTCAAGTTGCCATTCACATAATCTATAGTTTTCCTTATGAATTTATGATGTTATATCGTGTACTGTCAATGTTAAACTTCCGATATATCAACTCAACCAACCTCGGTGAACCTCCAACATAATCTAGACCATTACATTGTCTGTTGTAGTTTAGTAGAAGTCTACGGGTATTCATTTCCTGAAATAAGAGACAAATATTTAGAAGATGCAACATTTCATAAAAATATTAATAAAAGTAAATCATTGATAATATTTCACTAACTATTTTACTAGCACACATTTCAATAACATATATTTCACTAACATACATTTCACTAATTTACATTTTACTAATATACATTTCAGTAACCTACATTTCACTAACCTACAGTTCACTAACATACATTTCACTAACCTACATTTCACTAATCTACATTTCACTAACTTACATTTCACTAACCTATATTTCACTAACCAACATTTCACTAACCATTAGTATAACCAAACGTTTCACTAACCTACATTTCACTAACAAACCTTTCACTAACAACGTTTCACTAATTTACATTTTACTAACATACATTTCAGTAACTTACATTTCACTAACCTACTATAACATCCCTAATTTCAAATAAATATGAAAAGTATGGTTGAATTAATTTTGAGTATGTGAATATGATATTTATGATTTGCTGGATAAGGGCTTCATTAGACCCAATGTATTCCCGTGGGGAGCTCCAGTGCTGTTTGTGAAAAAGAAAGATGGGTCATTGAGATTATGTATCGATTATAGGCAACTGAATAAACTCACAATTAAGAATAAATATCTGTTGCCTAGAATCGATGACTTGTTTGACCAGCTGAGAGGAGCCTGTGTCTTCTCAAAGATAGATCTCAGATCGGGGGTATCATCAGTTGAGAATAAAAGATTCTGATATTCCGAAAACTGCATTCAAAACCAGGTATGGACACTATGAATTTGTAGTGATGTCATTTGGGCTGACAAATGCACTTGCAGCCTTTATGGATTTGATGAATCGGATGTTTCGACCGTACTTGGATCAGTTTGTGGTTGTCTTTATTGATGATATCCTGGTATACTCACAGACGACAGAGGACCATAACAGGCACCTCAGAGTAGTATTACAGATTCTGAGGGAAAAACAATTGTATGGAAAACTAAGTAAATGTGAGTTCTGGTTGACTGAGATTGCATTTCTGGGCCACATTGTATCAGCAGAAGGTATTAAGGCAGATCCTAAAAAGATTGAAGCAATTATAGAATGGAAGCCTCCAAAGAATGTTGCAGAAGTCAGAAGTTTTTTAGGCTTGGCAGGTTATTATCGACGGTTTGTGAAGGGATTTTCATCCATAGCAAGTTCATTGACCAAGCTACTGCATAAAAATGTCAGATTTGACTGGACTGACAGATGTCAGGCAGCTTTTGACAGATTGAAGATGATGCTAGTTGAGGCTCCAGTCTTGATTCAACCTGTTTCAGGTAAAGATTTTGTGATCTATAGTGATGCCTCACACCATGGTTTAGATTGTGTATTAATGCAGGAAGGCAAGATGGTTGCATATGCGTCCAGACAGCTGAAAACTCATGAGCAGAACTATCCTATACATGATCTGGAACTTGCAGCCATCGTATTTGCCTTGAAGATATGAAGACATTACTTGTATGGTGAGAAGTGCTATATATATACAAATCACAAGAGTCTGAAGTATCTGGCTACTCAAAGAGAGCTCAATATGAAACAGAGACGATGGATGGAATTAATCAAAGACTATGATTGTGTGATAGATTACCATCCAGGAAAGGCGAATGTGGTAGCAGATGCTTTAAGCAGAAAAGCATTATTTGCTATAAAGGCCAAACAATGCATTGGTAGCTGAATTCAGCTACCAATGCATTGTTTGGATTTAACTGTAAATGAATGAATTGAGATGCAGACCAAGTCTAATTCAGCAAATAGCAGAAAAACAGAAGCAGGATGATCGAATTCAGATAATATGTAGACAGATCCCAGAGGGGAAGCACCCGGACTTCTCAGTTAGAAATGATGGCATTGTGTGTTTCAAAGACAAGATTTGCATTCCAGATGATGAAGGATTGAGAAAGATGATCCTGACAGAGGCACACAATAGTCCGTATTCGATGCACCCAGGTAGCACAAAGATGTACAAAGATTTGAAGACTCAGTATTGGTGGTCTGGTATGAAAAAAGATGTGGTGGATTTCATGAATAAGTGTATGACTTGTTAACAGGTGAAAGCTGAACACCAGGTTCCATCAGGATTGTTACAACCAATATTAATACCTGAATGGAAATGGGATCGTATTACGATGGACTTTGTCACAGGATTGCCACTCACTCGGAGTAAATATGATGCTATATGGGTAATAAAGGGAGTTTTAGAAAAGATTTTGATTATCATATAACATGCGGAATTGGGTTTCAAAAATTTTTCTTATATTGAAAACATTTTTCAATAAGGAACGAGTTCCTGTATATACGTAGAAAAAGACTTTAGAAACTACATACCTTTTTCTTAATTTTCTTTTTCTGATTCTTCGATCTACCACCAGATCTTCCGAGCTATGACCCGCGGTCTGACAACGTGTGTGTGAGCACGTCACGGCAAGAGATGGAGGTCACGTGAAAAGAACGCTGGCCGAATTCTGCAAAAGAGGGGAGAGTCAGAAATTTTTTTTTTTTTTTCTCTCTTTGGTGGCCGAACTCTCTTTCTTTTCACTTGTGTGCTAGGTTAGATTTTTCCTAACTATATAACACTTATATAGTAGTCCTTTAGGGTTTTAGTTTGACCAAGTCAAAGTAGGATTCTAAATCCTATTTACTTTTAGTCTCCCTAAAAACTTGAACTTGTGACCTTTTGGACTATTAAAATAATCTAATTATTTTAATTCTTTTGTCCTAGTCATTATTTAATCACATGACCTCATATTTAATAAATAGAATTAATAATTAATAATTATTAATTTCTATTATTTTATTAAATATTTAATTAATTAAATAATCACATTATTTAATTATTCTATTTTATTTAAATCGCATTACTTTCGTAACACTATTAATTGGACCATCCAATTAATCTACCGTGATCCTCGTTACCAACAACCATAAAGGCTAGCAAGGGGACCTAATGGACTCACAGTTTTGAGCTCCAATAATACTTAGTAATATTAATTAAAACTCTTTAATTAATATTTCACGATTATTAACCTCGGAGTTATTCCACTAAAAACCCGAGGCTGCACTCTCAAAACTGTAGACATGTTTATACAATCTGAAGTCTTAGTGTCCATTGATATAGCTAATTGCATATAGTGTGATCCTCCACAAATAGTTCATAACTAGAGTTGGGTCATAAAGTCCGTTATACCCCTCTAGAAATACCTTTTCCTTTAAGTACCATTAATTCTCTAATGAACAATTAAATCATGTCTTCCTCACGGAAGAAGGAGAGTGCTCATAATCGTTCAAGCCCCGAATCAACCCTTAAGGGAACTACTCATCTACTTCAATCAAGAAGGAGTGGATTCCACTATTGTGTTCAAACCTTCCCAGCCACAAGCCAAACTGCAACTCCAAGATACGGAGGTATTGGTCGAGATTCACATCAATATCACTCATGGTAAATCAAAAGCCACAATCTAACCTGAAGGAGTCGATAAGACACTCAGGATTAAGATCACCTATAAATAGCCATCGTTTATCGATTATATATAAATCTTATCTACTAACGGATCTTGGTGAGAGATTCATATAAATCGTGGCCCAGTCCTATATGATCTCATCATATAAGGTGCCTCCATTCTCATGTCAACTACATGAGCGGTCTAGGATAAGACCACCGTACTTTACAGAATGGACCGCAGCAGTAGATCAATCACAAACAAAGTACCCAGCTTTGTTCGCTCTCTACGGACTCTTTAGATTGCACGTCTCAAAATGAATCCTCTCTGTATATAACCATCATATACTCATTATGAGATTACATCTTACAATCTAGGATGTTCTTACACAATACGAATGTATTACTGAATATAAAACATTTTATGAACTTGAATAATAATCCGAATAATTCTTATTGTTGTCTTTAACCATTTACAATTACAAGCTTTAGGGTATAAATCCCAACAGGTAATAGTAGACCGATTGACGAAGTCAGCACATTTTCTACCTGTCAGAACTGACTATTCACTGGATCGACTAGCAGAATTGTATATAAAAGAAATAGTGAGATTGCATGGAGTGCCTGCATCAATAATATCATATCGAGACCCGAGGTTTACATCCAGATTTTGGAAGAAGTTTCAAGAAGCTTTGGGTACTCGATTGAGTTTCAGTACATCCTTCCATCCGCAGACAGACGGACAATCAGAAAGAGTAATTCAGGTGCTAGAAGATATGCTCAAGAGTTGTGTAATTGATTTCGAAGGGAGTTGGGCTGATCACCTCCCATTGATTGAGTTTGCATACAATAACAGTTACCAATCGAGCATAGCTATGGCATCATATGAAGCACTGTATAGAAGGAAATGCAGGACACCTATATGCTGGACAGAGTTGGGAGAATACAGGTTAGTAGGCCCAGATTTAATCAGGCAAATTGAGGAGAGGTGAAAATTATCAAGGAAAGACTGAAAGTTGCATCTGACCGGCAGAAATCATATGCAGACCTGAAAAGAAAGGAAATAGAATATGAAGTCGGTGAAAAAGTTTTCCTTAAAGTATCTCCATGGAAGAAAGTGCTCCGATTTGGCAGAAAAGGGAAGTTAAGTCCCAGGTTTATTGGCCCATATAAAATCATTGAACGTGTGGGACCAGTAGCCTACAGACTTGCTTTACCTCCTGAACTAGAAAATATTCATAATGTGTTTCATATGTCTATGCTGAGGAGATACAGATCTGATCCTTCCCACAGAGTTCAAGCTGAAAGCATTGAAATCTGACCAGACCTGACATACGAGGAGAAACCAGTGTAAATTCTTGATATGGAGATTAAAGAACTACAAAATAAAATAGTTCCACTGGTGAAAGTCCTCTGGAGGAATCATAATATAGAAGAGACTACCTGAGAAAGCGAGGAAACAATGCGACAGCAATATCCACAATTATTCGAATAAGGTAAATTTCGAGGACGAAATTTCTTAAGAGGGGAAGAATTGTAACATCCCTAATTTCAAATAAATATGAAAAGTATGGTTGAATTAATTTTGAGTATGTGAATATGATACTTATTATTTGAGGGGTGAAAAATGTAATTAAATGTGGACCAGGTGGAGCGGTCCAGAAAGAATACATGAAAGAAAAGGAAAATGTTAGCAGTGAGTACCGCGACCAGTCACCTCGATCAGGGATCGCGATGAGCAGCTCGCGGTGAAAATGATGATTTGAGGCAGTGAGCACCGCGACTAGTCACAGCGACCAGGGATCGCGATAAACAGGTCGCGATAAAAATGTTAATTTTGGGCAGTGAGCAACGCGACCAACATCGCGACCAGACACCGCGATGGCTGATCGCGATGGAGGCGGTAAAATCACTCCAATGAGTAATGTAACCAGGTGGCACAACTACAGGTCGCGAGGAGCGGTCGCGATGGCCAAATTTTTATAAAAAATATATGGCGGTGGAAGCTTCACGAAGAAGCAAGAGAAAATAGAATAGAGAGAGAGGCCGGGAGAAAGAAAAAGAGAAAAGAAAAAGAAAGAGAAAGAAAGAAGAAGAGAGAGAAAGGAAGAAGAAAGGAAGAAAAAGAAGGGAGAAATAAGAAGAAGGGAAGAAGAAGAAGAAGAAGAAGAAAGAGAAAGAGAAAGAGGAGGGAGGAAGAAAGAAAGAGAAAAGGAAAAAAGAAAAACTCAGAAGAGAAAAGTCGTAAAAAGAGTATCCATGTTGGCGTACACTCTTTTCTGAAGACTATGTGGTTTTATTATATGTTTTGATTCAAATATGAGATTTTATCTTAATATATTTGATTTAATCGTATTTCGTCTACCATGAGTATATTGAAATAAATTGTTTTAGAATGTCGTATGAAACAAATCGTACGATTTACATGAAGTTACATACATATGTTTTATGAATATTGTTTGAAAATTTTGATTATTGAATTTAATTTCAATTTGTAAATTGCAGTTGATGATTTATAAATATATACGATGAATTGTTAAGAAAGTTGAGAATTATGTATTGTGAACATAAATGAAAACGGCCCTAGGATACTTGAACATAGAAAAATGATATAGGAAGTTGGTATACCAGTTGGGTTATTTCAGCAGTACTGCACCGTTATTATTAGTGACTGTTGGACTTCGCAGGGCAAACCTAGCATAGACTAGTGTAGGCGAATCCCGAATGTGAACGTCACACCGATATTGATACTATGTACCTCCCTAAGGATGGTTCAGGCCCCTAGTGCCGGTCCTAGGGTAGAGAGTTATTTCAGCCTATATTCCAGTCCATAAAACTTATGTTGAGTATACCAAATGGCCAAGAATGAGATAATTTGAATAAAATGCTTGTAAATGAAATTAGAAATGGGTTTCATATGATTTACTTCATTAATTGAGTTACATAATTATATGTTTTTATATTATATCATGATTACATTTTATTTTGCAAGTTATTTTGTGATTTCGATAAATAAATTTAGTGTACACCCACTAAGCTATATGCTTAGCGCGTTGATTTCATCACGCGTAGGTAACTGAGATACAAAGGGAGAAAAAGACTAGAGAGGGGGTAGCTGCAGACTGAAAATTCAGAGTCACCATATTTTTGGGTAGTTATATTTGAATTTTGGTATATATCATTTAGTTACGCATGCATATACAGAAGTTTGTAAATTTGTAAAAGTGTGATATATTTGTTTTGTAAATAATTGTTTTATGATTTATGTTTTCGTTTTCAAAGGTTTGTAAATATTAAATTATGAATTGTTTGATTTGAAAATGTTTGGAAAGTCGCTCTATATGGTAGAGTGCGCATTTGATTGAGAAAAACAATTTGAAGTGTTGATTATTATATTATTTGAGTTTTTATTTGAAAACAGGATTTTTGAAAATCAGAAAAACAGAGGAAACTCTGGCAAAATTTTTCAAAACAGTTTTGGATGGGCTCAGTATAAAAGAGATTTTAAAATATAATTTATTTGGTTTTCAATAGTTTTTCAATTATAAAGTGAGTTAAGAAAATTTTTGAAACAGGTAGCGCTCTCTGGGTCGATCCAGTCGGGTCGGGTCAGGGGGTGTTACACTTACAGTTCACTAACCTACATTTCTCTAATCAACATTTCACTAACCTACATCAGTAATCAATATTTCACTAACAAACATTTCAGTAACCTATAATTCACTAACCAACATTTTACTAACCAATATTATTACCAAACGTTTTACTAACCTATATTTTACTAACATATTTCATAACCATTAAAATTTCACAAAAATAAACTCCAATATCACCCAAACCACAAATCAAACACAATATACAAATAAAATAAAATAAAAAACTTAAAAAATTCAAAAAATATATTCTAAATAAAATACAAAAAATTCTATAAAATTGCCTCCAAGTTTTGATTTTATTGATACATTAGAGTTGGTAAAGACAAATAAAGGTGTGTAATTTATTTTAATGAAAAAGACAAAAAAAAAGAAGAAAGAAAATAATAAGAAAAAGCTGCTATGTGTAACTTATTTTAACGAAAAAGACAAAAACAAATAGTAAGAAAGAGCTGCTGACGTAGAAGGTAAAAAAATATAAAAATGGGGTTGAGTGGGCGCAGCATTAGGAAGATAAAAATTTGTTTTTGTTTTAACTAGGTTAAAGTGTGAAATAAATTTTTTTATAAATTTTAATTTCACGGGGTCTTTTTGTAATTATCCATTTAGTGGATGGTTGAGGGTTGTTTATGTTATTTTTTTTTTCAATTGGCTAAAAATAATTATTTTTTCTTATGTGGTTAAAAATAATTTTTTCAATAATTTTTAGACTATTTTTAATAATTTTCACAAAAGAAAATATAAGGGGTATACCTCTCACTTGTGACGGATGTTTAAGGAGCTGATAGAGGCCACGACCTCCCAAAAAAAATATTTTTATATAATTTTAATTTTTTTTTAACTCTGGTCCCCTTAATAATTATGTTTTATTACTTTAATTATCCAAGTATAATTTTCTAAGTCCAACCTATTACTGAATTAATTTCATCTCGTTATTTTTAGATTATATATTAACATTTTAAAACTATGTTCAAGTCTCGGCACCAAATATTGCCCTAATAATTTTTTATTTTTAAGAGCTGACACTGTTACTAGGACTAGCCTAGATACTGGTCTAAGATAAGTACAGAATTCTTCCAATTTCTGTGTAACTGCTAACATCATAACAGAGGTCCATTCTTGACAGCAATAATGCAGACACCAGGAAGTATATACATAATGTTCGGATGTGAGATAAGCTAAGAAGAGCATAATTCCTCTGCACATTCATTGAATGCTATTTGATGAATTTGTTGTTCTTTACATTCAAGGAGCACACTTCTTAAGAGTAATCATGTATTCATGCATTGCAATTGTTCATTGAATCTGTAATTACTGCCTGATGATATACCCACTGTCACTCTTGTTCCTCTGTAATGTAATGTTTTGAGCGACGTCTGATCCTGTGACCACAGACCAACTTCATGAAGATTTCCTTCTTTCCAGCATATGTCGATGGTTACTCCACCACGTGCTTTCAATCCCTTCACACATCCGTTCGGCCATTTATTTCGGGGAAGAGCAGGTAGTAAGTACAGATCGTTCATTGTACTCTGCACAAGCATTTCTACAACTGCTGCTGTAAAACTGAAACCAAAAGTTTGACAAATGATTGATTAGTCAGAACTTCTCAATGTAATTAAGATACAATGGAAGAGAAAATAATTCGAGTATAAAATCATAAGGTGTCTGTCAAAGCAATTTCTGTGGCAACATTTATAATGTTTGTAAATGGTTATATATCAATAACAACTTAGTAAATGGTCAGTGGTCACTGAAAATACTCAATACACGGTGATCATGCTGCTTACCCGAAGTTGGCATCAATCTGGAAAGGAGGGTGAGCAGCAAATAAGTTACTGTATAGTCCACCTTTAAAGGCTTTTGCATGATCTGGATCCACCAAGTTAATCAAATGCTTGACCATCCGATATGCATGCTCACTGTTGTGGAGACGCGCCCACAAAGCAGTTTTCCACGTGGTTGACCATCCCGGACCTTCCTCTCCTGTTATAAACGATCCAACATTAGAGATGACAATATCTACTTATTAGTTTTAGAGATCTTATGATCGGTGATGTCTTAAAATGTCATTTTATGGATGAACCTCGTTTATGGAGGGTCTCCTCTGCAGCTTTACAAAGGTCAGGAGTTTCCTCAATCGTTATTGAGTGCCCTGGAAACAGGCCAAATAGATGAGAAAGATGCCGATGATGCACCTCGGGATCCTTAAACTCTTGAACCTGCTCTACCAAATACAAAGATGCTTAGGTCATAACAAATTTTAACAATTTTCATATTGTAAATCTTAATTCAAGCTACTCTTATACCCATTCCATTATCGAACCATCTCCTGCAATTTTTGTTGGACGAAGCCTTGGTTGAGCCTTACGCACTTTTTCAACAAGAGGATCCTCATTTCGTCCCAAATCCTTATTATCAAAATGTATTAGGATACTATGGTAAAAAAATATATGGAAGTAGAAAACTAGTGTCGACGGTGACAGAGGACTAGAGCCTCACCTCAGCAGCAGAAATAATGGCAGAGAAAACTTCTCTTATAATTGCCATGTCCATGGTTGATGAGTAGCTCACACTAGCAGTCTTACCATCCCGAGCAATAAAATTATGTTCAGGCGAAGTAGAGGGGTTGGTTTCAAGATACCCGTCATGACCTTCTATCAACCAATCCAACAGAAATAATGCACATCCTTCCAATAAAGGATATGCCTTATTTTTAAGAAAATCCTATTTAATAAAAAACAAATAATGCCAATCATCCACCCGATAATAAAATTTAATCAACTACTATTATTGAAACAATATGCAATACTTTGCAGCAAGAATGTTCTGTATCTTTAAGAAAGAGAGAGAGCGAAATTAAACAGCCTCTTATAAATCTAATACCAAGATAAGATTTCAATAAAATAAAGGTTCTTCCAAGCTCAGGCTCTTAAGCAATAGCACCCCTTGATTTGACAATCTCAACATAGGCAAAGGCAGCAATTTATAGATTCCATCGTAAAGCAATAACAGGCATAGAGTATGGAAAGAAAAAAAAGACAATAAAAATCAAGGAAGAATTTAATCCAAGATCTTAACATAAAATACATGGACATTGAACAACATAGTGCATTTGCTAAGCCTATAATTCACAAACCATAATTTTATCCGTCTCTTAAGAGACTCATTAATTTTCATGGATCATCTCCGAACTTATGAAGCTGGCTCAACTACTTTGTTTCCTCTTTTCGCGGGAAGAAACGAGTCAATGACACAGGTTGAGATCTAAAACATGCAGTCTATTATTGCGCATCGGATATGCAAATCCTACCCTGACACTGCGTGAACTGATTTTATATGATCTCACTCCATTCCAACAAAGCCATGGAGCAGCTCTGCTTAAAAGCATGATTATAAGCAGCTAACCCCACATACTCGGTAAACAGAACCATTGGTTCTATCAGTAGCTAAATGCATTGGTTACTGTATTTATTTATTTTGGAGTTACTATATTTTGGTTGACATTTAAAACATCAGAAAATAAAAATGCACTCATTAAAACTGTGAATCATCAGGTTTGTCTTGCTCTTAACAGACTGTCAACCTCCACGATGATTATATTTATCATCCTATAAGCTGTACATTTTATAAAGAAAAATGATGATAATAATGAAAAAGGAACTCATATGTCAGCAGTAAAAGAAGAAAAGAATAGGCCTAAGTATTGTAAAAGTACTCCAATGCCTTACAAGTTACAAGAGAAGAACAATGAATTATTGACACGAGGAAAAATATTAAATCAGGGCATCAGCAAAAGATTTAAAGTATGGACTTGGGAATAAAGTTATGCTAATGGCAAGCTCATGCACATTGAAGAGGTCACACCCCTAGGCCATCAGATTACAAAAGTGTCTAAGAATTGCTTCTGATAACATTCAATGATTTTCATTATTCAAGAGCTGTAAAGGGATCTGCAACTTTCCTTCTACAGGAAGATATAAATGATCCAACAACAATGACTAACTAAAGGTGCTGGCAATAAAATGGGAATCTCACTTTGTCCAATGTATATTTGTAGTGCTCCCACAAGTGCGTACAAAGCCATGCTCCGCCCATTTGCCATAAAGCCCACACAGCGTCCCCTTGAACTGCTGATGATTTTGCCCATATATCAGACTTATGATGTACAACCCAACCACTTGCTACATAGTTCACCTGTAACATCCCATGATAAATTACAATAATTGTTTTTACATAGAGAATGTAGCATATCTAAATAAATCATTGAATGAGAATAAGAATCACAGAGGCACAAAGGGTCTATGTAGAAATCTTTCTCATTTTAGGCTTTCTGATGCTACATTGATTGAAGTATGCAATTCCCTGTATTATTATCACGGTAGCATATAGCATGAATAATTTACTTAACGACTTGATAGCCACTGCTACAAGATAACCTAGCTATTTTGTCATGGGAAGAAAGCATGTCCTGACTTTTTATCTTATGCCAATAAGATTTCCACGTACAACTTAAGAGTAATCACAGCAGCATCAGTAAATTGTCAAATATTGGCCCAACTTGAGGAATCTTTCCTTGAAATCCCCCAAAGAGTTGAGCAACTACAACAAATTATATGCAAGGGAAAAAAATTGGCTAGAAAGTTTCTGACATAGACATTAAGGAAAATAATTCTCACCTGTGCTGTTTTACTTCCATTAATTGACAGAGAAGTAAGGAAGTCAAATAAAGGCTCCTGGCACTCACTAAGGTTGCAAGGTAATGAAGGCCAGTAGTTCATTTCAAGATTGATGTTCAAGTGGGGAGCACAACTGGAGAAGGAGAGAGGTCAGTAACATCCAGATGAAATCTTGCAAATAACAGCAAGAACCAGAATGTTTTATTTGTTTGTTAAAATCTGCAATGAGCTGTCACCAATAGCAAACGTTTTTTTAACTAAAGCATATATACTAATTAAGACATAAAATGTAGAAATAAAAGTTCTACTACTGGTATTCTGCACTATCATTTATCTCCTATTTCTCTTCTGTCGCTCTGGAAATGCTAATTTCCTTTACAATTTGACAAGCTGAAAATAAATAATAAACTGATACGAGGAAAGGGAGGGGCAATGACCCATCCTTACTCAAGGCTTGGATTTGAGTTACACCACACATCTATTGAAGTGCAGAAGCTTTAGCTCTATGAGACCAGCCAACATTTGCACTGTCAGATTAGAGGTGCCATCAGCCCTTTCTACCCCGTGACGAGAATGTTTTACCTCAAAACAGTATTTTTGTTTAGCACAAAAAGAAAAAGAAACAGCAGCAAGACACCGACAAGAAAGCATAAATATATCAATATTGAAAAGGAAGAATCTGGTAGAGGTTTTAAAACAAAGAAAAGAGAATGAAAACATACTCCCACATGGGCTCAAGATCCTTGTTCCATATTCCCTGCAGGTTGGCCACCTGTGTTCCAGGTCGTGAACAAGATATAAGCAAATATCGACCATACTGGAATAGAAGCTCCACCAAGGACGGATCTTCATCAATTTGGAAAGAGTTCACCCTCTCTGCAGTTGAAACTGTATCATTTTCATTTCCTTTGGGAAGTACATCAGTTATAGAGGACAATGGTCTCATCTTGAGAGACTTGTCTCTTGCAAAACCCTCTGAGCTTGTTGAGAGCTGCAGTGAGACACGGTGAAAGAGATTCTGATAGTCATCTAAATGACGTGCATAAAGATCAGAATAGGATAGATTTTTAATTGATTTCAATGCATTCAGAGATTCTGAAGTAGGATCTTTTTTGGAATCCGAAGGCTTAGTAAATGGCCCCTCAAACGAAGATGAAGCCACTAGAAAAAGAACAGCCCAATCTGTACTCTCAACATTCAACTTCTTGTCCCCAAGAGCATGTATCTTGCCCGTAGAATCACTAATCTGTATATCAAGAATTGCAGAAAACTGAATTCCCTTTGGTTCATCATTTGTATTCATATTTTGTGTGACCCTTTTTCCGGGACAACTTCCTTCCATAACAATCTGATTGCTTCCATTTACATAAGAATGATGATTTAACTTGCTCTCCAGAGATACTGTGAAGGATAAAGCCCCAGATTTGCTTCCAGAAATCTTTATCACGATCACCTGGTCGGGTTTAGATGAAAAACATTCTCTTGTGAATTCCACATCTCCCACAGAATAATTTACTTGTGCTGTTGCAGTATTTAAGTCTAGCTCTCTGTGGTATGTTTCCTCAGCATATGCATGATGGGAATCATCAAATTCTAGTTTAATATCACCAAGAAGTTGGTAAACCTTCATCATTAAAAGGCTATGGTTAGGAGACAAGGAAACTCATACCTACCAGACACAAGGTGTCTGTCTGTCATAAAAGATACTTGGCCTATATACAAGTAGCCCTAGTGCAGAAAAAGCAAGCCTTCAGGAAGCAAAGCATAGAAATTCGTTAAAATGAATTCGTAAAATGCCTAATAAGAACATTCTCATCAGCATGAGGGATATAGAAGTAGTGATAACCAAGTAACATCCAAGCATAAACTCATTAGGTGCCCAAACATTCAACAACATTGTGTTAAAAAAAACTAGTTGTATTGACCCTTAATCACCTAGATCGTATCATCTATGAGCCTGAACAATAACATTGTATTATTTTAGAGAGAAAAAATATTTAACATGTCGGATTTAAACCAGTGATGATCAAAAAGTTGTTGAGACAGCAACCTATGGATTGCTGAATCATCTATGACTATCAACTATGAACCTCAGCAATAACTTTGTAACCTAAGTACTACAGTTGGGCACTTTGGATTTACACAACAGTTCACACTTCACAGCAACCAGAACATAAACTAAAAGAAGACATGGACAAGAAATCAGATGGAAAACAAGACCATCTAATATGTATCCTACTTTATGTCCCTTCATAGATGATTGGAGACAATTGCCCAGTATTTACCATATAAGTAAAAACATAGCATCGTCCTAGGCTCTGAAACAGAAATGTCTTATCATTTAATCTTGATCATCCAGATTTGGTTTCTAAATTCATTTCCCCTGAAAATTATTTTAAGCTATCACCATCAGGAAGGAATTTCTCCCACGGAAAACACACTAGTCATGTAGTTATTCATGAAAACATTAACAATACTAATAATAACAATCGAAACCTATTCACACATCATATTTATAACCAAAACTGAAGAGCACTTTCACGTTGATATTCCACACACCACCTAATTGACTCAAGACAGATAAGTGACTTCAGGATACAACTATACAAGGGCCATTCATGAATCACATGATGTTCAAATAATGTTATAAAAGGCTTAAAAACCCCACATTCATTTTTATAAAAAATAAATAAATTCTTTTTGTTACAATTAATATAAATTAAACCCCTCTCCACCCTAGCGTGAGCGGGATTTTAACCAAACACCTCTAACCTCTTATACAACGATAAAGACCTTACCAACAAAACTAGCAAATACAGAAGAAGAAAAACGCTACATTCAAGCCAGCAATGATCATATTATAAAACAATGTTCAATTAGATGTACATAATTAAGAGGTAACGAGAGTAACATACTTCTCCAGGATTTCCAAACAACTTGACTGCTGCATCAGTAGCTTCCGCATATTCGCCATTGTCAACCAGATGTCTGACCTCTGATAGCGCCTCTGGAGCAGTTGGTCTAGTATAATCGCCTGGAATCCCGGTCCAGAGCGTGTCCTCTGCAGAACAATTCAAATTCAATATCAGTTTCAGATATAATTTGTAGGCAGAGAGACTAATTATGGGTTTTTTATTTCATTAACATCAGAGGAAATGCAAAAAGAGAAGCATATATAATTTATATACCATTGAGCTGGAGAGTCTCCGATGCGACGCCGCCCCACAGCATGGCTCCGAGCCGGCCATTACCAACGGGAATCGCATCGGTGAAGTGATTGGCCGGCCCGTTGAATGTAATCTTTAACGGGTTGGTGATATCAGCGTCCATCATAATTCGCTTAAGTTGGGAGTCCAGAGGCTTTACTATGCGAATCGTTGCACGAGAAACCAATCACCATAAAGCAAGAAGAAGAAATTGGTTGTCTCTTTGCTTTGTAGTCACTACAAAGTAAACTTGTAAACAAACCAAATATAAGCGAAGTAAATGATCGTTTGATAGTAGGAGTACAAGTGGCAATCAAGTGGATTATTTTTTTTTTTTTTGTGTGTGTGTTTCCTAAAAGTTTTAATTTTTCTTGCAATTGAATGGAAGATTTTAATTCCAAAACAAAAGACATTTTTCATGGGCTGGGGCCAATAATATAGAGTAGAAATCTTCCCTAACATATTGTTAAATACGTATAATAAAATTTAAATCTTATATTATATACTATTAAATATGTATAGTAAAACTTAAATTTCACAAATGTAAAACGAGAATTGTAAATACATATGGTGAAACTTGAAACTCATAAATATAGGAGTGTAATTGCATATCACTCGAGTTAGAAAGGGATATGATAAAAGTTTTTATAATCAATAACATAGTAAAGTGCTCCAACTTAATTTAATTTTAGAAAGTCCATTCTATTGACAAAAATTAAGATGATTCACTGATAAACTCTTCTCATCCATACATTGAGATGGTAAATTTAAAGTAGTAGTCATTCTTCAAATCTCAAAATTAAGGTTATGAGTTCAAATCATATCTTATCTCTAAATTCCAAATTTATATTTAAAAAAATATTTTTATTATTTTAAAACAATCCGTTGTGAAGCAGTTGTCATTCAGAGCCATTTCTTGTTTTGATATTGATTTAATTTTAGATGATATTCTTGCTTTGGTTGTTATTTTTTCTGATTTTTCTTTTTCGTCTGTTCATCGTAGCGCCAATAAGGTTGCTCACGGTCTTGCTAAGTCTGCCCTGTCGCATCAGCCTGTTGGTGTTCGATTAGGGGGTGTTCCTAATTCTTTGGATGGTTTAGTTTTGGATGATTCTCGTGATTGTGTGTAGTTCTTTTGTTTTGGTTTTATGGAGGTTTCTTTGTTTAAAAAAAAAACAATTTGACAGTAGTTATATTATAATCCCTCAATGTACATACAAGGGCAAGATTGACAATCCCCTTTAGATTATACAAATTCTTACCGGCCCATGAACCCTTACATTAGGATATTTTGAATTGTTAAGATCAATTTAAATCCCAAAGAACAAGTGTTATCGTACGCTCTCATACTTTAAAAGTTTCAGAGTGTTAGTGTTATTGGTACTGAGGTAAAGTATAATGCTAGTAGATCAGCTAAAGCTTTGAGAGAGATGTGTGAAATCTTATGCAAAGAATGTTGTTTATGGGGTTGAATCGAATGTTCCAAATATGAGTATTTGGCTATGATATCTTTGATGTTAAAGCTTTATGTAGAACTAATCTAGAAAAATATATATTTTATGTAGAAAAATGTATGTATCTAAATGTCCGACTATTCCTAGAGTAAGGAGTAATATGGCTCATACATTAGCTTCTTTAGCTATTTCCGCTTCAAGAGAAGTCTAAGACTCTGTATGGTAGGGCTTTTACTTTGGACTTTTAGCTTTTTGCAAGCTCTTTTTATAAAAGTTATATATTTTGGCTTTACTTGAAGCTTAAAAACTTTTCTATGAGTACATCCAAATACTTCAAGAATGGCTTTTGGGTTCAAAAAGTCAAAAGCAAACTTTCAAAACCTCTACCAAACAGACCCTAATTGTATTGTTCATCGTCTTTAATTGAAGTTTGGAGGTTTTATTTAAAAAAAAATACTTAAAAGTTTATAACCCCTCTCTCATATATCCTCTATTTATTAATGAAAATAAATATTATTTAGGGTAATTGTTAAATAAATTTTGAACTTTTTTCTTATTCCAACTAGTTTGCAATTTTTCCATTTTTGATAAAATTCATCCCTATATTTTTTTATAAGTACTAAATTAGTTCCTCTTAAAAATGATCAAAAAATAAACAATAGCATAATAACCAACCAAAATTTGAATTATTAGACTTGAGATAATATTTTTGTTCTCAGTTTAAGAATTAAAGATGAATTACTTTACAAGATGTTTGGTATGATGGCTTATTACGGGCCAAGAATATTTTTACTTTCTAAAAGTTACTTTTTTTTATAAAATTGACAACAAATAAACAATAACGTAACGTACAATTGTGGAAAAATGGAGTTTTGACTTTTTATTATTTTTATTTATAATAGAGTTTTTGGTGCACAATCAAAATAGTTATTAATTTAAAATTAAAATTATTCAGTATTTTAAAATATAAAATTAGAGAACAAAACATGATGAAAGGTTGAAAGAAGGTTATTTATAAAATTATTCATAATTTAAGGACTCTTTTACAAATTTTACGTAAAAAAAAAAAATGATCGAGTGAGAGTGAGCGACGCTCCTATTAACTACTAATAAGTAATAACTGCTTCCATGCCCCTTTTGGCATAGGCACAGGAGAATCTATATACCGGATCTTCTGCCTCCATATTCAATATTTGTGGCCCAGATTATATTTTTTAATTATAAGTTGTCGGGGTAAAAGGACTAATCACATAAAATTCTTCCACACGTAAGGGAAAATAATCATAATTAAATTAGGGGTAATGACAATAATATTCGCGTATATAGGTATAATTGTATAAAAATTTAAAAATAATTAATAATAACAATAATTCCCCTTTGACCGGTTAATTAACCGTTGACCATAGTTAGTCACTAACGATCAAAGGGTAAAATCGTCTTTTTAAAAAAAAAATTAAAAAATGGGCCAGATGAGATCTGGTCCATTACCAAAAAAAAAAAAAAATATATCAATTTTTTTTCAAATTTTTTTGTTCATCATCACCAGATCTCTACTTCTTCCAAATTTTTTTTTCTTTTTTTACTTCCTTTGTTCATCATTTTTTTTTCTTTTTCCTCTATCTTCTTCTTCTTTTAATTCTTCTTCTTTCAATTTTTTTTTTTCGAATTCATCTTCTTCTCTTATTTTTTTTTTCTTCTTCTTCTTCTTCTTCTTTTTTTTTTCCATATTTTTTTTATTTTTGTTGTTTCTCTTCTTTCTTCTCCTTCTTTTTTACTTTTTTTTTTCAGATTTATTTATTCTTCTTCTTCTTCTTCTTCTTCTTCTTCTCTTTCTTTTTTTCCAATTTTTTTTTATTTTTGTTCTTCCTCTTCTTTCTTCTTTCTCCTTCTCTTCTTCTTCTTCTTTACTTTTTTTTTTCCAAATTTATTTATTCTTCTTCTTCTTCTTCTTCTTTTTCAGATTTTTTTTATTTTATTCTTCCTCCTCCTCTTCTTCTTCTTCTTTGCTTTTTTTTTTTTTTTTTTTTTTTCAGATTCCTTTATCTTCTTCTTCTTCTTCTTCTTTTTTTTTTTTTTTTTATTTCCTTTTCTTTCTTCCTCCTCCTCCTCCTCCTCCTCCTCCTCCTCCTCTTCTTCTTCTTCGTTTTCCAGATTTTTTTTTAATTTTTTTTTAAAAAGAAGATTTTATCTCTTTGACCTCCTCCTCCTCCTCCTCTTCTTCTTCGTTTTCCAGATTTTTTTCCTCCTCCTCCTCCTCCTCCTCCTCCTCCTCCTCCTCTTCCTCTTCTTCGTTTTCCGATTTTTTTTTAAAAAGAAGATTTTATCTCTTTGACCGTTAGTCTCCTCCTCCTCCTCCTCCTCTTCTTCTTCTTCGTTTTCCAGATTTTTTTTTAATTTTTTTTTAAAAAGAAGATTTTATCTCTTTGACCGTTAGTGACTAACTGTAGCCAACCGGTCAAAGGGGAGTTATTGTTATTATCAATTATTTTTAAATTTTTATATAATTATAACAATATACACGAAAAGTTATTGCAATTACCTCATTAAATTATATCAAAATATTTTGTGAACGTGACATACAGTATAAATATATAAATAAAAGTGATATGGTGCTCTCTTATAGGACAAATGTGGAAGAGAAAATTTGTGTAGGCTTTCCAATTTTCAACTTGATCCTATTTTTTTTTCTTTAACTATGTAGTGTTGTAGGAAACGACAAATTAAAAATGATAGAAACATATCCATTTTTTTATTTGACTATATTGTATTTTAGGAAACAACAACATACAAATGACAGGAAAATGTCAATATAAAAATTGGAGGCAACAACTTTTATTGCTTTCTTATTTAAAATAAAATTATTTGTGAAGAATACTATCTATTATCACTTGCTCTTTTTTTTTTTTTTTTTCTATAGGAATATTATTTATTTGGGGATCTCTTTAAATTTTTAAAAAATACTATTAATTTACATAAAATTATTTGGATTAATTTTGAATAATTATAAAATTAGTAAACAAAAGGATAATAACATTTTCCAAAAAGTTTTTGAAAACTTTTTTTTTTAAATAAAAAATGATTGCTGTAGTGTTTGGAGAAGCTGGGAAGAAAACAAGAAGAAAAACATGTAACAAGACATGGGTGGGGTTTCATGCGTGACCATCTTGTAACACTTAAACAAATAATATCGTCTATCTAGGTTCTCTCGTGACACAGAGAGACGATTCTTGTAAGTCAATCGCGTACCTTAGTAACTTAGTATAGCACCGCGTGCACATTTACAAAATAAAGAATATAAACACAGAGATCTAAACAAAATGGAAACCAAAGAAAATGCCAGGTTTTGTGGGTCCTGCTTTTACGACACTACACGTCTTTATATTCAATGCACACCCACCCCCGGCCACACAAGCTAAAACCTAACACATTCACTCCCTTTTTCATTGACAACCCAGAAAAGCTAGATAGCTTTTCCTTGTTGTTTTTTGATTGGTGATGGAGGATGAGGACTGGGTTCTGGTGCGGCGAGCCACAGACAAGGACTTGTGGAACCCGACTGTTGGCGGGGACGGAGGAGAGAGCTCCAAGCCGTTGAAAGTTACGTTTGGCGGGCCAGCTAAGCATTGGACCGATGCCGTTCCGATTGGGAATGGAAGGCTTGGAGCCATGGTGTGGGGTGGCGTTGCATCTGAGACTCTCAACTTGAATGGTAAAAACTTGTTTGCTTTCGCATTCTGTGTGTTGTTTTTGTTACAACTGCAAGTCTTGTTGTTGTTGAAAAGTGAAAAGTGTTTTCCAGTCAATAAAGAAATTGATGTTGTTAGAGAAGTAGTACTTCAACTTGAATTTGCTTCTCATTGAGGCCTGAACTGTTATATATATTGCTTTAAGTGATTCTTGGTTTGGCTTTATTTTGTAATTGCATTTGAGGATTGCAGTTGCCATGCTATCTATTAGAATAGAAACTTGAGACTGATCTTTCAAATCATCAAATGGATTTCAGAGTTGCAGTAGTGGGATCAGGTTTTACTTGCTTCTGAGCTTTCGAACTACTCGTGTTTTAGAAATAATGAAATTTCATAACAATTAGGACAAGTTGTTAAATTTGGCTACATGAATTTCATTTATTGTTATATTGGGTTTAAGCTGGTGAAATGGTGGAGATGAGTCTTTGGATTGATTGAAGGAAGCATTGGTAATAAGGTGGAAAGATTTGAACCTCCCAGAAAGGAAATTTCTTGAATATTATTTTAGAAGAGTAATGCTAGACATCTCACCTTGTATCCCAAGTTATGATGTGTCAATTGGTAAATTAATACACATTAATGATAATTTAATTTACTCGTCATATGTCATGTAAGTCCAATTGCCACATCATTTGTTTGGATCAAGTTAGGATATAGAGATGGAATGTCTAACTTTACTAATTTTGGAATGCTCTCAGCAACACAAGCCTGACAACCAATTTTGGGAAAATTGGTTTTGTACAACAACCAGGCCATTAGAACGAAATGCACGTTTAAAATTAGGAAAATAACTAGTAGAAAATTAAATGACAAACAGCGATTAAACTACTACAGCTAAGCAAACGACAACATAATTGCAAAATGACAGTGCTGGCTGCATCATGAAAACTGTAGTACGTGAACCTTAATTTCCTTGGTATTGCTATATGCAATTACCTGTATAGAATAAGTGAAATACTCTGGAATACTGATTTGAACTGTTGATCCTTGGAAGACATGTTTGCTATGTTGCAATGGGTTTAATGTGAAAAATTGGCCATTTTTTTCACACTCCCTGTGTCTGATGAGATTATATATTTGCAGAAGACACACTCTGGACAGGGATTCCGGGTAACTATACTAATCCAAATGCTCCAGAGGCGCTATCAGTGGTCAGAAAACTCGTTGACAGCGGGAAATATGTTGAAGCCACTGCAACAGCAGTCAAGTTGACAGACGGTCCTTCTGATGTATGTTACTCTATTATCTTGAAGAATTATTATCGAATACAAACTCAATGTATAAATGAGGAACTTTATAATGGTTAATTTAAACCATGCAAGATTACATATATGTCATCATGAAAGCTTAAAGTAGTTGGTTTCCCATTAATTAGTTACTTGTGCAAACATTAGGCATGTTAGCTGTTACATCTTGTGATCAGGGGTTTGTGGATTAAATCAGAGATTAGGACCCAGTAATTTTATGAGTTCCATATAGGAAATTTATCACAACTGAAGATAATTTTATATTGATTAATCAGATTGTTCTTCACTTTTGTGTTTGGTTTCTGACCAACAGAACCTCTTCTAAGGGATATAGTTACATTGAAACCCTGCACTTCATACAGTCTGATTTGATGTGCTCAGACGTAAAAGGTGGCATTCCTTGTATTCTAACATATTGATTTTGACTTTATGTTGGCTCAATGCTGCAGTGCTAGACCTCAAGCATTCCCTGCTATGGAATTGCTTTGGCTTAGCAATTCTGGTTAATTGACATACCTCATGAGTCATGCCTTGAAGCTAGTCTTCTTTCCAGTTTTCTTTTTGAGACACAACTTGTGTTTCACGGATAGAGTTTCTTGGCTTTTTATGCATGGAAGTTAGTGAAATTTTGCATAATGTGAATAAATTCATTCGTTAAATATATATTCAACTATTTCCTAATGATATTTCTTGCAATCATGAAGGTTTACCAACTATTGGGTGATATCAAGCTAGAATTCGATGATTCCCATCTTAAATATGCTGAAGAGACATATCAAAGGATGCTAGATTTAGACACGGCTACAGTACGAGTAAGTTATTCTGTGGGTGATGTGGAGTTTACCAGGGAACATTTTGCATCTAATCCCGATCAAGTGATTGTAACAAAGATTTCTGGAAGCAAACCGGGTTCTTTGTCATTTACAGTGTCTTTAGACAGCAAGTTACATCATCATTCTCAAGTAAATGGTATAAGTCAGATTCTTATGCAAGGAAGCTGTCCTGGGAAAAGGATCTCTCCAAAGTTCGTGGCAAATGAAAATCCTAAGGGCATTCAATTTTCAGCAGTTCTTGATTTACAGATTAGTGACAGCAGAGGCACAGTACATGCCTTGGATGATAAGAAACTTATGGTTGAAGGTTCTGATTGGGCTGTGTTGCTTCTGGTGGCTTCTTCTTCCTTTGATGGTCCATTCACTAAGCCTTCAGATTCTAAGAAGGATCCTACGTCAGAGTCTCTTAGCACACTAAAGTCAATAAAAAACTTGTCATATTCTGATCTTTACGCTCGTCATTTGGATGACTATCAGAATCTTTTTCATCGTGTCTCCCTGCAGCTTTCAAAAAGTTCCAAGAGCATATATAGAGATGGCCTTGTAGAGAGAGAGTATAATGCATCCCCTGTATTTGGTACATATCTAAAAGGAAGTGAAGATGGTACAGTTCCAACGGCAGAGAGGGTAAAATCTTTTCAGACTGACGAAGATCCAGCTTTGGTGGAGCTTTTATTCCAGTTTGGTCGATATTTACTTATTTCTTGTTCACGTCCTGGAACTCAAGCAGCAAACCTGCAGGGTATTTGGAACAAGGATATTGAGCCACCTTGGGAGTATGTTTCCTGTTCTTCTTTTTCTCTGTCTCACTATTTTTTAACTATTCCTTTTCTTGGATTTTTAATTTAGTGTTGCTAGATGTGTTCCTTCCTCTCTGTATCTTGCTTACACAGTTTACCATAATCATATTGTAGTAAAAAATCTTGTTTAATATGTAGAAGACTCAGCACGAATGATTTTATATCCATGATTCTAGGTTATTGACTCTTGTCTTTTCTCATCCTCCTAAGCATTTAGCTGGAGAACTGGAAATATGCTTTTTGTGATTTCCTTTTTTATTTATGCAACAAATGATTGTTTGGTAACAGGATTTATTGGAAGTTAGGGTTTGTAGAGGGATATAGAGAAGGCCTAATAATATATCAGAGGCGTGTTCTAATTCTAGAAATAGTGTTCGCTTCCTCCTCTTCATAATTTGTAAATTCATGGGAAGCATTACATGATGAAACTAATACCTTGGGAAATAACACTTTTACAGAAGTCATCCCCGCTAGACAACCTCTTGTTTGCAGCTATCTGCTTAATCATTTTATCTGGAAATTTATCATATGACATTAGTTTGTTTTAAATTTCAGTTGTGCTCCTCACTTGAACATTAATCTTCAAATGAATTATTGGCCTTCCCTTCCCTGCAATCTTCGCGAGTGCCAGGAGCCATTATTCGATTACATTTCCTCTCTGTCAGTCAATGGGAGTAAAACTGCAAAAGTAAGATTTTCTTTTCTTTCTTACGTGTTCCTTTTCCCCACTTTCCTGTCAGATTTAGTGTATAGTTTCAGGGAAATTCCAATTGTGCTCCTCACTTGAATTTTTATATTAGCAGATGCTGTACTTATCATTCTGATTTTAGGTAGAGTTTTAGATAAGAGACAAAGTCTTTCGGTAGCCTCTTTTTTGGGGACGCCAAAGGTTTTTGATCATCATGTGCTCCTTTACACTTGCTATCAAGCTACATGCATAGACCTCATCACGAGGATTAAACACCATAACTGCAGTTACAACCTAGTGTTCCCTGAGTGGTCTCCATGATCATTGTGATCTCCGTGATACCTTTTTCTTTTTTTCTATTTTTTTTTCATTTACAAAAGACCTTCTATCTTTACACATGATTTTTCCTTATGGGATCAATAAATGTTACAGGTGAATTATGAAGCTAGTGGTTGGGTTGTTCATCAAGTGTCGGACATATGGGCGAAAACATCACCAGATCGAGGTCAAGCTGTGTGGGCAATATGGCCAATGGGAGGAGCATGGCTTTGCACCCATCTATGGGAGCATTACACTTACACAATGGACAAGGTAAGATCCTGATTTTTGAATAAATAGTCTGCGCCTTATTTCGATTAACTTTTTGCTTATGTGATATAGAGGAGTTTGAGAAACTTTCGCTGAGCTCTCATATGTTGGACCATCATTTGAGACTTATGATGATAAGACATAATTATAATGCAGAATATGGATGTGGATTTCATGACCCAGGGAAGACCTCAAAGGGCTAACTGCTAAGCATATGGCTCTTTGCATTCAGAAATATAATTATCATCATGTTTTGGAACAAGACATGACAGAAAAAAAAAAAAACAATAAGCAGAGATGTAGGCTGGCTCTCTTATTACCATAGTTGTAAAAAATCTGTGCTTTTTAAGGTTATTTCAGTGCTGAAATGAATATACAAAATGGTGGAATCTAAAATTTGTAGTCTGTAGAAACAAACACAATGTTCAGACTATCCTATAAGACTTAGTCCTTGCTTTTAGGAATTGACTGTAATGCTTTGCTTTAAGTTTCAGTGGATAGGCACCATCAATCAAGTAAAATTTATATTTTGTAATCCAATTATTGGAAACAAGAACTGATGCTTCCGAGGATCGCAAACTGACTGAAGTTTGTTTATTAGGTAAAGAATATCCATAACAAATGGTATTGATTATAAATGTTACTAGGGATTTGTTCAATTCTCACTTTGCACATGCCAAGGTGTTATTATTATTTTCTTCTAGACTGGAGAAGTCAAAGTCGATATTTCTATCAGATTAAATTAATGATCACAACCCTATGAGTTAAGGTAAATTTGTAATGGACCTATAGGCTATTGTATTCACTGCTAAATCCACTATTGTTATTATGTAATTACCATCGACTGATATCCAGTAAAGATAGAAAGAGAAGATGGGTGTTTTCTGAATTATATTTTCTTGTTTTCTGAATTATATTTTCATTAGTTGATTTATGTTAAACTTGGGGAGGGAAGCATATGAATTTTCACATTCTGAATTTCTGATAGCATAATCTAAACATGGTAATGAGCATGGAAATTTGGGAATGGAAAAAATGATAATTTTCTTCACATTCACGTATTCAGTATAAATGTGGACAGCCTGAGGCTTTGGCCAAGGAATTCTGGATGGGAAGTATCAAGCTACTTTTAATCTTTAGGTTCATGAGAGTCCTTGTGTTTGGGATGGCTTTTCATGTAGAGCTTTTATGAGTTGATCTATTGGGAGTAGATCTTTAGTTGATCAATGTTGTTTGGTTGTCAAATAAAAAGGTACATCTAAATTGATAGATGGTTTGGTAATATATGTATACAAGTACTTTTCCAAGTAATGACTTACAAACAAAGAGTTTGAGAAATAAAAGAGAGTTTTGTAATCAAAAGGTATCTGTTGGAATCTGCAAAATATAATAAGGGTTTTTAAGACAATTTATTTCTAAAAACCCAAAAAGAGCTTCTTAAAGAAGTCCAAAATTGGTTCTCCTAATAGGCATATAAGAGCTTGTTAATATTAAAAAAGTTCTTCTTAAGTTGACGCCAAACAATCAAAGAAAATTTCAAAAAAGCTTTTGACATTAAAAAAGCTCTTTTGGCTAGTAGAGAAGCTATATGTTTAATAAAACCATTTTGTATCTCTTTTTCAAATCATTAAGTCGATCCTGTTGCATAGTACTGTATATAGTTTTATATCCATTTAAAATTTTCTACTAGTAATTGATTGCTAATATCTTCTACATATTAGGACTTTCTAAAAAATAAGGCATATCCTTTGTTGGAAGGATGTGCAGCCTTTCTGTTGGATTGGTTGACTGAAGGCCCTGGAGGATATTTGGAAACCAACCCATCAACTTCTCCAGAGCATATGTTTATTGCTCCTGATGGTAAGCCTGCTAGTGTGAGCTTCTCGTCAACAATGGACATGTCAATAATTAAAGAAGTATTCTCTGAAATTGTTTCTGCTGCTGAGGTGAGGTTCTTATTCCTCTTGAAAAAGAAACAGTTAAAATGTTTTATATCTTAATAAGCTTCATATTGTTACATGCTAAAAATTTTCTTGTCAAACAGGTTCTGGGAAAAAATGAGGATCCTCTCATTGAACGGGTTCGTAAGGCTCAACCAAGGCTTTTGCCAACAAAAATTGCTAGGGATGGTACCATTATGGAATGGGTACGATCATTCTAAAAGCTTCTATATTCTAGATGTTGATCAAGTTTTACTATGTCGTAGAGGTCTAGGACAGTTGCATTTATTATGGGCTGAGAGAATCTCTCTTTTTTATGGAAGGCACTAAATTTTGAGGACCCAGAGGTGCATCATCGACATATTTCACAATTGTTTGGCCTGTATCCAGGACACACAATTACTGTTGACAAAACTCCGGACCTCTGTCAAGCTGCTGATAATACTCTCTATAAAAGAGGTTTGTATTTATAGATTACTGGGTTCAAGGAATGTTGTTTCAACTTAGGAATGCTTAGAAGCCAGATCGATGTCCTGTGTTTATTTGTCTTACATACAAAAGTTTTCCTGGGAATATTATTGAATAAATCTTTACATTAAAATGTTTTATAGGAAAAAAAGGCATTAGAACTGAATTCTATCATCCTACAGGTCCCCCCCCCCCCTCCCTCCCCCCCCCTTTCTTTTTCCACATACCAGTTTGGTACCTTCACATGATCAGACCCAACAAAAAGAAATAAACAAAGAACCAGTTCTTCTAAGTAAAAACTTTTTTGCAGTCATGTAGTTATGGAGTAGCCACTGTTTACAACTTTGCTGTGTTCCATTAGCGGTAACATCTGCGGGAACAATAAGTGTTTCCTGCCAAAAACATCCTCCTGAAGAAGTACCTCAACCCAATTTGAATTGTTATTTACTTAATTGTGTCAACTGAAAATTCACTTGATTTTTAGCTACCCAAATTTGATGTTAGAGTGTGCTTACTGATCAGGAATTTAAATAAAGGGAAAGGGAAATTAATTGATTTTTAATGAATTTCATTGTTTACCAAAACTTTTGGGAATTAACTTCAATGACCTCACACACAAATGAGGTTTTAAGTTGCTACTGGAAAAGTAACTTAATTCCCCCCGCATAGAAGGAATCGGGTTTCCTTTCCTGATTAAATTTTTTTTTTTATAATTAAAATACCCTCAATTAATAATTCCACATTTTATATAAATAGGGATAGTTCTGTAATCAATTTGTTTCCATGTTTTTTGAAAGTTAGTAAATACTAGAATAGAATGTTGCAATTTAATTCCAATTTCTCTCCCTTCCCTCTCCATGATTTATAAACATGCCGTTAGTTGAGGGGTGCATTTATATTTTCATAATTTGGAGCAGGAGAAGAAGGTCCAGGATGGTCAACCACATGGAAAATCGCTTGTTGGGCACGTCTTCGTAACAGTGAGCATGCATACCGCATGGTGAAGCATTTGTTTGATTTGGTGGATCCGGATCATGAAAATAATTTTGAAGGAGGGTTGTACAGTAACCTGTTCACAGCGCACCCCCCTTTCCAGATTGATGCAAACTTTGGGTAAGCTCAATTTTGTGTGTATGTCAGCATTGTTCCATGAGAGAAACTAGTTTTAGTTTCTTATGATAGATTCTATTCCTGATAGTGGTATCAGCAATATCGTGGAAATTAATTCAGAAGTAAAATATCACAATTAATTGGCATAAAATAGGAAGGAAAAGATTGTGAAGAGTGTTGTATGCATTTTCATTGGTCAATGTTGACACCCTTAACTTATACTTTGGTCTTGTAGATTACCTAAATAGAATTGAATCATACTTTGAGAATTAGCTGAATTTGAATACGTGAACCTTTTATGAAGAAACACTTCTCTGAAGTAATGAAATGTTGAAGTTTTGAAATCTGTCTTCTCTTGCTGTCAGTTTTTCAGCTGCAGTTGCAGAGATGCTCGTGCAGAGTACAATCAAGGATCTATATTTACTTCCTGCACTTCCCCGAGATAAATGGGCGAGCGGTTGTGTGAAAGGATTGAAAGCACGTGGTGGAGTGACAGTCAATATTTGCTGGAAAGAAGGGGATTTGCATGAAGTTGGCCTTTGGTCAAAGGATCAAAATTCCCTCGAGAGATTACATTATAGAGGAACAACAGTGACGGCAAATTTATCAACTGGTAGAGTCTACACATTCAATAATAAGTTAAAGTGCACAAGGACTTACTCTCTCTGAAAGTGGCTTCTTTTGAGTCGTAAGATCAATTATTCTTACTACAAGTGCATTGTTCCTGTAATTCCTAATAAAAATGTCGAGGAACTTAATTGTTGGTGTTTGATCTTTTGAGCTGACTATAGCTTTTCAGCTTTGAGAATCTTTAGAGGAATTTAGAATGGGTTAAAGCTACGGACAATTTTGTCCGCGAATGTATTAACATTCTTTGATTTGTGTATGATCATTCAATTATTGATGCGATACCATATCGTTCATTGCCTGCATCTTAGATATATTTCCATTGCTGACTTTACTGCTTTTTGCTTTTCCAGTTATCTGCTGAAATGATCCGAGTATTCTCCTAGAGAACAAAAGAAAAACTAGACCCTTACATTTACTTATCTTGATGAAGATTCATAAACCCTTCTATCTGCAGTGATCACATTGTTTCATCACGAACAAGTTTCGAAATAAAAAATAATCAGTAAGGTGCAGATACGTACACAAGTAATGAGATTAGAGTGAAAAAGCTGATAGGTCATTGGTTTAGTGAGTTAATTGCGGCAAGTTTTAGAAATAATGGAAAGCAATTACATCCTAACCATCCATCAATTGTAATGCTTATATATCATGAGATTATTAAAAACAGTCGTGAGGAAGAGTTTAGGTGAGGAGATGATTCAATCTCCAATTCTCCATAAACAAAGGAAAGACTCGAGAGAAATCCAATTTTTATTGCTGTTCAATAAATATCTGATCAAGGGTTGGGTTGTAATTTCATTACCCACCTGTGTGCATTCCCATATATTTCATCTTATATTTTTAGGTTTATTGATAAAAACCTATTATTATGTTAGTTAACTTTTAGATTGTTTGACAAAGACCTCCCCTAGTCAACTGTTACATTTGACCAAATTTTACTAAGAATAAGGGAGGTGTTTGTCAATAAACGATAAAGTTCACTCCGCTTGTGGTTGATAAAATCTCAAGAGAAATTGATGCAATTATATATATATATATATATTTCCAAATCTGCTATAAAGACGTACAAATAAATTTATATTAATATCTTAAAAGAAAAAAAAATTGCTTCTTTGAGGCGGGATATCCTTTTTTTCTTTTTTTTTTTCCTACTCCAAATTTACTAAAAAAAATGGTGTAACTCTATATTAATGTCTTAAAAAGAAAAAAAAAAAAAAGTTTGTTATTGTTAATAGTTGGATTTTATTCTTTAACATATAATGTATTGGATGTGCTTTAGACCTTCTCATCACAGGATTCATAAAAAAAAAAAAAAAAAAAAAAATACGAGTTACCATATTTTAACCCTCTAATGCTGTATCTACACCCAAGGTTACTTGTCTTGAAAATTGGAAGAATCTCACACGCTCCTTCAAGGCACCAATATTCAAAACTTAGGTATTTATATATTTGTATCACCATTGTACATAAAAGTACAATTAGTGTGGGTAGATCTCTCCCGTATTGGAAGTAGATATCCGCTATGAAAGCATATGTCCGAACCGTATTAGTAAGGATTTAATCTCGGTATATTCCGAATGCCTTCTGACCTTTAAGGTGTTAAATATATAAAAAAAAAAATTGTATCAACAATCCCAAAAGTGACATTATAGAAGAACAGTAAATACTCTTAATAGAATTACAACTCTTTTGAGTATTTTAAGTTTAACAAACATGTCTAATATACTTTGATAAAGATATTAATTTTTTTTTAAATCTAAATTTTTATTAATTAAAAACTTAAATAGTGATTTTTTTTTTTTTAGGGGAAATAAACTTCATAGCACCAAAAAACCAGAACTATAAGCTACCCTAAATATCCTTCGAGACAAGGCTAGCAGCACAGTTAAGGATATCCTCAACCAAAATACAACTAGAAACTAATCTAAGAGCTAATTTAGTAAGGTCATGAGCCACCTTATTAGCGCTCCTACGAACCCACGACACAAAAGTATTGCCTTGAATTACCTTCACCTCAATTTCTTCCATAGTTATCCAAATCTTAGATATAACAGCCCTAAAAGCATTACGGTTAATAAGTTTATTCACAAAACCCTTGCCCACCAAACAAAGAGTAACTTTTCGATCACCAAGCACCTTTAAATTTTTGTCCATCCTCCGAACTGGACCATCTTTCTCCTTGATAGAAAGAGAAGCACACAATCTGCAATATCACAAAACTCCATTCTAGCACAATGAAAACCAACAGAAACCCAACAACATTCACAAGGAATGAGAACTAGATCCTAAGGACCCAACAACTACTTTAACCCTACAACTTCTTCAGAGAAAAAACTCTAAAGAAAAAATAACATTCTTTCTTTTAAATTGGAATAAAGATAAATAAATAATGATTATTTAAAAATTATTAAATTGTAGTAGCCAAAATATGTCAGGCCCAAAATATAAGTAAAGATCCAGCCTAGAAGCCCAAAGTATATCACAAGACCAGGTTCGGAGTCAAGAAGTGGTCATGAACCTATTGACTTGGTCGCATGACGACCCAGCTAGGATCAATACGCGGTGATCCAAATAAAGACAGTCATGTGAAACCATGATTGACACACCCAAAGAACCTTCATGTAGTACGACATACACTCAGCATCCCACACATCCATCCAAGTAGCAACAAGGGAAATAGCTCAATGGCCACACTTGGGAAAGCTCTTACGTCGCACGACATACTATCATTCTCATCTCGGGTCGACGTTCAATAGTCTACACTACGTTAATTGACGTACTACGTCGCACAACATATGATCATGATTGTCTGTACAATTGTCAAAACCACATGTCGTACGACATAGAATCTCCTTGGTTATGTGGGAGACCAAATCATGATTTATTTTAAAGACGGTCCTACAAAATCATAATTACAATTTAAAATGGCTAGATCAAAGTAATCATCCACCAAACTCTTTAATGTGAGACAACAAAGAGAGGTAATGATGAAATCCCCCTATAAATGAAGGATAATTCTCCAAAGAGAGGGGGACCGAAAAACTGATATCCTAGAGCTATCAATATCTAGACAACACTCTCCGGCCATTGTTCATCATCTCCGATCACCCTTCAATTGTATCCCGATTAGCTGATCTTACATCTCATTCGATTAAGGAGACCTCGATCGCCAAGATAACAGGAAGTATTACTCACTTATCTCAACTCATAGTCATTATATACTTATTAGCATTCGCTAACTTGACCGTCGGAGTGACTTTGGCCGGCACCACCCCGGTGTCCCAGACGTCCTGCTGGTTACATGCATTCTATCTTTGCAGGTTGTAGTGCCCGGTATCCCCGAGCGATTTTTGAGGACTACATAAATAACTTACATAAAAATTAAATTTGAAAACCATTAAATTAAAGTAAAATAGTGTGTGTATGTTACAAGGTCCCCTGCCTTGGTGGTTGAAGGCTTCAAAATTCTCCAAGCCACCAAGGTTTAAATCTTTGTACAGCCATGTAAATATATATTCTCACCATTGCTCATAAAAATATAATTGTATGGGTAGACCTCTCCCCCGTGTTGAGAGTAGTTGTTCGAGCCGTTGATTCATGGTAATTCGTAGTTCTTATCTCCTGTTATTGGGAGTAATTGTCCTTACAAGGTAGATCTTTGAATTTAAATTTATACATGGCCGTGTACAGACAAGAAGATTTTACTAAAGGAACATATTATGGTCCACCCGTCTCTCTACGGAAGTGATGCACATAAGAATTTAAACACCAACATTCAAGAAAAATAAACATTACACAAACATTAGCACATCTAAGTTGACGTATTGATGGTCAAATGCAAAAAACAAGTAAAGGAGAAATGCTTGAGTATACCTAATGATACGTCTAATCCACTGAAATCATGCTACATAATATAAATAACTAATTACATAAGAGATGCATATCATATAATACGCACAATGTCATCGGATTGGACATATATGGCCCGGGCTTATTATGCATATCTTCATCCAGCTAAGTCCTCCTAAACTAGTGGTTAACTAAGAGGGCTTGGGAGGATGACGATATGCATAGTAAGCTAAGAAAGACTGAATCATGGTGAGAATCAGAAGTATGAGAGCAGCCAAGGCTGACATGAAGGACCAGGGCGTGTCGAAATAAGTGTGCTTGAAGCTCGCCCACCTAACATGCCAGTCGTTCCAATAATACTCATTCACATCTTTAATCAACTGGGACAAATAACTCTTCCCCAAATCGAACGCCACATCCTTGCCAACTTTGTCGAAGAACCGAGTCACTTCCTCGTAGGTCCCGTAATAGTTTTCAATGATTTTGTGGTCAGAGAGAAAGCCGGCGTCGCTGGGGTTGTTGATGAGGCAGCCCATGAAAGTGGCGTAGTCGGTGACGAACTTCTCGCAGTGGCCGTAGCATTGCTCGAAAGCAACGCAGTTGAGGATGAAACAGGTGATGAAATCGTCCATCCGTAGTGGTGGGATTTTGAGGACTCCATTGCTGAACTTGACGTCCAAGAAGCAGCTGTTTGATCTTTTTCTGGTCTCGAACTTGATTCCAGCTCGGTCAAGCTTCTTCGCTGGTTGAATGAACTGGAGGTGCCGTTTGGCTTTGTCTCTCGCTGTTGGTTGTTGTTCTCTCAACTGCGGTCGAAAACTTTCTCGAACCAAATCGAGTAAATGCTTTCCGTCAAAACTTCTCTCATTGTTTCTCACTTTACCGGGTCTTTCCAGCGAGAAACTGAAGAATTGCAAGATAAGAATCGGCAAGGAGTATCTCGGACTAGGATCCGGTACCGATATCTCGTACAGTTTTTCGAGAACGAAAAAAGGAATCTGGTTTTCTAGCTTGAGAAGATCACGCATGACAAAAGGCAGAATCCAATCCATCTTGAAGATTGGATCTTCAGGATCTATAGGCACCAACTTCACTACTTTGCGAACGAGCTCGATCACGAAGCACCCATCAAGCACCATCATCTCGACCAATTCTTGACTCGTGAACCGGTTGGTCTCCGAATAACACTCTCTTATATCGGCTTCCAACGACGCCACGGCTTGAAAACAGAGTCCGATATTTCCCCAGGGATCGCTGTTTCCGTCGAAGAGCGAGCGGAGAAACCGCCATTTGTGCTCTTCGATCATCTTCAGGCCCTTTGAGCCGTGGTGGTAGGGGCCGATAGAGACTATGCGGGGATGGTAGGCCTTCTCGTTGATCTCAACGAGGCTTTGAGGGACTCTGAAGATGCAACATGAGCTCTTGCCAGCTTTTTCGCCCAGCAATGTCGGCTTTTTCTCCATTTTGCTCTGCATTTCTCTTAACCAATTATTGTCCAAGCCCATTGCGGCTGCTGATGCGGTTTCGAATGTGCTATCATTTTGGTTGGTTTGTCCGGTTTCTCGGCTTCGATTTCTGTTTCGGTTCCGGTTTCGGCCGATATCGGTTTCCATCTTTTGGGACTCGAACACAGGTTTTTTTTGGTTGGCTGATGATGTCGGAAACCCAAAATGCAATATATATTAGCAAAGGAAATTATTACAAAACGACTTGACGTGTTACCGTTTCACAATCATTAGCTAAATTACTTAAAAACAATCGTGTCGGAAACTCAAGACGACTTTTTAAGTGTGACTGGCTGGCTGTAAAATGACTCCATATAGCAGTCTCTTTCATGATTCATGAACATTAAGGAGTAACAAAATTTTTTTGATAAATTAAAGGGAGCTGAATTTGACGCCCATGAAACTGATGTATACACTTAATTTTTATTATAATTTTAAAATAATAAAATATTCATATATAAAATTATAAAAAAGAACGAAATATAAATTAATTAAAATTAAATTTTTAATAATATTTATTATTTAAAATTTTAAAATAGATTACAAATTAGTAATCATAACGAAGATAGAAAGAAGTGTTTATCAAATCCTTCGTATATATAAAAGTGATTTTTTAGAGGAGCATATCAAGAAGTGAATAGATTTCAATATATATCAAAAAGTGAATACTATCCGCACTTCATTCATGACGTGGAAGTGAATAAGAATGGGTTACTCTTGTATGAGATTTTTTTAAAATAATTATAATTAATTTAAAAATTAAGTTAAAAAATATAATTCGAACTCACAACATTAAAGTATGAGTGTGAGGGACCAACCTCTACAAGAACTACTCTCAATCTCACTGATTTTACTTAACAATACTAGTAAACTAATAAATTAGAAAGAAGCACATTCTATTATATATAGACCCATGCTCGGTGTCAATTTGGTGGAGTCATCGGTCACAGGGGAAGATTCCTTTTTTAATAGAATATAAAGTTGGGGTTTAGGTTTTTATGTTCAACAAAACAAATAAGAATATAGAAGAAGATAATAATATTTTAATTTTAATTATAAATAAATAATTATATTTTCTCGAAACTGCTTTTAATATTTTATGGGTGCTTATAGTCATATTAGGTTTATTCAAATTTTACTGACGGGTGTACTTATTATTTGAGTGTAAAAATCAGTTTTATGGGTGATAATAAGTAATGACTGTGACACCCTAAATTTCCCTAAATTCAATGGTTGTATGTAAATGTTAGTGATTTTTTAAAGTTGTTAATTATTTCTAACTTTTAAATTTGTTGAAAATTTTAATTAAATATTTGTAAGATCTTTTAGATTTTACCAAAAAGCTTTCATACAAATATAATTTATTTTTTTTTAAAAAAAAAAAAACATTACAGACATTTTATATTTGCTCTCAAGGAATTATTTAATTGATTTATTATTGGTTATACTTTTCATTTGTGTAGACTTCTAGGGTGCATTTAGTGTGCAAGATTGAATTAAACTATTTTTATGAAATTATATTATATTAAATTGAATTGGATTGAATTAAATTACTAATGTGATGTGTTTGATGCAGTACGGATTAGATTAAAAATGATACTCTCTTATTTAATATTGTATGAGATTGAATAAAAATTATTGTATTATTTTTTAATAATAATTAAATTTTAAAATAAAACAAAATATTTAATTTAAGTTTAAAAACTATTAAAAAAATATATTATTTTTTAATATTAATATAAAATATTTTTAAAATAAATTTTAATATTTTATATATAAATTAAAAAAAAATAAAAGCAGGTGGGACCTGCTTTGGCGGGGCACAACCTGCCAAGGCATGATTGTTGTGTGAGGCATGATTGACAAGCCCATATTATCTTATCTAACAAACGGACTCTCCAATACGGAGGAATTATAAAACACATTCTATAGTTTTTATTTTTAGTTGTCATTACTAAGTTTTAAGAGACTATATGATAAATATTATTTAAAAAAAATTAAAGATCAGATAAAATTTTAAAATACCTTAAATATTTGGATATTTTTTTTAAGTCTAACACATGATGAATTAGAGATTTATTATAATCTACCGAAATTAAATACCACTAATACAATCTAGGGTTTATCATAATCTATAAAGATTAAATACCACTAATACAGTCCCAAATAAGTACTTCCATATAGGAATTCATCTATTCCTAACATTAAGAGAAAACTCTTTATACTTATTACGTTTTTATAGACAATGATGAGAAAATATTTATAATAATAAGATTTGAACTTTGGAGGGTTGAAGAATGTTATCAGGCTTCAGCCACACAACTACACTTTACACATTTATTTTTTAGAACAAATAACATTGAACCTACATAAGGTTTGTTAAATTACACTCAGAATTAAAGTTTATAGAAACTCACACTGAAGTTTCTTAGCATTAAATTTGACAATTAAAAAGTAAGCTCTAGTATTCCTTGGTTTATGATCTATGATGGATCTATGGTGAATCTAATAAGAACCTCTCACTTTTTCTTCTAGTTTTCATGTTTTTTTAATAGTCAATTATATTTTTTAACTATCAAACTTAATATCGAGGAGTTTAATATGAGGATTTTATAAATTTTAATTGAGAGTATAATTCAACAAATTTTATGTAATTTAGTATTATTTGTTTTTCTAATATATTTTTTTTTGTTAAACTAAACGTAATTATTATAATTCCAACCACTCCACACGACGACTTGGAATGTCAAAGTCAATTTTTGTCTTTGTTCTAGCAATTAATATTACTTTAGCTAAACTATTTCAGTGGTCCCAAAATGCTTTACTTCGTTTGTCTTCTACTACTAGGCCTAATTTTCCACACACAAATTAAAAAATCTATAAAATTAATCATTTTTTTTTTCAAATGTAATATAAAAGCATCAATCAAACCATCCAAAACTTAATTTATATTTTCAAAGAAAACTACTATAGTGCATATCCACTTGCACTAAAGTAGGTGTATTTTAGTGCACATCCCTCCCACTCAATGATGAGGGGTTCAATTTTCACCATATTCATTTACTAGTATGTGTGGGTAGTTTTCTCCCCTTATTGTAGGAGTAGTATTCTTTCCTTATTGTGGAAGTAGATATCTCCTGTTATGAGAGTAGATATTCGGGCCGCGCGTTTAGTGATTAATCTTGGTAGATCCTGACAGTTATTGATATTGTAATTATAACCCCTTCTCAAAAAAAAAAAAAAAAAAGAAGAAGGAAACTACTATAATATCTACACAATCTCAAAATTCATTTCAAAAGTAACCCTCTAAAAATAATTAGAAAGAAACATCTTTCTTGATATCCCTTCAAATCATATTTAACATGGAAATTATAGTTCATATTGTATTTATTTTAAAGTTGGATGGCCAAATTATCACATTAAAAGTTTAAAACTATGCGAACTTTATCATAAATTGTATTTTAAAAGTGTATATACACGGATTTAAATCGGTAAAAAGGATATAAAAACTATATAGTTCTATGTATTTTTTTTAATGTATTTTAATGAGGTCTGTGACATTTGTATAATATTAAAATGCAGATATACATATACTAAAAAAGAAATGTATATTCTTAAGTAGTTAGTACACATCCCTCCGATTTTTATGGTGAGGGTTTAAGTCCCACTATACATATTTAGGACCGTACATTTAGTGATTAATTTTAATAGGTCTCGACAGTTGTTAATCTTATAATTATAACTCTAAAAAAATGTGGATAGACAAATACTAAAAAAGAAATGTTTTAACAAATAATCCAAAAATCTTGGCACACAAAATGAACAACGAAGGTGTCCGAGAACCATTATTGGAAGAGATTTGAAGAAGATGATGTGCGGGCACTGGGCAGTGGCCATTATCACATAGAGGCCCTACACGGAGACAGATGCATGCATTGTATGTAAAGTTGATGGGTCCGGCTACTATGCCATGAATTTAGGGTATCATCTCAACCAAGTTTGGCTGCCAGCTGGCAGCCAAAATTGGTGGGTTGCACCACTCTTTTAAATTTAATAAATAATTATGACAAATATATTATTAATATATTGAATAATATTTGATAGTATTAATTATTAATAATTTATAAAATGAAATTTGTAATATAGAATTTTGAAATATTAATGCAAGAATATTTTATAAATAATATAATTAAATTTAATAAATTGGTGAATTAAAAATATTATTACATTGATATTAATAAGCAATATATAACATAATTACCTATATTATGTATAAAATTAATTATTAATAATAACTAATACAATACTTAAATGTAGATAAATAGTAATTATTATTAGATATTACAGAAATACTATTAACGGATAAAAGATTTAAAATCATAATATTAAAATAATTAAAATATTATGAAAATGGTTCATATTTAATATAATTATATTTATAATATATTATTGAAAAATAGTATAACTATTTAGTTATTATAATATATTAATAAAGTATATTTATCTAAATATTAAAAGATGAATATAATTTATATTTGAATGAAAATGTAGTAAAAATGATAAAGGTATATTTTTATTTGGAAAAATAAAGTAAAATAAGATATACTATTGAATATAATAAAAAATTCAAATATAGTTTCTAATGAATAATGGAGAAGTTAAAGTTAATTATATATATATATATATATATATAATAAAATCGTGAAAGTATTAGATTTAAATAAATTAAATTTAATTGTGAGGAATATCTTCAACCTTTTTATTAACGTTGAAGTCGTTCCCGAAAACAACTTAACATTGAGAACAACTTAACATTGAGAACAATTTTGATGTCGGTGGGAATAACTTCCACACTCTGACTAATATCAAAGTTATTTTTTGAAAAAACTTAATGTTACAAAAAGAAACAACTTTAAATTTTAAGAACAACTTCAACTTTAACTTGAACGTTAAAATTGTTTCCGAGAATAAGTTAATGTTGGAAACAACTTCAACGTTCCGAAATTTGTCATCAATAAGTTAATAAGAGATTCGTAATATACCCATTATTATCTGTAAGAATTTTAATTTTTTCCCAAATTGTCGACTAAATATGTTGTATCACTATTAATAATTTTCACCTACAATTTCAGTTTGTATTGACAATGCTAATTTTAATAATCAATTGATGAATTAATATTTAAAATTTGATATTAAAATTTGGGCAATTTGATATAAATAATATTCTAACACTATCAATAGTTAATATAAAAATATTTTCCTACACGGTTAATATTCCCTTTTGATTTCTGTTATGTGCCTAAATTCATTTCGCCCAATAGGCCCAAAAATATCAATAAAGCCCAACGGGCTTAGATATGCCAATGAAGCCTAACAGGCTTGAGGAAGTCAATGAGGCCCAACACACTGGAAAAGCTGATATGACCCAACACAACAGACAAGTCCATCCCAACAACCTGAAATGAAGAAAGGGACCTAGAAGATCTATGCGAGCTACAACATCCCAGCAACCTAGAAAACCTTATCACACCACCTCGTGTCATCAATGTGATCTCAGCCCGCAATGCGTCCAGTTCGAAGCATGTCTTCTAGATAAAGAAAAATCCCATAAATATAGGGATTTGATCTGGTTAACTTGCAGAGTCTTAATTTGTATTAAATTCCTCATTTTCAGTGATTGTATTCTAATTAAAATGTAATTTTCAGGGATTTGATTTGATCCATGATTTTCAGCAATTAGATTCTATTTAAAACAGGATGACTCCATCCCTTCACACTATAAAAGGGAGAGATCATCAACATATAGCGAGCTTAATAGTAATATAAGAACCGTAGATATAGGCATTATTATTAGGTCGAACCACTTTAAAAATCATTCTTCTTGATTCATTATTACTCGTTTGTCATTTATTATTGATGTTAATCACGTTGACCGAATTCACATATCAACAATTTTAATATAATTTAAAATAATAATTTTATTAACTATCAATTAATAAATAATTTTTAAAATATTCATAATAATTTTTAAAATTAAAAATTAAAAATAATGAAAGCAGTAAGAGGAATCAACATCTTTAAGATAACAACAGAGTTTTAACAACTACCTCGATTCAGTTATTAATTAATACATAAAATGTATAAGTACATCATAAATGTGTAACCAGATTGGAGAAGATTGTTAATGGTTACCTCCATAGAAGACAGCCTATTTTTTATTTTTAAAATGAGTTAATTACACTCAACCTTCCTGAGGTTTGGCTAATTACACTCGAAATCAAAGTTTGCATTAATTGACACTAACCTCCCCTCACGTTAACTTTGATCGTCAGAATAAACGTTGACTTTTTTCAAATTTATTAAATGACTAAAATACCCCTGTTAATTAATATTATCAATTTTTTACTATTCATTAAAAAAAATTAATGGTGGAATTCAGATTGGATTTCCACCGTCCATCAACAATGATGGACGATGGAGATCCAATCTGGATCTCTACCAAGAACAAGAAAAAAAAAAAAAAATCTTGAAGCCATTCATCGAACCGAGAAGGGTTTGTTCTTCGAACCCTTCTGGGTTCTATCTTCGAACCCTCTGGGTTCGTGGAACCCAGATCTGGGTTCCATGAACCCAGAGGGTTCGATTCGAACCCTTTTGGGTTCGAGATTCATCGAACCCAGAAGGGTTTGTTCTTCAAACCCTTCTAGGTTCGAGATTCATCTAACCCAGAAGGGTTCTCGAACCCTCTGGGTTCGTGGAACCCAGATCTGGGTTCCACGAACTCGGAGGGTTCGATGAATGCATTCAATTTTTTTTTTTTTTTGTTCTTGGTGGAGATCCACTCTGGATCTCACCATTAATGTTTTTTAATGAAGAGTAAAAAATTGATAATATTAATTAACAGGGGTATTTTGTTCATTTAATAAATTTGAAAAAAGTCAACGTTTATTCTGACGGTCAAAGTTAACGTGAGGGGAGGTTAGTGTCAATTAATGCAAACTTTGATTTCGAGTGTAATTAGCCAAATCTCAGGGAGGTTGAGTGTAATTAACTCTTTTTAAAATACTTATATTTGTATGATTTTCAAATATTTTTACTTAAATTAATTTGAGGGCATTTTCAAAATATTTTTACTTAAATAAAAATTGTTTTTGAAAGGACCAATATATTAAAACAAATCGAAAGATGAAACTGTTATGACACATCAGCTAGAATACAAGACCATGGAGGGAGAAAAATTATCAATCCAAATACGATTCAAATCAAAAGATAATGCAAATTTAGTTAAATCATGAGCAACCATATTAGCCTGCCTAGACTCAACAGCTACCGAAGAACCAGTGAAAGCAGCAAGAAGAGACTAAATGTCCCTCACCACTAAGCTAAGATCAGAGAACATGGGAGTCTGAGAGTTAATACTATTAAAGCCGGCCCTGGGGCGGTCAAGGCGGTGCCGCCGCACAAGGCCTTCGGCCGGCAAGGGGCCCGAAAAATATTTTTTTAAAAATTTTATAGAAGAAAAATATGATATAAAATTATCATATCACACATATGAAACAACATGTATGTTGGCACAAATGGTTAAGGCATACCTTTAACAAGAAAGGTATTAAATGAGCAGGGTTCAAACCCCCTTGTTCCTTCGTTTTTTCTTGTCTTTATTGAGGCTTGAAGGATTTTAAATCGAAGAAGGGATCTTCAAGGTTAGTTGGTTATTTCGCTTATTATTTTTTCTAATTCAAATTGATTATATTGAGGTAATGAAGTTCATATTTTGTCATATATGATATTTATATTGGTAAAGTAAAGATTTTGGCTTCTTGCTGTTTAATATATGATCATGTATAATCTATTTATCTTGTATTGATAAAGTAAAATTTTAGGTCTTTTATTGTATTAGGATTTAGGAATGCCTCGTCGTACTAGGAAACATCCTGTTTCAGCTAGAAACAGAGGAGGCCTTGAGGCGGTCAAGGTGGTGCCGTCGTACAAGGCCCCCCGCCGACAAGGGGCTCCAGATTTTTTTTTTTTAAATGTCAGGGAAGGAAAATATGATATAAAATTATCATATTACACATATGAAACAACATGTATATTGACATAGATGGCTAAGGCATACATTTAACAGAAAATGTATTAAATGAGCAGGGTTTGAACGTTCTTGTTGCTTCGTTTTTTGTTGTTTTTTTATCTGTTTAGCTTTTTATTTTTTTATTATTTTGTATCGGGTCATGTGAAACCCTCTTTTCACTTCCTCGAGGCCTCCAAATCCCCAACAAACCCTTTAGTCTTTTTTTGTTTAACAATTTTTTTTTTATTTGTAAATTTAGAAATTTGAAGGATTATATGTTTGATTAATTTGATTGGAGGCTTGGAGCAATTAAGGCTTGAAGGATTTTAAATCGAAGAAAGAATCTTCAAGGTTAGTTGGTTGTTTTGCTTATTATTTTTTCTAATTCAAATTGATTATATTGAAGCAATGAATTTTACATTTTGTCATAAATGATATCTTGTATTGGTAAAATAAAGATTTTGGTCTCTTACTGTTTAATATATGATCATATATAATTTATTTATCTTGTATTGATAAAGTAAAATTTTGTCCTTTTGCTATATTAGGATTTAGGAATGCCTCCTTGTACTAGGAAATATCCTGCTTCAGCTAGAAATAGAGCCGGCTCTAGGGCGGTCAAGGTGGTGCCGCCGCACAAGACCCCTAGCCGGCAAGGGGCCCAAGAATTTTTTTTTTTTTTTTTAAATTTCAGGGAAGGAAAATATGATATAAAATTATCATATCACGCATATGAAACAACATGTATGTTGACACAGATGGTTAAAACATGCGTTTAATAGGAAAGATATTAAATGAGCAGGGTTTGAAACCCCCTTATTGCTCCGTTTTTTGTTGTTTTTGGTTGTTTTGCTTATTATTTTTTATAATTCAAATTATTATATTGAAGTAATGAAGTTCATATTTTGTCATATATGATATCTTGTATTGGTAAAGTAAAGATTTTGCCTTTTGCTGTTTAATATATGATCATGTATAATCTATTTATCTTGTATTGATAAAGTAAAATTTTTTGCCTTTTGCTGTATTAGGATTTAGGAATGCCTCTTTGCACTAGAAAATATCCTGCTTCAGCTAGAAAATATCCGTTTGGACATGAAAAACATAAAAAAAGAAGAAGAAAAGATAAAGAATTTATTGAGACTCAAAGAGGGGCGATAGACAAATTTGTTTCGAAAGAACCGGGAGTTCTATCACTTGAAGATTTATGTAATGGACAACAAAATGATGGCGATGATTGGTTAGCCTTGAAAAATAATGTAGATGAAGATGTGAATGAGATTGAAGACAATGAAAGTGGTGATGGCTTAGGCTTTCAAAATTTTGTCAATGTCAATCATGTAGGCCTTGAAGATGATGGTGATGGTGATGACATTGTTCACTCCGAAACTGATGATGATGTTGTTAGTGTAGTGAATGAAGAAGAAAAACCACCACTTGACATCTTTGATCCAAGAAACTGGGAGAATTTAAATCTTAAGTGGAAATGTCAATTAGTGGAGAAAGGTCCTATAAGAGACATGTTAACAAGGAAAGGTTCCGAAGATGATGAATCAAAGAGACGTTTCTCTTCGAACTTCTACACTCAAATTTTATCCAATGGTCAAGAACACCATAGAGAATGGTTGGTTTATTGAAAAGCACTTAACAGAGCATTTTGTTTTTGTTGCAAGTTGTTTAAAAGGGTACTTCAGCTAAGTCAACTAGCAAATGAGGGATATTGTGATTGGGGGCATCTTAGTAGCAGACTTAAAGAACATGAGACAAGTATTGAGCATGTCAGTTACTATGATAGTTGGTTAGAGTTGCGTATCAGATTAGAGAAGGGTACAACAATAGATCATGTTATTCAAGATCAAATAATGAAGGAAAAAGTGCATTGGAGGATGGTGTTATGTCGATTAGTTTCACTTATGAGATTTTTGGCTAAACAGAACTTAGCATTTCGTGGTAGTAATGAGAAGATTGATGATGATCACAATGAGAATTTTAATACTGTAATTAAGATGATTGTTGAGTGGGACTTAGTGATGAAGGAGCATTTTAAAAGAAAGGTACACCATCATTACTGTAGCCACAAAATTTAGAATGACTTGATGTGTTTGATAGCTTCTGAAATCAAGAGTTCTATCCTTACAAAAATTAAAGAAGCTAAATTCTTTTCTGTGATACTTGATTGTACTCCTAATGTTAGCAATCAAGAACAAATGACTTTGGCTATAAGATGTGTTGATGTCTCTACAAGTCTAAAGAAGAATACTTTTTAGGATTTTTGAAAGTGGATGATACAAAAGGGTAAGGGTTATTTGAAGAGCTGCAACATGTGTTGAAAAGTCTTGGTCTTGATATTGATAATGTGAGAGGGCAGGGATATGATAATGGGGAAAATATGAGAGGAAGACACTAAGGTGTACATAAAATGCTTTTGGATATAAATCCTAGAGCATTATACACTCCATATGGTTGTCATTGTTTGAACTTAACACTTTGTGACATTGCAAACTCTTGTGGAAAAGCGAAAGACTTTTTTGGTGTGATGCAACGGATTTATACAATATTTACTCATTCTATAAAGAGGTGGAAGATTTTGGTAGATCATGTGATGGTAAAAGATTTAGGTGGAAGATTTTAGTAGATCATGTGACGGTAAAAGATTTAACTCTCAAATCATTGTCTACCACTCGATGGGAAAGCCGTATTGAAAGTGTGAAAGCAATAGTACTCCAAACTCAGTCAGAGAAGCATTACTTCAACTTGTAAAAGAAAGAGACACCGACTCCAAAATAAGAAGTGGAGCTAAGTCTTTGGCGACATTTGAACTTGGAAATTTTGAGTTCTTGGTAGGCATGGTTATTTGGTATGATATATTGGGCAAAGTTAACACGGTTAGCAAAGGATTACAATATGAAAACATGCTTATTGACATTGTTATGACCTAGGTTAAGGGGCTAATTGCTTCTTTTGAAGAGTATAGAGAAACTGAATTTAGATAAGCCATCAATACTGCAAAAGAACTTGCTTCATTAATGGAGATTGATCCTGTCTTTCCTGAAAAGAGACAAATATACAGAAAGAGATATTTTGATGAGCTTTCATGTGAGTCTTCCTAAACACCTCAAGAATCTGCGGAGGAATCTTGTACAGATCATTACTTTTTATACATAGTTGATCAAACAATTGGGTCACTGAAGAGAAGGTTTGAGCAATATGAGGAGTATGAAGATCTTTTTGGATTCCTTTTCACCGCTGATAAGTTGAATTCATTGATTGATGAGGATTTGAAGGCTCGTTGCAAGAATCTTGAAAAGAAGCTACAAAGAAAAGGTGGAGGACAAAATGTTTCAAATTTGGATGAAGATGATTTATATCAAGAGTTGAAGATCATTCAACATATTCCACCAAAAGAAGCAAAAACAGCAGGTGCAATTCTAAACTTTTTGCAAAGAATGAATAGTTTCCTAAATTCATTCATTGCATATAGGATATTGTTAACTATTCTGGTGACTGTTGCAACTGTCGAAAGAAGTTTTTCTAAATTGAAGTTATTGAAATCTTGTTTAAGATCAACCATGACCCAAACAAGATTGAATGCATTATCTTTGATTTCAATTGAGAGTGGATTCCTAGATAAACTAGATTATGAAAGATTGATTGATGATTTTGCATATAGAAGTGCAAGAAGATCAATTTTTCATAGCTAATTGCACTAGTTGTTTTCCCTTTTCCTATGATGTAATAATATGAAACTATTTTTTTTTAAACTTTATTTTGATGTGATTAGAAACTTTGAATTAAATATTTTTCTCATCATTATAATCTTTATATATATATTTAATTAATAAAATCATCATCATTGTATCAATTTTATTATATTTTTCAAAAATATTTTTAATATAAGAACACGAAGGGCCCAATTTTTTTTTTCACACCGGACCCTTAAAAACTTTGGGCCAACCTTGAATACTATTAAAGCAAGGGAATTACATTCGGTTATCGCGGGATGGAGCCCTGCTTTATACTCAAAAATGATTTTAAATATTTTTAAATTTATGACTTTCAGATAAAAATGTGCTTGATTTTATATGGTATTTTGATATTTTCTAAAGGGAATTTAGCAAAATTGCCCAAAAATAAGTCAACGCAAAACTACCCAGGCGCCACTAATTTTTGCAACCTCTACCCAAAGCCTTTTTTTGGACAAAATTGCCCTTACTTTACACATCACTGTCTTCTTCTTCTTCTTCTTCTTCTTTATCTAGTGAAGGTTTCTTCACCCGGTTCTCTCTTCTTCTCTTCTTCATATTTTCTTATTTTTCCTCTCTTCTCTTCTCTTCTCCATAAATCTCTTACCTAACCTAGGACAAGAAAATCTCATTTACATTTGACTTTATTTCACTATCTTCTTCTTCATCTTCTTCACTTTCTTCTCCACCCGGTTCTTATCTTCTTCTCTTCTCTTCTTCACATTTTGTTTTTTTTTTCACCCGGTTCTCTTCTCCATAAATCTCTTACCCAACCTAAGCCAAGAAAATCTCAAGTTATCTCTTGCAAATAAAAGAAGATCCATCTCACAAAGTTCTCTCTTCAAAAATTCCAAGGTTAGTGTTAAACTTTTTTTTTTTAGTCAATGCACACTTTTACGGGTTTTGAATCAGTTGTAGGCATTTCACATTTGTTAATTCTCCATCAAAAAAATGAAGAACGAATTTTTATAAATTTTTTTTCATCATGCCGGCCCGATGGTTTTGGCCCAATGATTTTGGCCCGATGGTTTTTCTTTATGTTTTTTCATCGTTTTTGGCCCGATAGTTTTTGTCCCGATGGTTTTCATTATGTATTTTTATCATGGCGGTCCGATGGTTTTGGCCCGATGGTTTTTGTCCCGATAGTTTTCATCATGTATTTTCATCATGTTGGCCCGATGGTGTTGGCCCGATGGTTTTCATCATGGCTGCCCGATGGCCTTGGCCCGATAGTTTTCAAATTGTATTTTCATTATGGCGGCCCGATGGCCTTAGCTCAATGGTTTTCAAATTGTATTTTCATTATGGCAGCCCGATGGCCTTGGCCCGATGGTTTTTGTCCCGATGGTTTTCAAATTGTATTTTCATCATTTTTGGCCCGATGGCTTTGGCCCAATGGTTTTTGTCTCAATGGTTTTCAAATTGTATTTTCATTATGGCGGCCCGATGGTTTTTGGCCCGATAGTTTTGGCCCGATAGTTTTTGTTCATGCCAGCCCGACAGTTTTGATACTTTAATTGAATTTAAGTTTTATTTAATTTTTTTTTAATGTAGGAATGAGCATGGATGATGTGCAGTTGATAATTAACTGGGATGGACATTGGGTATGTGAACAAGGGGTTTATTGGTATGATGGCAAGAGATCAAAATGGGTGTTATTTCTAAGAGATGCAACTTTTGCTCAACTATTAGATAAAGTGTATGCCGTCACAGGGATTGACAGAAACTGCTTTCGAGTCATTATAAAGACGGTTGCTCATATCATCCGCCCAAGCATGCCTGTAGAGATAAGTGATGATGATGATGTTGTAATATTATTACGTCAAAAGAATGTTTACCCTTTAGTTTGTATAACCGTGTTTGAGATTGAGCATAGTGACCGACAATTGAAGCAGTAATGTTTTCCAGAGTCATCTAATCAACAACACCATCCCATCAATTTTCAGTTTCCTTCATTGAAGGGAAGTAACTACACTCGATAGGGCTATATACCAAATTTAAATGATGCTACAGTTGATGATGAAGTTCAATTTGTTGATGATTTCAGTAACGAAGCCAAAGATAGTGAGAAGTCCCAAGATGTTCAGGGTGTTGGAAACAGTAATGAAGAGTTGGTTTGAGCCACGTCTGTAATGTGTTCAATTAATGATGTTGAAGTAGCTTCGAGAGCTATGCCAATTCTGATTGCAAATGGGGAAGTCTTTGACAGTAAAAAAGAGTTGCACTCCCAACTAAGAAGGTACGCTGCTGCAAATCGTTTCAATTTGAAAGTGTGGAAGTCGAATACTTCACGTTTTGAGGTACGTTGTGCTGTTGGAGAATGCAAATGGCGACTACATGCATTCAAGGTTACAAACATTGATTTTTTTCGGATTACAAGATTTGACGATAAACACAGTTGCTCAATGGAGAAAAGGTTTTCATGAAATAGAAAGGCTAGTGCATAGTTTATTGGACAACATATCAAGAAGAAATTTCATGATGGTCGTATCTACAGACCAAAGCAAATCATAAGAGATATCCAAAATGAATTGGGCATTACATAAATTACCACAAAGGATATCGGGCGAAACATATTGCTATGGAAAGAGGTACATGGATCAGCTGAAGTTTCTTTTAGTATGTTACCTTATCATTGTCACATGTTAGAGGAAACAAACCCAGGGACGATGATGAACATTAAGACTGATGATGAAAATAGGTTCATGTATATGTTCTTCTCCATGAAAGTGTGCATAGATGGTTTTAATGCTGCCATTAGACCAGTTATTGCAATTGATGCCACGTTTCTGAAGGGTTCATATGGTGGCATCTTGTTTGTCGCTGTATGTCAGGACGAGAACGACTAAATATTTCCTTTGGCATTTGGTGTTGCGGATTCCGAAAATGATGCTGCATGGAGTTGGTTTCTATCTTGTCTGCATGATACCATTGGAGATTTGAAGATCTTATTTTTGTATCTGATAGGAAAAACAGTATTGTCAAAACTATTGCAACGATTTTTCCAAATGCATACCATGGTGCTTGTTTCATGCATTTAAAACGAAATATGATTTCCATTTATAAGAACAAAGATCTTTCCATACCATTTCGGAAGGCAGCCAAGGCCTACAGAGTTAATGATCACTCATTTTACATGGTACAATTGTTCAGCATTAGTGTTGGAGCTCATTAGTACGTTGTTGATGTTGGAGAAGAGAGGTGGTCCCAAGCCTTTTGTTCGAGAAAAAGGTACAACATTATGACTACTAATATTGTTGAGTCGATGAATAATGTAGTGAAAGATTTTCGTAAGTTACCCATTGTTGCTATGATTGACCGTATTCGAGATATGATGCAACGTTGGTTTCATGATCGACGTACAGTGGCTGCTTCTTATGATACACAGCTGACAGAAAGGGTTGAGGCACTTATTGGGGTTAGTGATGAGTCTGCGCAACATATGAAGGTGTCCCCAATTGCATTGTACCAGTTTAAAGTGCACGATGGAAAATAGAATGGAATTGTTGATTTAGAAAACTGTACATGCAGTTGTAGAGAATTCGATCTTGATCAGATTCCATGTGCACATGCTTTAGCTGCCATAAAATATAGAGGATTGCATTACACAACATTCACCTCACCCTACTACTCGACTGCTTATCTGCTTTCAGCATACAGTGGTGAGATTCATCCAGTAGGCCATCAAGGTGACTGGTTGGTCCCAGCTGAGGTTGCAAATACAATTGTTCTTCCACCAGTTGCCCGATGCCCACCAGGTCGACCAAAGAAACAACGTATACCTTCGATTGGAGAAGAGGTTGTACGCAGAAGGTGTAGAAATTGTTGGCGCCACGGCTACAACAGCTAAACATGCAAGAATCCTAAAGTAGCTGAACCATCTGGGTGATGAGGATATGCAAGATATGATGTTATTTTATTTATGATTTTCTGTTTTTTTGTATGTAATTGCATTTTTATTTTAATCATTGCAGGACATGGACAATATAATTAACATTATTGCACAATTTGGAAGACAACAACTGAACTATTTGAAATTGCTGTTTTGTTATATGTAATTAACATTTTGATTTGGTTTTTGGAAGACATTTTAATCAATTAACTTATGAAAATTTTGCCAGAGTTTCCTCTGTTTTTATAACTATCCAAAACCTAATTTACAAAATCTAGGCATTTAACAACATATGTATACACTTCAAATCACATTTCTGAATTATTTGCGCATCCTTCCGTTCGATACGACTTTTCCAATCATTTTATCAAAGCAAAAAAATTAACGTTTCCAAAATTTACAATCATTTTCTCAATAATGTCAATGTTATTCTTCAATAATCAATAATATTAACATAAATCACAATTTCGAAAAAAGTACAGGTCATTCTTTATCGTCCAGCCGTGTCGAGTTTGCAAATATGTCAATGGACATTTTCTTCCTGAGAGCTTTCATTTGCTTGGCATTGAAATCAAACTTCTGTCTGTGTGCAACGATGTATTTAGCAAATACAAGGGTAAATGCACTACAGTGACCACTGCAATAATTTCAATATAATAACACAGTCAATTATTGAATCAATTAAAATAACAATCAATATAAAAATATAGAGTTTAATTTGATTTACGCCCCACGTTGTTGTGGAACAGTATTAGGACCTAGTCTTTTGCAAGCAAATGGAGTGACCTGTATTTGTCTCCCCTTATGTTCAAAATAACCTCCGTTATACATAAGGGACGGCAAAAGATGTGCTAGTGGGGAGACATATTGCTCCCGAAAAGACGGATCAGTCTCCTGACATAGAGAATCATAGATCCGTACTTTTCTCTCAACAAGATTAACAGCCGCCAAGACCCAGTGATAACCATCCACATTCATAGGCATCAATAACTACATTCAACACATAATTGTCATTTAACTTATATAGATATTGAATTGTTAAATAGCTGCATGATTACACACTTTGCAATTTGGTTCCAGTCACTTTTTTGGCTCCCTTAAAATATTTGTTTCGAATTCTACACGGATCATCTTCCTTTGTAGTAGGGACAACTGTATCCCCAAGACGTAGACCGCTGACGAGACAAAACTCGTTTGCACTGAACTGTATTTTTTTCCTACCAATCAGAAACCACATTTCATTTTCAACATTTTTCACATGGCACTCCCGCAATAGAATGTGATGACAAAATTGACCCGTGAAGGACATTTCATTAACATCTAAAAAATGCCTAAAGCACATTCCTCTTAGTTTTTGTTGTTGTCATTCTGTCAACTTACTCTTAATCAATCCGATGCAACCCCATTTACAATACGTCGTCATTTTGGCATAGAAAATTTTTTTTTCCTTAATTTTTGTAGTGTCAATCAACTTGTGACTTGCCATTGCTTATTAGCCTGCAAAAAAAAATTTCGAATTCATCAACAAACTAAAAAATATAACGCTTACAAATATAGATTACAATAATGAGATTAATCAAGTAACATAAACAATTCAATCGTAATCTACATACCAATATCTACAAATACATAACATAAATATTAATAGTTATAAAACGAAGATACAAGGAAAAAAGGGTCGAATTGAAGACAGTATTTCAATTTTATTTCATGAAACTAGGCTGGCCCGATGATTTCATTTCATCGGGTCGCAGTGGCCCGATGATTTCATTTCATCTGGTTTTGTTTCATGGTGATGGTTGCGGGCTGGCCGATGGTTTAGTTTCATTGGGCCACTGAGACACAGTGGCCCCGATGAAACAAAACCATCGGCCAGCCGTGGCCCGATACCCAAAACACAAATTTCTAAACAAAAAATCAGAAGATAAATCAATGAAGAAACTTTTTTCCTTACTTTCAATCGTTGTAGAATGTTACCACGGAAGAAGGAGACGATTTCGTTGCTGTGACCCGATGAAAAAATTATCGGGTCTCAGCTGGCCGATGGTTTTGTTTCATCGGGCCACTTAGACACAGTGGCCCGATGAAACAAAACCATCGGCCAGACGTGGCCTGATGCCCAAAACAATGATTTGTAAACAAATAATCAGATCTAGAAATTTTTTCCTTACTTTGAATCGCTCTGGAATGTTGCAGTGGAATAAGAAGACAATTTCCTTGCTGTGGTCGAAGAAGAGCGCGACTCCGGTGCAAACAAAGACGCGACGGATGAACAGAAGAACATAACACAAACGAAGAAGACAAACAGCACAGCTCCGGCGATGAACAGCAGTTGAAATGAACAACAGTAAAAACAATTTGGTCAAAAAATGGTAAAGTGAAAACGTGAAGAATACAGTGGGTCAAATGTAAAACTAAGGGCAATTTTGTCCAACAAAAATTTTTGGATAGACGTTGCAAAAATTAGTGGAGCCTGGGTAGTTTTACAATTGTTGACTTATTTTTGGGCAATTTTACTAAATTTCCTTTTCTAAATTAAGTTAAACGCGGTCAAACTAAAGGTTACGTACTATATGGACATATATTAACGACAAAAGGCTTGTTTGATTGTTTATCTTATATTCTAATATAGTCTCACCAAATATTTACTGTTCTAGTTTTTTAGAATTTTAAATTATTAAAAATATTTTTTTATTTTCTATATTACAAGTAATATGTCAAATAACCATATAAATATAGTAATTCAATAATTTTTAATAAATAACTTTATCAACTTTCACATTTTGGTAAATTACTTCTAGGTTACAAAGGAGAAAAAAAAAAAATAATCCATCAAAAAAAATTATAAGTCTATAAATGATACTACTATTTTTTTTTATTTTTTTATTTTTAGAATGTTGATATTTTTAAATAATTGGATCTAAATCCAACCGTGTCTATTAACATATAATAATAGAAACTTATATGTTAACAATACCGTCTTTTTATAATCCATAATTTTAGTTGTGATTATCCATTTCTTACATTTACTTGTCAAAACTAAAAATTTGTAGATACATTAAAAATTTATGTTTAATATTTGGATTCCTTTTAGCGTTTGGAGAGTGATATGAGAGAGGTTTTTTTTATTGCTTTTACTCGGTTTTTACTTGGTCTGGTCAAGTTTCCTTTATTTCCAGTATAGTGCTTTTTCTTAACTGTCAGATGGACAAAAAACTCATCTAACGGTAGCTAAATGGTAAAATGGTGAGTATCATACCTACCAGTTTTTCAATAGCATTGTAGCCAGACCCAAAGTTGATAGATGAATGAGAAAATAAGGTTTAATATTATTGAACAACGAAAAAGTTTAATATTATTGAACAACGAAAAAGTAGTAGATGAGTTGAGGAATTTCTTCTAGGGATATTATTAAAAGAGTTAATTACACTCAACCTCTCTGAGGTTTTGCTAATTATATTCGGAATCAAAATTTGCATTAATGAACACTAACCTCCCCTCACGTTAACGTTGACCGTTAAAATGACCGTTGACTTTTTTCAAATTTTTTAAATGACCAAAATACCCCTGCCACAAATTTTTTACTGTTCATTAAAAAAACATTAATGGTGAGATCCAGATTGGATCTTCGAACCCTCTGGGTTCCACGAACCCAGAGGGTTCGTTCTTCGAACCCAGAGGGTTCGTTCTTCGAACCCAGAGGGTTCGATTCGAACCCTTCTGGGTTTGAGATCGAACCCAGAAGGGTTCGATCTTCGAACCCTCTGGGTTCGAAGATGAAGATTCAAAATTTTTTTTTTCTATTGGATCTCCACCGTCCATCATTGTTGATGGACGGTGGAGATCCAATCTGAATCTCACCATTAATTTTTTTTAATGAACAGTAAAAAAAATTTGTGACAGGGGTATTTTGGTCATTTAAAAAATTTGAAAAAAGTCAACGGTAATTTTAACGGTCAACGTTAACGTGAGGGGAGGTTAGTGTTCATTAATGCAAACTTTGATTCCGAATGTAATTAGCCAAACCTCAGGGAGGTTGAGTGTAATTAACTCTTATTAAAATCCTCCTATAGTTTGATGTATTAATCAAAATTCCTCCTCTAGTTTCATTTATGGCTAAAATCCCCCATCTAGTTTTATTTTATAGCTAAAATTTCCCTTACCATCAGTTTTAATTACTAAAATACCATTGACCATTAACTTTTATGTTAAGAATATTATTAAAATCCCCTTTTAATTTTGTGTATTAGTCAAAATCTCCCCTTAGTTTCATTTATGGTCAAAATCCCCACGTAGTTTCATTTTAGGGTGAATTGCACTCAAGTACCCTGATGTTTATCATAATTGCACGTTTAATGCCAGTTTTGCCATAATTGCACTCTAATACCCTATAATCCGTTGACCACCGTTAAAGTAACGGTTGACCAAACGAATTCAGACAAAATAACGAGACTGCCCCTCAAAGGAAAAAACAAAAAAAAAAAAATTGAAAAGTCAGATGATCTTCGAACCCAGATGAACTGGGTTCGTGATCGAACCCAGATCACTAGGTTCGAACGCGAACCCAGAGATCTGGGTTCATGATCGAACCCAGCTGGGTTCGAACGTGAACCCAGATCTGGGTTAAATCGCTAACCCAGATCTGGGTTAAATCGCGAACCCAGATCTCTGGGTTCGCGTTCGAACCCAGTTTATGGGTTCGCGATCGAACCCAGCAACTGGGTTCGATCGCAAACCCAGATCTGGGTTCGATCGCGAACCCAGATCTGGGTTCGCGATTAGAATTTTTTTAAAAGTTTTTTTTTTGTTCATGTGGTGGAAGAGATCTCAGATCTCGTCCACCTGTTTTTTTAATTTTTTTTTAAAAATATTTTTAATATGACATGGCATGTTCTTATTAGTTGGATGATTTTTTAAATTTTTTAAAAATGAATTTAAATGTAAAAGACCAATTTGCCCTTGAATCCATTTGGTCAACCGTTACTTTAACGATGATCAACGGATTACAAGGTATTAGAGTGTAATTATGGCAAAACTGGTATTAAACGTGCAATTATGATAAACGTCAGGGTATTTGAGTGCAATTCACCCTTCATTTTATTATTAATTTTCTCTCTACCGTCAGTTTTAATTACTAAAATATCTTTGATCATTAATTTTTTTGTTAAGAACTTTAGGACACCAAGAATATAAAGGTAATTATCTATATATATTAAATTAAAATATTTTAATTTATAATACTAATGAATCTCTACCATTCATCATATAATAGACGGTAATATAAAATATTAAACAATTAAAAAAATTAAAAATTTAAAAAAGGGCAATTATCAATTTGGTCTCTAACTTTTGGAAAATCATCAATTTTTTAACGCAATTTCGTTTATTGGTTTTCTTGGGCCCTAACATTCTGGAAATGTATCAATTTGGTCATTGTGTGAGTTAACCGTTAGTCAAACTTAATGATTTCAGGGATATTTTTATCTTTCAACCTATCAATGAGTCAACAATAAATTTTTTGGAAAAATGACATAGCTACCCTTAGTTAAAAATTTAAAATAAATTAAATAAAAAAATTAAATTGATCTCTATCGTCTATCAAGATTGATGGACGGTGAAGATTATATTGAAATTGTTTTTATAAAAACATTATGAATGAAGAATTTTTTTTAAAAAATTATTATTAAGGGAGATCTAATCTCCAGATTGGATCTTCGTAAAAAAAAAAAAAAAAAACATAAAAAAAATTGAACCTTCAAACGAACCCAGAACTGGATTCTTTTTCGAACCCATAACTCGGTTCGAAAACGAACCCTTCGTTTTCATTTTTTTTTTGGAACGAACCTAGATCTTCAGTGATGGAGATTGGGTCTCCAGTAAACCTCTATCGCTGCAGGTCGCTTCATCTCCAGTGATGGAGATCGATCTCTATTGTTGGAGATTCAAGCTTTCCATTTTTTTTTTTTTGGTGGAGATCCAATCTCCACCATTTTGAGTTTCAAAATTTTTTATTTTTGCTGTTCTTGGTGGATTGGATCTCCACACCAAGAATAGAATAAAAAAAATAATTGAAAATCGATTTTGTTTTCTTGGATCTCCATTAAAAATGTTAATATAATCTCCATCGTCTATTAATCTTGATGGACGGTGGAAATCCGTTTAAAAATATTTTTTATTGTTTTAAGGGTATTTAAAAATGTTTTAAATTTGTAAAAATTTTATTTTTCAATAATTAATCTAAAATGACCATATTACCCTTCTAATTAATAATAATCTTTTTAAAAATTTAAGGTTAAAATTGTAATTTTAACTCATTTAAATAGAGTTAAGGGCAAATCAGTCTTTTTACCAATTCTGTGAGGTTTGACTATTGAAAATTAGTCAAAGGGACCAGAATGATACATTTCCAGAAAGTTAGGGCCCAAAGATACCAATAAACAAAACTACGTTAAAAAATTGATGATTATCCAAAAGTTAGGGACTAAATTGATAATTGCCCTTTAAAAAAATTAAAATATATAGAGATGGACGGTGGAGATTCATTTTTTATTTTAATTTTTAAAAATTTTTAATTTATTTTTAATTTTTTTTATGTATTTTTTAAAAAATATTTTGTGTTTATGATCTTTACTATACATCTATGGAGATAGATGGTGGAAATCCATATTTTTATTTTTTAATTTTTTTAAAAAAATTTATGTAATTTTTTTAAAAATATTTGTGTTTATGACGGTAGAGATCTAACTTTGTTTAAAATTTTTTAATTTTATATTTGATCTCTACCGTCCATTATATTGTAGACGGTAGAGATTTATTATATTATAAATTAAAATGTTTTAATTTTGTATATATATATATATATATATATATATATTTACCTTTATACCCTTAGTGCCCTAAAGTTTTTAACTGAAAATTTAAAAATATAAAATATTAAAAAAATTAAAAAATTTAAAATAAAAAGATGGATCTCCACCATCCATCTCCATATATGGATAATAGAGATCTTAAACACAAAATGTTATTTTTTTTAAAAACAATACATAAAAAATAAATAAATAAAAATTAAAAAATGGACTTCCATCATCCATCTCCATAGATTTTAAATTTTATTTTTTTTAATTTTTTAATTGTTTAACATTTTATATTTGATCTCTACCGTTCATCATATGATGGATGATAAGGATTCATTGATATTATAAATTAAAATATTTTAATTTAATATATATAGATATTTACCTTTATATCCTTAGTACCCTAAAATTTTTAATTAAAAAATTAACGGTTAAAGGTATTTTAGTAATTAAAACTGAAGGTAGGGGGAAATTGACTATAAAATAAAACTAAGGGGGTATCGACCATAAATAAAATTAGGGGGAGATTTTGACTAATACACCAAATTAGAGAGGAATTTTAATAATATTTCTAACATAAAAGTTAACGGTCAATGGTATTCAGATAATTAAAACTGACGGTAGGGGGAATTTTGGCTATAAGATGACACTAGATGGAAAATTTTGGTCATAAATAAAATAAAAGGAGAAGTTTTAATGAATACACCAAACTATAGAGGAATTTTAATAATATCATTCTTCTATCTTTTCCGTTTTCAAGCCTGCTTCTAACTTGCTCCTGTTCATTATCATTAATTAAATTAGGTTAACAAGCTCTCTCTCTTAATTCTATCTATGCATGTGCACATCATTCCCTACAAAGAGATTGCTTATATTAATATTAGTAAACGGTATTAATAAAATTAAATAATTTTTAATGAATTTGATGCGATTTGCATTTTTTTTACAATAAATTTAATAAAAAAGTAAATAATACCAAAATTCTTTAAGGTTTGATTTTCTACAATTGAAAACGACTTTTCTTTTTATTGGTAAATACCTTACATGATGTTAGTCAACTTATATTAAATATAATAGTTGACGATGTCAGAGATGCTAAATGACTCAATTGCCCCTAACAAGTTATTGGAGAGTGTTTTTATGTTTTTGACCTTAGAAAAAGACAAAAAAATAAATTAAAATTTAAAAAGTATAAAAATCATAATTTTTAAATAAAAAATTTAGTTTAAAAAATTAAAATTTTGTAAAAAAGATATGGAGGAAATCAAATTAAAAAACAATTGAAAAAATAGAAAGACTACTAGAGGGATAAGGAGGCTGCTTGCCTTAATAAGAAGGTTTTTTGTGCTTGTTTCCTTTTTCCTTGGATCCACTTGGCAACAAATGGGCTACATTCTCCTTGTTTGGTGGTTATAGTGTATTTAGGTTGATCAGAAAGTTTGAAATCACGGTCTTTCTCATCATTGATGTAGTGACCTAATGCAAAATAAACTCAAGTGATAACCCCGACTGTCCCATCTGGCGACCCGTTAAGGGTTCACCTAGGGTAACCTATCATGCAATATGAGGGAAAGTGTACTTCGAGTGGCTTAGTTTTAGGCTCTCAAGGTTTAGAGTACCTGGCCAAAAATGTGCTAGACCTCGTCATGTCCTGACCTTGTACCATGTCAAGGTTGGTTAATCAGTTTGAGTACTGACTTTGGATAATGACAAATTTTATTATTAACAATAATTATTAATATTTATTTGGTAATACTTGGTTCACAAAGCTATGTCTTAGAGTAAATCATTTGGTTTGTGGAAGCTAAATAAGAAAAGAAAAAGAAGAAGAAGAGATGTATATGCCGATCATCAATTGTATAATGTATTGAGATTTTATAAAAATTAACAACAAATAATTTGAAAATACAATGGAGTGTCTTTAGAAAGGAGTGTGAAATGATAAAAATGTAGTTTTAGAACAAGATGAAGTATGTTAGATATTTTACGAATTTAATTTTTTAATATGGAATGTATTTAGAAAAGAGGTGTGAACTACATTCATCGTTTGCATTTATTAGCACATGTGAGTAGTTTCCTCCCATTATTATAAGGTAGATGCCTCATATTATGAGAGTATATATGCGGATCGTACATTTAGTAATTGATATAGACTAGTTTTGAAACACTTGTTATTAATATTGTAATTATACTCGTAAAAAAAAAAGGTGTGAAAAAATAAATTTGTTTGTAAATAAAAAAATCTCTAAATTAGAATCCAAACTTATAATAATTTACAAAAATAAAAAGTAAAGATAAAAAATTAGAAAGTTTCATTTAATTTAAAAATATATTATTAAGTGCAAGGCGTAGTCAGAAACTTATTTTAGAATAGGGTAAATTAAATTTTATTTTCGATTAAAATATTATTTGACATTCGACATTAATTAAAAAAATTTATTTGAATGATGTATCACAATGGTATTAATAAAATATACACACACTTTTTTGAGGGGGGTACAATTACAATATCAACAACTGTCGGGACCTGCTAAGATTAACCATTAAACGTGGGCCCGGATATCTACTCTTATAGCGGTAGAATACTACTCCCACAACAAGAGGAGAAAACTACCCACACATGTACATGGTGGGAATCGAACCCTTCACCACTGAGGTGGGAGGGAGGTGTACTAACCACTTTACTACAAGTGGATGTGCAAAATATACTCACTCTTGAACTGTGGGTTAAGAGAATATTTATTTTGTTTAAAAAACTAAATAAAAATATGAGATATGTATATAATATAAATACAATATTATAATACAAAAAGAATGTGAGAATGAGATATAATTAAAATGGACAATTCTAATATCAACCAAATAATTAATCTCCACTATTTATTTTTAGTAAGATAAATTGTAATTTTTTTTTTTTTTTTAAGAATGGAAAACTTCATTAAAAGGATCAAAACATTACAGAAGCAGACTTAAATCCTCCAAAATGAGGTACCTAATGCTAGGATGGCAATCATCACAAAAATCAATCAAAGCCAACTTAGCAAGGGAATGAGCAACCCTATTCGTCAAACACGGAGAGTGCGAAAATGAGACCTCGCCTTTGAATCGATGCACTAGATGATGAATATCCTCAACCATCAAACCCAGTTCCGAAAACAGCAAATTACTGCCATTGAGGACATTTATAACAGTGATCGAATATGAGTTCAAAAGTAGCTTGGGGAAACCACCTTCGAAAGCCATAAGGAGGCCAAAAAGGATGGCTTTTGCCTCTGCAACTGCTGGAGAAAGAAGACCAGCAAAAGATGTCATACCCGAGAGAACTACCCTGCTTAGATGATCTCGCACAACAGCCCCAAGACCAGTTCTGGCCTTCTTAAAGTCCAAAGCTGCATCGGTATTTAACTTGAAACCACCTAAGATGGGAGGAATCCATCTAAGGAACCGAGAAAGACCAGCCAGATGGTGATTCGAATTTGCTTCACCAAACTCTGCCAGAAAACTCTTACACCAAGGCACCACCTCACACACAGCCACGGATGGACGATCATGCAGGGCACAATTGCAATTGCACCAGTTCTTCCACAACACAGTAGCCAAAAGGAGAAAATTATCTAAAGAGTGCTTACAAAGCATAAGGAAATCCAAAGGAGAAGCTCTTGTCGCCCAACTACTGCCACCCGAGAAGCCACAATCCTCCCGGACTCGACGAAGAGAGCTGCAGGTCCAAATCGCGTGTAGAATATCCTCTGAAGAACAAGAACAAAATCTGCAACAAACCTCAACCAGAATCTTTCGAGCTGCAAGATTAGCAAATGACGGAATGCTATTATGACACACTTTCCAAAGGAAGACTAGATAAATTGTAACTTTAATTTAATATATTGATATTATGCTCTTTTAAATTTTAAATATAAAAATATTTTTTGCTATAATAAATTCTTTTTTCTAAAAATTTGGGTTGGGCTTTTGTAGAGCTCCGCCTCGGGTCAAGTGTATATAATTATAAATAAATAAAAATAAATGTAAAATTAAGAAAAAGAATTTCAAAGTGAATTCTACCAAACTATGTAAGACACCACCATTGATCTAAAGGAGGAGGCTGCGACTTCACACCTAAGATTTCAAGGAGTATTCGTAGCCTCCTCGTTTAGATTTTAAGGCGGAGGCCACATTTGATCAGACTTTTATGACTTTTTTTCTTTTATTTATATATATATATATATATCAGTATAATATTCAACTACTTAAATTTAAAATATTATCAAATTAAATTTTTATTTTTCTCTTATCATGTGTAATAATGATAATGGTGTCTAACAAAGGCTCACTTCACATTCTTGTAAATATTGTTAAAAAATAATAGCATAGGCAATCCACGCGGGGAACGAGCAAGCATTTTATCCCGCGTCTTAACTTCACAAATTTTGCGAATCCCGGAGTTGAGATGTTATAATATAGGGAAAATTTTATTTTGATCCCCACAGTATTAGCTTTCTATTTTTTTAATAATATTTACATTTCTTGTGATTCATTAATTATTAAAAATTCATTAATTTAATATTTAAATATTCGTTAGCCAAATTTAATAGTAGGAGGGAATTTTATGAATTGTGAAAACAAGTTTTGGAAAGTCAGAAAAATAGAGGGAAATTCTGGCAAAATTTTCAGAAACTATTTTGGACTATTGATTTCGATTTATGTTTAAGTGTATGATTTTAAGTTTTCGATAGTATAATTTTAATGCTAACTGTATAAGAATGTGCTTCCGCTAGTGTTTTCAATTTTCCGTATCCGTATATGTTTGTATCCGGTAGCGCTCCCCGATTCGGTCCGAGCGTATTCAAGTCGGGGGGTGTTACAAAACCGGTCCAATTCGATTTAGTTTTGTTCACTTTATTCCCAGTTCTCGGTTTGATTCATTTTTTTAAAAACTGATTAATTGTCGATTTTTATCGGTTTTACCCAAAACCGAACCAAACCGAACCATGCCCACCTATAGTTAATGGTAAGGCCAACAATCTGTAAGGACAAAGAGAGTGAACATAGAGCACTTGGTTCACTGTGGTGGTGCTAGCCAAATAGACTCAAATGTTCAAGTTAGCAAATAGGCTCGAATTTGTGAAATGATTATAAAGGAGATCAAACCTGTGTAGCGCAATTATCGAGCGTAACGACATATGCTGGATTTCGAGCATAGGTGATATCGGGGATACCATAGTGGATTGAAGTCGATCATAGTCGAGCTGATAGCACCAAGGTCTGGCATCATTAGTGTCGAATGGTGGTTAGGCAGTAAGTAGTCAGTGTAATGTCGAGCTGGGTGTGTTAGTAGTACTAATTGCTTGAGAAATTTTATTACCGCTACTTCTGAAGCTTGGGTTTGTATTTAAAGGAAGGAGTTTGGAGCTTATTAGGGTCGATTGAAGAGATCGTGTCCCGAGATCTCAGGTATTTCGGAAACATCAGGGATAGGATAGATTTATGTGGCCATTATTTGGGCTTAGTCTACTTTAACTTGGTCTAGCCCATTGGTAAGTAGCTGATGGGTTTTGTTCGATTGTTTTTGGTCATTTGTAGGTCCAATTCTGTTTTGGGCCGTTTTTTGACTACTATAGATGTCAATTTTGGTAATTTTATAATTTCAGAGCAGTTCAGCCATATAATTTACCAAACATTTTAATACAGCTTTTCAACCCACATGACTTCTAAAAATACGGTTTGCCTAATACTCGGCGGCTTTTTCGCAAAGCTACAGCCTCAGCTATTTTTAAAAAAGTTAAAGCTCTACCAAACTGGCCTTAAAGGGATGGATTTTTTATAATTTAGGAGTCACCTAATAAAAACACAAATATTATTAAAAAAAAGATGAAAAGCTAATCATTTAGGGACCAAGAAACAATTTGCCCTATAATATATTATCAGCTCGTTAAACTTGCTTGTATATTTTGAAGATGTATATACATTCATGTTAGCAATATAAACTGTGTATATCGATGTGTATGGAACAATGTACAATAGAGAGCCTTATATGGGCTAGGTATGTGTGTAGTACAAGTAATGAGCTAAACTCAATGCACTAGTCTAAACTATACACTAACATCCCCCCTCAAACTCGAGGTGGTAAGGAGGAAGCCAACTGGAGTTTGGATATAAGATCTCGAAGACGACCAGGCGGGTGAGACTTGGTGAAAATATCAGCGGGCTGGTCAGCAGAGGAGATGGAGAACAACTGGAGAATGCCTTTCTTGACATGCTGGCGAGTGATATGGCAGTCGATTTCAATGTGCTTGGTACGTTCATGGAAGACATCATTATGAGCAATGTATATAGCATTACGATTGTCACAATAAAGAGGAGTGGCAGTGGGCTGTGGAGCATCTATGGTAGCCAAGAGCCAGCGAAGCCAGACAAGCTCGCAGGTGGTGTCGGCAAGGGCACATACTCAGCCTCAGTACTGAAACGGGAAATAACATCCTGCTTCTTACTACGCCATGAGACAAGAGAAGTACCCAATAGGAAATAGAAACCTGTGATAGAGCATCGATCAGTTGGATCACTTGCCCAATCTGCATCTGAATAAGCATGAAGCTCGAGAGAAGACCGAGAGGAGTAGTGTAGACCATGATAAAGTGTGCCCTTGACATATCGAAGAATCCGAAGAACGGCAGCATAGTGGACAGAACGAGGGGCATCCATGAACTTACTAACCATACCCACGACATGTGAAATGTCCGGACGAGTAACTGTGAGATAGATCAGACTACCAACCAACTGACGATAGCGAGTAGCATCTGATATAGTTTCACCATCCAAGGGTGTGAGCTTTGCATTGTATTCCAAGGGAATGGAAATAGTCTTATTGTCGGTGATACCGGCATTGGTGAGAAGATCAGAAGCATATTTAGCTTGAGAAAGATAGTATCCATCGGAGGATGAGGTAACTTCAAGCCCAAGAAAATAACTGAGAGTGCTCAGATCTTTCATCTCAAAATGCTGACTAAGGAAGTGCTGAAGAGAGCGGATACCTGCAGAATCATCTCCAGTAATAATCATATCATCAACATAAAGAAGAATAAGAGTGATACCAGCAGAAGATCGTCGGACGAAGAAAGCAGTGTCATGAGAACTCAAAGTGAAACCCTGCTGAGCAACAACTGAACTAAACTTTTTAAACCAAGCTCGAAGAGCCTGCTTGAGGCCATAAAGAGCACGGCGAAGACAACAAACTTGACTGCCGGAGTGTGGATAGCTAGAGGGTGGTTACATGTACACTTATTCTTGGAGATCTCCATTTAGGAAAATATTTTTTACATCCATTTGATAAAGAGGCCAACGGCGAACAACAGTCACAGCAATGAGACATCTGACAGATGTAAGGCGAGCAACAGGAGCAAAAGTTTCCTCACAGTCAATGTCATACTCCTAAGTAAAGCCTCTAGCAACTAGGCGAGCCTTGTATCGTTCAACAGATCCATCAGCCTTGGTCTTGATCTTGTAAATCCACTGACAACCTACTATAGATTGACCAGAAGGCAAATCAACCATATCCCAAGTGTGATTTTTATGAAGGGCGTCTAGTTTTTCATTCATAGCTTGCTGCTAAAGAGGGTCAGTATGAGCCTCATGATAGGTGTGAGGTTCATATAGGGTGGCAAGAACAAAAAAACAGTGATAATCAGTGAGGTAAGAAGGAGGAATGCTTACCCGAGTAGAACAACGAAGTTTAGGACCAACAGGAGACTCTGGAAAGGGTGGTGCCACAGGATCCAAGACAAGTGGGTCAGATACCGGGGAGAGAACTGGAGGGTCATCTGGAGAGGCAGCCAATGTTGAAGAACCCTCTACAAGTTCAGGATAGAGAGGGAGAACAAGATCAGTAAAAATGGGAGACTCGGAGGAAGAGGACACAGGAAACTAATGGAGACTCGTGAAAGGAAGATGTTCCCAAAACTCAACATGATGGGAGACACGAAGACGATGAGAAATGGGATCATAGCAGCGAAACCCCTTTTCAGATATACTATAACCAAGGAAACAACAGAGACGAGCACGAGGCTGGAGCTTGGTGCGTTCATGAGGAGGAAAAGAGACAAAACAAGCACAACAAAAAACCCGAAGAGATGAGTAGTCAGGAGATTGACCATAGAGAAGCTCAAATAGTGATTTGTTGTATGTAGTTGGTGAAGGAATACGATTAATGGTGTACACAGCAGTGAGTGCAGCCTTACCCCAAAAACGCTCAGGAAGAGAGGCAGAAATGAGAAGGGTGCTGACAATATCAAGAATGTGACTATGTTTGCGCTCTGCACGACCATTTTGTTGAGAGATGTAAGGACAAGATCGCTGGATAAGGGTCCCATGACTGTTTAAAAAGGATATGAAAGATTTATCGTTATATTCTTGAGCATTATCTGATTGAAAGACTTTAACAATGCGATTGAACTGTGTTTGAATCATTTTATGAAATGTTTGGTAAATAGATACAAGTTCAGACCTATGATGAAGCAGATAAATCCAAGTATATCGAGAAAAATCATCCACAAATATAACAAAATATCTAGATCCCCCCTCAGTAGGAATAGGTGTAAGACCCCAAATATCGTAATGTATAAAATCAAAAGGTGCTGAAGAAAATGAGGCACTATTATTAAATGGCAATTTTGTTTGTTTACCAAAATGACAGGAAGTACAATCAAATTTTTGACACTGAATTGAACCTAAATGACCTTGAGAGGCTAACAACTGGAGACGAGATAAGGATGGATGACCAAGGCGAGCATGCCATAGATTAGGTGAAGGGGTGGCAGTGGTAGCAGCTGCCAAAGTAATTTGTGAAGGAATCTTCAAGTCATGAACCTCAAACATACAACCAACCTTACAGCTTGTCCCAAGCACTTGACCCGTCCGGGGATCCTGCACATCCACATCGTGATTAGTAAATAGAAGATCTATGCCTAATTCACAAAGTTGACCAACAGAAAGCAAATTGAGAGATAACTTTGGAATATGAAAAGTGTCACTAAGAGATAAACCAGAAGAAGAGATATTTCCTTTATGACTAACAGGCATAGGAGTTCCATCAGCAGTGTAAATGGTGATAGGGTGTTCTAAGGGTGCCTTATCAGAAAATTGGAATTCATCAGGAGTCATATGGTTACAACATGCAGTATCAAAAAACCAAGGTTGTTTACCTAAGGTGACAGAAAGGGCAGTGGAAGTTCGAGATAAAACCTGTTGAATTACTGCCTCAATATCAGCCGTAGTAAGTGAGGAAGCCAAAGATGGACCTGTAAGAACCGATAGAGCTGAAGGACATACAGCAGCTGCCTGTGGAAGAGAAACTTTATTCTGTTCTTGCATAAATTTCTGCAGTTTGCGACAATCTGAGATAACATGTCCTTTAGCATGACAAAACTCGCAGCGAGTACCTTTTAAAGATTGAGAGGTGGGACGCCCAGAGTTTATTCACAAAGGAGCAGTGAGTGCAACAATGAGAGGCTGTAGAGATGGTGTAGCCAATACATGATCAGAGGATGATATGTGATGAGTAGGTCGACGGTTCTCCTCAGAAATGAGCTCATTGACTGCAGCATCAAGAGAAGGAGTAGGAGATCGGCTAAGCAGAGAGGCTCTAGTAGGCTTAAAATCCTCACGTAAACCCATCATAAAGTGCATAAATTGATGGCGATCCCGATATTTGACAAAGAGCTCAATGTCCTTAGAGCACACTAGTGGAGGATCTGCAGCAGAGAGTTGTTCCCACATAGTAGAAGTCTGAGAATTAAAAATTAGAAATAGACTGACCCGTCTCTCGACGCATTTGATAAAGTTTTGATTCAATGTGAAACTCCAAGCTTGAATCATTAGTATAATTATAGCGATCGACCAAAAATTTTCAAGCAACCGCAGCAGTTTCAAGACAAGGAAGGAGATTATGAATGAAGGGAATAGAGGTATTGACAAACCAAGACAAGATCTTACTCTGAATACTCTCCCATTCCTCTAGGCGTTCTTCATAATCATCTGCTGTAACAGTAGTCTTCAATGCATCTGCAGTAGTTGTGGCACTGGATTTAGGGCTGGGCACTGGCTTAGGAATTGAACCAGTCACATATCTCCACAATTTACGACCCTTGAGAAAGACAGTCATATTCTGAGATGATAGCTAGTAGGACCATCCAATATAATGGTGATAGGACGAATGATATCTCGTTCGTTTTGTTGAGTCATCGTAGGATTTAAAGACCTCAAATGAAGAAACTAAGCCCAAAAACAAAATCTACGCGAAAAACCGAGCAAGACAGACCTGGTTGAAAAATTCGGTCAACGGTCAAAGGTCAACGGTTAACGTGTGACGTGGCAGTAGGACTGATGTGCTGACTTAGCAGTCTAGGGCTGACGTGGCAGGGGTTGAAACAGTAATTTACCACCGAGGAGTGAAACGGTATTTTTGTTTTTTTTTTTTTATATTTTTTTGTTTTGTTTCAAACAAACAAAATCTGAGCAGATCTTCAGTGATGACAGCGGTGCACAAACGATGCCGAGCAGATCTTCGAAGGTGGCAGCTGCGGTGCACGAAAGTCAGCGGCTCACGAGGTTCAGCGGTACACGAAGATTGGCGAGGTTCGGCCGGAGATGACGAGTGAGTCACTGTTGACGTGATTCGGTTCCGATGGCGGCCCAGACACGACGACTGGAGGAGCGTGCGAGGACTGGAGAGACACGTTGCGGCGCGACGACCAAAAAGGAAGACGGCAGCAGTGACGCCGACGGCGGAGAGTGAGGCCGGTACAGTAAAATACTTTGGGTGATAGTGATAGAAAGCCCTACTGTTGGTGATTCGATGACGGGGCAGCGATGACAGTGATGACGTGGCAGTGATGAGAGCCGGTAGTTATAGGGACTGTGCGTGACGGTGGTAACTCGCTTCTGACAGTGACTACTGGATGAAGATGAGGGCAGCGGAAAAACACCGGATATGTCCACAGGAACCAGAAAATTAGAGAAAAATCTCTGATACCATGTTAACAATATAAACAGTGTATATTGATGTGTATGGAACAATGTACAATAGAGAGCCTTATATAGGTTAGGTATGTGCGTAATACAAATAATGGGCTAAGCCCAATGGACTAATCTAAGCTATACACTTACAATTCCTATATAAATTTCACATTAGGTGCGTTGCACTTTCACTTAAAAACCTACTCACTTAGTTGGATAAGATTTTTCAAAAAATCAAAGAATTTTTGGTTGAGATGGAGATCCGCATCATTTCTAGAGAAATCATCAAGCCATCTTCTCCAACCCCAAACCATCTAAGATCCCATAAGCTGTCACCTATGGATCTGTTTGTTCGTGAGTCTTACTTCTCCTTTGTTCTCTATTACTCTGGAGCATGCAAAAATGCCATAAACAATTCTTCTGATCACCTTAAAAAATCCCTTTCAAAAACATTAACTTACTACTATCCTTTTGCTGGACGAGTCAAAGATGGTGTTTCAGTTGACTGTGACGATTATGGTGCGACCTTCGTTGAAGCCAAGGTAGCGGGAGATATGTCTGAGCTCCTTAAACAACCAGAAATGGAACTGTTGGGGCAGCTACGGCCTTACAATCCGGAAGAAATGCTGCGTGCTCAGGTCAACCTGGCCGTTCAAGCCAATTACTTTGATTGCGGCGGGGTGGCAATCAGTTTTTACTTCAGACATGTTATTGCCGATGGACCTGCAGCAGCAAACTTTATTAAAAACTGGGGTAAAGTTGCTTGTGGTGCTGATGATATAAAGGATGTGGTTTTTGATTTCACCTCCTCCTCCTTCCCTCCACAAATTTCATCATTCAAAATAACGCCTCAGGCCATAGATAATTTATCCAAAGAACCTGTATCAAAAAGGTTTGTGTTTGATGGTTCTAAAATAGCTGCTCTGCGAGAAAAAATTGGCAACCAAGCTACGCGTTTTGAGGCCGTGACTGCGCTTATATGGGGAGCTATGATGGCTTCTTCAAAAGAAGAAAGAGACCACGAATCTAACAACCGCACACAATTCGCTATAATATTTGCTATCAATCTGCGGAAGAAAATGAATCCACCACTACCAGAACAATGCATGGGCAGCGTCTGTACATTGGGGATGACATATTGGCCGACGCAGGAGACATTCAACTACAACAAATTAGCAGGTAAGGTTCATGGATTGATTGGTATAGTAGATGACTACGTGAGAAAAGGTTTTGAAAATGGCTGGTTGAATCTTATAATGGATTACTCTGGAATAGATCCAAAGAGTAGTGAAACGAGAACAATCAGTGTTAGTAGTTTTCTTAGACATCCATTTTACGAAGCTGATTTCGGGTGGGGAAAGCCCATCTGGGTATCCATTTCCAGCGAGCTCCTGAAAGATACTTTCAATCTCCTTGACACCTCCGATGGTAAAGGAGTAGAAGCATGGGTGGGATTGTCGAAGGAACACATGGCCAAATTTGAACAGGACCCTGGCATTCTTGCTTATGCTTCTTCTATTCCAACTGTCTACAAATCACTTTGACAATTATCAACTTTTCCAGAAGCTACTTCTTGTCTGCAACTCACATCTTGGCATGGCATGTCTTTTGTTTTGCTCACAAATAAGAGTCATAATGTCTTTGCATTTCTTATTTTAAATGTTCTTGGGTTTTTATGAAGTAAAATGTATTAGTGTCTAAATAATTATATTTCTTTGTTTGCATGCGAATAACACAAATGATGCAATAATTTTTTTTATTAAATCTATTTATACAGGGCAATAGAATGACAACCATTCAAAGGCATTGACCTTTGGATTTTACAATACAACAAAAAGGTCTTCCGTATCGTGTAACACGCGTGTTGTGAAAGCTCTCAACAAAAATAAATATGTATATTGTCTATTTAATTAGAAGTTATTACTAAATGCTTCTGCAACTTGAAAGTGCTTGTGATAAAAACTTAAGGCAACCACTTAAATTTGAAAGTTGTTGAAGATTAAACTTTCAAGTAACTAAAAGCATCTATTTGTGTACTTTTAACAAGAACCTTATAAGAATGAATAAATACCATCCAAATAAAAAAAATCCTACAAAGGAATTCTCAAAAAAAGAAAAAACCTTCAGGAGTTCATGTTCGTAATGATTGAAATAACATTTTCAAGAACCAGAATGTCATAAGAATAGAGTCATGCCCAATGCAATAATAATCATCAAATCCACGACCAACTCTTGCTTTTTGATCGTTCAGGGCTCAACTTAAAATGAGGTTCTAACATATTATACTTCGAAAAATTTTAACAAACACAAAATTTTACTAGACATATATTTTTTTTATAGCTAAAACCTAATGGGAGGTTAGGTCATTACACCTTTAATTTCATTAAAATTAAAAATAGTCATTACGAAAGCTGGATAAAGAAAAATAAAGTTATAAAAAAGCAGCTTACAAAAACTCAACAAAACAAACAGATTATATGACTAAAGTGTTTTGCTACTTGCTAGCTAATAATCTTCCATCTAAGCATAGATTAATTCCCATTTTTTATAATCCTTTGACTGCATCATTGTCCATTTCTCTTTCATCATCTGCATATTTAAGTTAGGCAATGTATCTTCAAGGAACTATTTTTTGAAATTGTTCTTAATTCCTAGTAAGAGGCTTAGTTTTGAGAACCGTGAGAAGAATACTGAAGACCTCTGTTACATTATGTCTAGAAAAAAAAAACCACAAGATATGCCATGTTTCCAATATTCTGTTCATTTTCTGCATGTGTTTTCTAAGAAATAATTGAATGCACTAATAAATATAATTTTCATAACGTAGCACAAATTTATAGTGAGAAGCGTGTATAAAAATCACCAAAATATTAGACTAAATCCTTCTGGATGAATTCAATTTCTATAGTATACCAAAAGCCACACATGAAAAAATCAACTTGGGGAAAAGGAAAAAAAAAATTAAAGAAATTAAGTATTATATTGAATGTTCTTAACAAACAACAATTTTGAATTTTGATAAAGGATTAAAATTAGCTGCATTGAGCTTTAATAATTACTTAAATGCTTCTTCGTCACTCTTGAGGGCCTCAGAATTCAATATAAAGAAAATAAAAAATATAATTTTAATATTTGAAGAAGTAGTGAGGGCCTCAGAATTCAACATAAAAAAAGAAAAAATAAATTTGGGCCCAAGTAACATCACTTCATCATATCAATATAAAAACTAAAAAAAAAAAAATTGAGCCCAAATAATTTAAAAATCAATATAAATAAATAAAAAAAAAACATTTGGTCTCCTTGAGCCTGGGTCCCTGGGTGGTTGCCTCTAGCGCCCCAGCCCAAGGCCGACCCTGATCAAAACATATACTAATTTTGGTAATTTAAACTTCTTTCATTAAATGATAAGATATGTATATTACAGTCTCATGAAAATAAAATCATATATCCCAATCTTCACAAGATGTAGCAAGATCACGGATCACCTAAAACCATTGTTTGCAGGTAAAGAGGAAAGGGCAATGAATTTTAGCCTATTACTTACCCCTCTTATTGTCTCCAAGCAGCAAGCAAGCAATCAGTTGCCTTACTCCATCTATGCAAATTCTTTCACAATCCATTTCGTTGACAAGATCATGTTGGGTTTGACTCGTATTCCTAAAGTGACTAAATCGTATTCAACCGATGTGAAAGTGGAAAAACCAGTGTCCTATTAAGTGAATAAAAGACAGAGATTGAGACGAAGAAAATAGCAAAAACAGTGTCACAATCAAAGGCCAGAGGCACTCGAATGCACCGCCGGAACATAACTGGTCAGCGGCGTGTGTGCGACATGCACCAGACCGTTGGGCACTGATGAACACTTAAATTTGTATAATAATAAAGGTTAAAACCATTATTTTATACTATTAGTGTCATCAAATTACCTAACTTGTTTATAACTACACTTAATTGTTAAACTTTTCATTTTGATGCAGGTTCAGTGTAATGGGCATAACTTTGCACTCAAATATCCAATCACTACGTTCTTGATAGTGATGGAAAGATAACGCATAGCCCTATAAGTTTAGTTTGTAAACTCTTGTCAGATTTGGACTCCTTTGAAGTCAAAAAGTGGATTACCTTGGGCTGGTTTGCATGGCCGCGTAAATTGGGCAGTCTTCACTCTTTGGGCCATAACTTTCTCCAGAAAATTCCAAATATTATGAGTCTTATCATTCCAGAAAGATAAGAAACTTGTCTACAACTTTAATGTTTATCACAAGATCCAATGTTCAAAGGAGCAGCGCCAAATTCGGTGGACAATTCGGTGCATGTGTGGAAGACACCAAAGTTGACAACTTTACCTTACCAAATTCAATCAACTTGCATTAATTTATTCCTACTATTTTTGACTTGTTTGTCTCTCAATGTGCCTATAAATAGGGGCCTTGTAAAAGCATGAGGGCAGCTTGGGTTCCTTGCCAAGTTCACCTTACATTGTTGTATTGTTGAACTTTTATGATAATCTAATTTCTCTCTTGCTCATTTTATTTCTTCTACTTGTTTTCTTTCTTCTATCATGAGTAGCTAAATTCTCTTTTTGCTAAGGTGAAGGGTGAAGCTCTTGGTATGTGAATAAAGATTTATTTAACTCTTAACATGATCTTTAAGTTTATATTCATTTGTGTAAATTTATCTACATGCTTTATATTACTTTTCTTATTGAATTGAATTGAATTTTCATCTCTTACTCTTATGTGAAGTGGGGATCTTGACTTATTGTAGACAATTCTTGGCACAATAAATACTTGAATCCATCTAGAACCGCATGGTTATACCTGCACCTCTGACAAAGGATTCTTGATTCATTGTAGACAAACAACACCATAAATACTTGAATCCGTCTAGAACCGCATGGTTATACCTGCATCTGGCAAAGGAATCTTGATTTATGGTAGTTGATTGGCACAATAAGTACTTGAACCCATTTAACATAAGAAGTGTAGAGTATCCATTGTAATATAACTAAAAGAAAAGAAATATAACTTGATAGATATGTAAAGAACTTAAATGGTCTAACTTCCGATTGGAACCTCCTTTGTGTGTGGATTTAAATTGAGTGATAAAAAGGAGTTAAATATAACTTAAAAAATATACCAAGAGTGGAACCTTTAACCCTAGCATATTTTAATTTAATTTGTTTCACCATTATACCTATCTTCATTTCATAATATTTTCTTTCCTATTATATTTTCCTTGTAGATTTTTGTTGGTTTTTGCAGGATCTAAATCTTCTTCCTCGTGAATCGACCCCGGTCTCACCAGGTTAATTTATTACTTCGACACTGCTACACTTGGGAGTAGAAATCCATTTTCTGGACGTGTCAGGCACGCATGCGGGCACATGGAGGCGATCTTCGTGGCACTTGTAAGTGTATGACGAATGCATAGACCTTGGTTTTCGTGCGGGAGAAGGGATTTTCTTTGGATTACATATTCCTTGTGGGTCCCTAATTACTTTTGGACTGAAAAAACTTAATTTATATAGGAGACTTATTCTTTGGTTATATACACCAAAGAAACACTTGAAAAACAAATGAAAGAGATGTAGGGCTTGATTGTAATTGAGATTTGGAGTTAGAGAGAGAATATTGAGTGTGTAGTTGTAATAATTCTGTACATAGCGATATTTTTACCTTGTCGTCTAATGGCGGTGGTTTTTCCTTATTTTGGGTTTCCACGTAAAATTTTGTGTTGTGTGATTAGATTATTTTTCCTTTATCTTATTTATTTGTTAGACATTTTTTATGTTTGGTGATTATTAAGTCGCACTTCCACAATAACTTTTCCGATCAAATGGTATCAGAGCTTTGATTGCCTAGTATTAGTTTAACAAAATAAATGTATATGGGAGTAGGTCTTAAACTGGGATTTAATGTTGAAAAATTTGACGAGAAGATGAAATTGACTAGTGGCAAAGTACAAGTTAGGGATATTTTGATCTAATATGGGTTACACAAGGCATTAGATGATAAGTCAACCCCAAAAAACTCGATAGACTCTGGTGAGGAATGGGTCAAGGCCTATGTTACACCATTTGAGATTAATTTTTGGACTAATTAATAGTATTAGTCTTTGAAGTTTTGTAAGACATATTGGCATCCCAGTAATGTTATCACGACAAGGAAAATGATTTTCCATTACAGCCTATCTACTATGGGCATTGTATAGCCGTGTTAGAAAACAGTTATCTACCACAATTTGCATAATTGAAACTTTTATTTTATTTTTGGGCTCTACTAGATTGCAGTAGCTCAAACAAAAATACTTTGTCCCAAAAGTTTATGTTAGGCTGACTATTTGCTTCAATGGATGCTTAATAATCACCGTGGCCTGTTATATTTAATAATAAAATGGTAAGCATTTGTTTACTTGTTCATCTATTTCTATTTAAATGTCTTTTGGTCTTCTTGTCGTTATCCTAGCTGCTTCAAGCTATCTAAATCATTTCTCTCCTGGGAAGTAGCTATGGAAATTATAACCATAATTGAGATTCATAGTACAATCACTAATTAAACAAATTTTCATGGGCTTTGAGAGTGTTATGTGTTTGAAAGGAAATAAAATGTAATAATGTGGTTCGTATAATATTAAAAGAGGAATATTAGTTCTTCTAGTTCTTTTATTCTTTATCCATTGTATAGCAACAAAGTTAATGGCATGTTATTTTCTTTTTTGCTAAAGTTTTTCTGTTCTATGAAATCAAAATTTTTTGTTATTTATCATTGATCTTGATCCATTTAGCCCATATTTGTTTTAGATATTATCAAATGCCGTGCGAAGGAGGTACTAGTACTCCATCTGTTAGTGATAATGAGACCAGATCAAAGGAAAGAAAGGGGAGAGGCGAAAACCAATTTGATTCAAATAAAATTACAAAGGCTAAGGAAATGGGTATTCATTTTAATGAGTTGAGACAACTACTTGGAGAAGCTTCAGTACCGCTAACTACATCTTGTGGGACTCTTGCCACTCAATTGATACCAATAGCTTATAAAAGTTGGCAAGAGGTACTGGAGATTTTAAAAAACAGTGTGTGGGAAACTACAAAGGTACGAAATTTTTCCATTTCTTACCAATATCTTATTATGAATATTATATGAGAACACTATTATAAATGCAAACTAAATTTGGGTTGAATGACATTGATAAGAATTATATACTTTCATCAATGGGTAAATGCTGGCGACAATATAAAAAGTAAGATAACAAAGAAAGTTAGAAGTCTTCCTCCTGGTCGTGGGGCAGTAAGAGCGATCCAAATGTTAAAGCTAGATAACATTACTGATGATGAAGAATGGATAAAGTTTGTGGAATTTCGATTATCTCCAGAATTTGATGTAAGTCTTAATACATTTAACTTGAATAAAAAATTATGTCATAAAATCATATGATTTACTTTCTTATTGTTGTAGGGAATAAGTAGACGTTATTCTAAGTTGGCGAAAAAGAATGACACCCTACATACAACTAGTCGTAAAGGTTGGTAAAATTACATGAAGAATTGGTAAGAACTTTAACAAAATATTATTTAGTTTCCTGAATTTGTTGTATTGCAAAGCTTGAGTGGCAATTAATTATGATGTGGTCCATGATTGGTTGATGACTATGTGACTATCCATCAGCATGTAAAACTATACATGTTTTTAGTTGTTTAACATTGCTCTCAGGATGTGGTCCTTTTTTCTTTCTCTAATTTCTTTTTTATCTACAATCATTTTCCAATACTTGGACTATTAATATATTGTTAAAATTGAGAAATGCATCTTTTCTTATATGTACTAGCTTTGGTTTCTAATGGGTCAATCTTCACAGTGTAAATACTGAAATCTACTGAGGGGATCGGGGATCTACATTCGAGTGATTGAAGGGTCAACAACCTGCAAAAGAAATGAGCTAGGTTGAACTCTTTGGGACAAATTGCCAGCCAAATAACCTTCGATGCTCAAGTTAGCTTATGAAGTCAAGTAGAATAAAGATATCGAAAGAAATTAAACCTAGTATTATCGAGCGTATTGTTATAGTCAATTGATCGAGCGTACGATACTCAAAGGTGTCGGTGTGGTCACGGTTTGAGCTAAGTATCTAGAATTGGCGTCGACTAGATCGAATGCAGGCTAGACTGTAGCAATGTCGAATGATAGCTTAGTTGCTTCAGAGTATATTTCGCATGACCCTTGCTTCTGAAGCTTGGGTTCATATTTGTAGGGTTTGAGTGGTGACTGTTGATGTTAGTCAAGATAATCCTGCTCCGAGATATCAGGAATCCGTGTTTTCTCGGAGCGGTTGAGTCGTCGTGGACTCCAATCTTGACTTGGTCAGCATTGACTCAGTCTACTAGTGTATAGTCAATGGGCTTTCAAATCTTTGAGCCTGTTTTTGGGCCATATTTAATTTCTTCTTGGGCTGATTATGGGTCCAAGCCTAACTTGTGCTATTTTTGACCACTACATACAGTAGTGGTCACAAACTGAGAAATGATTTACTGATTGATTAGTGGAAATATAATGTGAAGCTTTTTATATAACATAATGTGTTTATATATATAGTGGGCTACAAAATTTGCAGCAAGTGAAGATACTGAAAAAGAGGACAGAGTGGAGACTTGGATAGCTGGACATAAGCATAAAGATGGAACACCGGTGAACGAAAATGTTGGAGAAAAAAATCGTATGATCTGCTTCACTTGTTTGTTTTTTGTTTTTATAATCAATTTTAAATTTATTATATTTTCATAATTATAGTGATATCATTATAATTTATCATGACATTTAGAAAAAATTGATGTTATTTCCGCGGATAAGACAAACATACAGAAGATGTTGTAGCTCAAGTTTTAGAAAAGGAACAACAAGGGTGCGTATTAGGATTATACACAATAGTAAGAGTGTAATAATATAATTTAACAATCTTTTTATATTAATAAAGTTATTTTTATTTTAACAAATCTTATAGCTTTTATAGTTTAATTATTATAATTGTTAAATATAAATAATCATAAGGTCAAAAGACTATGAGAAATAAAGAATTGTTCATACATTTGGATATGTATGAGGTAGGCACAATTCTTTAGTTAGTTCTCGAATAATATTCATAACTTAAGATAAAGGTTGGGAGTCATTATCTTGTTAAAGTTGTTGATTCTTTTACTAGCATTTGAGTGGGTCAAATGTGTTATGATGAGTCTAAAATTATCAAAGTATAGTGTCTTTAGGCAAAAGGATCTAGTGCACTGGGTGCATTGAATAGGATCACAGTGAAATACTTTATCCAAAACCGTCAATGGATAAAAGTTTTCACTTGAGGGCAATCGGAGAGTGTATCTCAATCCTGAGATAAATGATGGACTTATGGTTGCAAGCGTTATCATTTGAGTTGTCCATGAATACGATTATATGATATAGTCTATCCTTGATTGTTTGGTGGTATTCACTTGTTAATCATAGAGGACTTCATTTATAGATATGGACATCGTGACTCTATTTATTAAATGAGAGTGGAATATCACCATATGAATCTTTTGAGGTATTGGATATTAAATTTTAATGTTAAGTTTTCAATAGTGTCTATTGAAACATGGCTTCTGGAAAAGTCAAAATATCCAAGTTCAAAATATGGTCATATGATTAAAACTGGAAATTAGGAGAGCTGTAGGCGATCTATGAGCTCTTGACGATTATTGGTATTCTTCATGAGGATACACCATCTCCAATAAGATTGTCTGGGGTATGAATGAAAAACACTATTTTATTCTATCTTCATTTAAGAGTTCAATTTTAGTTCGTTAGTGGAATGAACTAAAATTAATAGATTGAACCTAAGTGAATCATTTGTTGATTCTGATTAGGTTGTATCTATTGAAGCTTAAATTTAGATAGCCCGTCAAGATCACCAATCTACACGAACTTACATGAGTCACTTAATATATTCTATCGGACCAATTACCGAGTCCATTTAGAATTATTTTTGGGTTCAGGAATCCAAAATTTATGGAGAGGTGCGTGACACGTCCAGAAAATGGATTTATACTCCCAAGTGCAGGAGTGTCGAAGTAATAAATTAATCCGGTCAGACCGGGGTCGATCCACGAGGAAAAAGATTTAGATCTTGCAAAAACCAACAAAAAATCTACAAGGAAAATATGATAGGAAAGAAAATATTATGGAATGAAAGCACGAATAATGGTGAAACAAATAAAATTAAAATATGCTAAGGTTAGAGATTCCACTCTTGGTATATGGTTTAAGTTATATTTAACTCCTTTTTATCACTCAATTTAAATCCACACACAAAGGAGGTTCCAATCGGAAGTTAGACCATTTAAGTTCTTTACACATCTATCAAGTTATATTTCTTTTCTTTTAGTTATATTACAATGGATACTCTACACTTCTCATGTTAAATGGGTTCAAGTACTTATTGTGCCAATCAACTACCACAAATCAAGATTCCTTTGCCAGATGCAGGTATAACCATGCGGTTCTAGACAGATTCAAGTATTTATGATGTTGTTTGTCTACAATGAATCAAGAATCCTTTGTCAGAGGTGCAGGTATAACCATGCGGTTCTAGACGGATTCAAGTATTCATTGTGCCAAGAATTGTCTACAATAAGTCAAGATCCCCACTTCACATAAGAGTAAGAGATGAAAATTCAATTCAATTCAATAAGAAAAGTAATATAAAATATGTAGATAAATATACACAAATGAATATAAACTTTAAGACCATGTTAAGAGTTAAATAAATCTTTATTCACATACCAAGAGCTTCACCCTTCACCTTAGTAAAAAGAGAATTTAGCTACTCATGATAAAAGAAAGAAAACAAGTAGAAGAAATAAAATGAGTAAGAGAGAAATTGGATTATCATAAACGTTCAACAATACAACAATGCAAGATGAACTTGGCAAGGAACCCAAGCTGCCCTCAAGCTTTTACAAGGCCTCTATTTATAGAAACATTGATAGGCAAACAAGTCAAAAATGGTAGGAATAAATTAATGCAAGTTGATTGAATTTGGTAAGGTAAAGTTGTCAACTTTGGTGTCTTCCACACATGCACTGAATTTTCCACCGAATTAGGTGCCGGTCCTTTGAAAATTGGATCCCGTGATAAACATAAAAGTTGTAGATAATTCTCTTATCTTTCTGGAATGATAAGACTCATAATATTTGAAATTTGCTGGAGAAAGTTATGGCCCAAATAGTGAATACTGCCCAATTTACGCGGCCATGCAGACCAGCCCAAGATAATCCAATTTTTGACTTCAAAGGAGTCCAAATCTGACAAGAGTTTACAAACCAAACTTATAGGGCTATGAGTTATCTTTCCAGCACTATCAAGAACATAGTGATTGGATATTTGAGTGCAAAGTTATGCCCATTACACTGAACCTGCATCAAAATAGAAAGTTTAACACTTAAGTGCAGTTATAAACAAGTTAGATAATTTGATGACACTAATAGTATAAAATAATGGTTTTAACCTTTATTATTATACAAATTTAAGTGTTCATCACACCCCCTAACCAGCTTATTGCTAGTCCCTAGCAATTAAAGCGTTATCATTTCATAATGATTTTTCAGATTTATATCTAAGTCTTCATTTACCCATTCTCCATTTGTTCTATCCAAATAGATGAACTCTCGACAAAAATATTTAATTTGTCTTCCTCATTTTTGTGTGCAACATGTACCCTTAGACAGGATATTGACAAACCTTCTTTGTGCTAATTATAAGTTAACATAAGTTCATGGGGCTTCACCGAAAATATCAAAGTTTCATTCTAATGTTTCTTCCAAAATAACTTCCTTAGGCAGAGCAATGTATTTCTTCCTCTCTCTCTCTATTTTTTTTTTTAGATACGATATAGTACATTCATAACCCATGTAGCAAGCTTTAGGCCAATGACTCCTAGATCAGTTGACTTTAGGGCATTAGGTGTTGAGACACCCCTACGGACTTAATCACTCGGGTTGAAATGTAACCAGATTTATATAGTAATAATAGATAGTGCAATGTCTAGTTCCCTTAAGTTTTCTTCTTAACCCATGTAGCGAACTTTAGGCAAATGGCTCCCAGATCAGTTGACCTTAGGGCATTAGGTGTTGAGACACCCCTATAAACTTAATTCCTCGAGTCAAGAAGGTTCCAAACCAAATGTATCCATAATTTATTATTACTTTTTTTTTTTAAGAGAGGAGAAGAAGAGGAGGATTCACTACCTTTGGTTAACCCACAAAAATAGATTCTTAATAATCTTCAATTTGTAACCCACGATCAAATGTCAAGGGGTGTGTGTGAGAAGAATAGTTTATGAACACTTGCTTTGGGTATATGAGCATAAAAGTTAATAATAATTTATATTTGAGAGTTCATAAATTTGAATAGTCAAACTAAGATGAATAGTGAAGTCTCTTAATAAATTTTAAAAAATCAAGATAAAATGATAACACCTATTTTTTTTTTCTTTTTTTTTTTAAAAAAATAGAAAAAATAATCATAAAAGTTATCACAAGTATTATCAACTATCCCTCCCTCCAACCAAATAAAGACATTGTCGTCAATGTCTAAGGATAAAGAGAGAGTGTAGAAGAAATTACCTGAATCAAAGATTAATGAAAAGAAAAACCTGCAACATACTAGAATAAGCTAAAGATAACATATTTATTGAAAACAAAAATGAGAAAGAAAGAAAGGAAAAACAAAATGCATAGGTCGAGCCAATCTGCGCTTTTTGCTACCCTCAACAACTGACCAATCTAACTTAGATGTGGCTATGTCATATTTGGGATCAAAACCTTCTAATTGTTCAATCAATTGATGAACGTCAAAAGCAGTGACAATGATACGTCGAGCTAGAGGTGAGATAAATTCGTTTTCCACAGCATGATCTAGGAAAGACAATAGATCATCATAAAAATCACTAATATTCAACAAGCCTATTGGTCTTTGATGGATTTTGAGTTGGGCCCATGAGGTGACTTCAAAGAATTCTTCTAAGGTTCCAAACCCCCCTAGTAAGGCTATGAATGCATCTGCATGGCTATACATTTCAGCCTTGCGTTCATGCATGTCTGAAAAAATCTGCACTTCCCCAATTGTATTTCCTGTAACACCACCCACACTCAAAGCTTTTGGGATGATACCCAAAACTTGACTGCCGCCATCATAAGTAGCTTTTGAGACACGACCCATCAACCCAAGGTTACCTCCTCCATAAACTAGATGAATCTTTTTCTCTGCTAATACCTTACCAAGCTGGTCAGCAGCTTCCTTAAATTCCCTATTCTTACCAGAACTAGACCCACAAAAGACACAAATATTGGTAAAGCGGCGTGAGATAGTGTTTGCCATTGTTATGCACGCTCTTTTTTTTTTTTTTTTTGTGAAAATTTGTAGGGTTGTGAGAACTGGAGAAGATAGAGAAGTGTCATTTATAGGACTCATAAAGAAGATGAAATCATGGAAGCTATATGACTAAGTCTGCATTGGCATATGGGTGTCAGTCTAGAGTATAAAATGTCAAAAAGAGTGGCTGACCTGTATCTGTACAAGTAGTTGTGATGGTGGCTCACATCTTCCTCTGGTTTTACGTCCAGAAATGGCTTGAACGCCCTCTATGGGTCGAGGATAGACTTCCCATCCAATTTTCTTATAAATTGGCAAACATGGTCTTTTAAAGTTAGATTCCTAATACTGTATCGCTCCTGTTCTTTTTGAAATTGGTTCTATAAAGCGAGAATTGCAATATGCACATATCCATTAGGATACGTCTCAAGAGTCAATAAAATATCGTCTAATGACTCCTTACTCAAGCCATCCTTAATGAATTGTATTTTATCTTCTCGATTTACGGACACCATTCCAAGAGAATGACAGTGTGTGTTATAAGTCGTGCGAGCACACTTATAACATACACCCAATTTCTATGCTCTTCATTTTTTTTTTTTTTTTTGCATAACTGATTTTACCTAAACCAGGCATGTAAGTAATAAATGAATCAGAGAACTCACCTGCCAATCTTACCTTGGCTTTAATCAACCAACGTACCTCAACAGGGATGCCCTTGCACATTAGCATCCTTAATCTTTCGGACCGTTCTTTGTAAATTTTCATCAAAGCTTTTTGAGGAAGTAAGGAAAAACGATTTTTCAATTTATTGAGAATTTCTTCAATTTTTGTGAAAAAGAAAAGAGAGAGAAAAGAGAATGTACAAAGTAAGATTTTTTTTTTATCAGCTATTATGGGAGACTAAAAAGACCGACTTGAAAAGTCACGAAGTACCGTTATCCGCCATTTAACCGGAAAAATAGAAGAAGGAAAAAGAAAAACAAAAACACAAAATTAGCCTGCAGTCACAAAAAAAATAGAGTTAGAAAGAAAATTGCAAACCTAATTCAAATCATATCAATGGTTTTCATAATATAGGTCTGAAAGAGGAAGAGTCCCTTCTTCTAAAGCTTGATTCTCTAGAAATGATTTAATTCTTTGACCGTTCACTTTGAACACGTTACCATTCCTAGGGTTTTCAATGTCAATGGCCCCATAAGGATACATATGTTTCACAACAAATGGATCGCTCCACCTAGATCTCAGTTTTCCAGGGAATATGTGAAGTCGAGAATTATAAAGTAAAACTTTTTGCCCAACATCAAATGATTTTCTTAAAATTGATTTGTCATGAAAAGCTTTGGTTCTGTCTTTATAAATTCTCGAATTCTCATATGCATCATTTCTTAATTCCTCAAGTTCATTCAGTTGTAGCTTATGTAATTTGCAAGCATCATTAATATTTGAATTAAATGTTTTGATAGCCCAGTAAGCTTTATGCTCAAGTTCCACAGGCAAGTGACAAGGTTTCCCATAAACTAACCGATAGGGTGACGTACCCAAAGATGTTTTGAACGCAGTACGGTAAGCCCAAAGTGCATCGTTTAGTCTGAGTGACCAATCTTTGCGATTTGGATTAACCGTTTTTTCTAAAATTTGTTTTTATCTCTCGATTAGCTAATTCAACTTGTCCACTTGTCTGAAAGTAATAAGGGGTAGCAACTTTATGTGTAATCCCATATTTCTTCATTATAAACTCAAAGACTTTGTTGCAAAAATGTGTTCCCCCATCACTTATAATGACTCGAGGAATTCCAAAGCGACTCAAAATATTTTCTTTCAAAAATCTGACAACTGTTTTGTGGTCATTATTTCGACATGGAATTGCCTCGATCCATTTGGAGACATAGTCTATTGCGACTAAAATGTAAACAAAACCGAATGATGATGGAAATGGGCCCATGAAATCTATCCCCCAACAATCAAATATTTTAATGACAAGTATAGGGTTTAGAGGCATCATGTGCCGCTTTGAAATGGCCCCCAGTTTTTGACAATTTTTACAAGTTTTTCAGAATGTGTAGGTGTCTTTGAACAAAGTTAGCCAATAAAATCCACATTATAAGATTTTTGCAGCCATTTTCCTTGACGAAAAATGACCCCCACATGCTTCTGTATGAAAAAATTTAATGACACTACTTACCTCATTGTCGGGTATGCATCTATGAAAAATTTGATCAAGGTAATACTTGAATAAGTATAGGTCATTCCAATAAAAATTTCTAACCTCTGTCAGAAACTTTTTCTTATCTTGTGTTGTCCATTGAGATGGCATCTCTCCTGTTACAAGAAAATTGACAATGTTAGCATACCATGGCATTTTACTAATAGAAAATAAAAACTCATTTGAAAAAGAGTCATTGATAGGTGTTATGTCCAAGGATGAATTTGTTGTGAGTCTTGACAAATGATCTGCAACAATATTTTCGGCTCCTTTTTTATCTTTGATTGTGATATTGAATTCTTGGAGCAACAAAATCCACCGTATCAACCTAGGCTTGGCGTCCTGTTTACACATTAAGTACCTCACAGCAGCATAGTCAGTGAAAACAATAGTTGAAGAGCCAATTAAATAAGATCAAAATTTGTCTAATGCAAATACTACAGCAAGTAGTTCTTTTTCTGTAGTAGTATAATTTATTTGTGCACTATTTAAAGTTCTACTTGCGTAATAAATGACATAAGGTTTACCTTCCTTCCTTTGCCCTAGCACGGCACCGACAGCAAAATCGCTAGCATCATACATCAACTCAAAAGGTAAAGACCGATCAGGGGATTGCATGATAGAGGCAGTTGTCAAAAGGCTAATCAACTTATCAAAAGATTTTTGACAATCTTAAGTCCATTCGAAGGGTGCATCTTTTATTAGGAGATTACAAAGAGGTCTATATATTGCACTAAAGTCTTTAATGAATCTCCTATGAAATCCTGCATGGCCTAAGAAAGATTGAACATCTCTAACCATTTTTGGTGGAGGCAAATGGGCAATTAATTCAACTTTTGCTTTGTCAACTTTAATTCCTTTAGAAGAAACTATATGTCCTAGGACAATTCAAGAGGTGACCATGTAATGACATTTTTTCCAATTTAACACTAAACATTTTTCTTTACATCGTTTTAAGACATTTTCTAATTTTTCAAGGTAATTATCAAATGAATTTCCAAACACTGTTAGATCATCCATAAAGATCTCTAAAACATGCTCAACCATGTCACTAAAAATGCTCAACATACATCTTTGAAATGTTGCGGGAGCATTACAAAGGCCAAAAGGCATCCTTCTAAATGCAAAGGTACCAAAGGGACATGTGAATGTTGTCATTTCTTAGTCTTCTAGTGCTATGAGAATTTAATAATAACCTGAGTACCCATCAAGAAAATAGTAGTAGGGATGTCCTGCCAGTAAGGGAATATGATCTTTTCTAGTGGCCACATTTAATTTTCTATAATCAATACACATCCGCCAACTAGATGAGACTCATGTTGGTATTAACTCACCTTTTTCATTTTTTACCACTGTGACTCCAAATTTCTTAGGGACTACTTGTGTTGGACTTACCCACTGTCACACGGTAATTTTCTGCCTAGAATTTTCTGCACCGTGCTAGCACTAAACAGCCCTATTTAGTCAGCCAAACTCTCGCACACTCTTGCTAGTAAGCGTGCTAGTGTGGTTCCCACCTCAAAGCAACACGCAACATCACGTACTCAAGCACTGCTAAGCTAGACTGCCGCACACCACAACCTACACACAACAGCCTACACACAAGCACACACTGTGCTACAATTCTCCCCCACTTCCACACACACTGCCGCACACTCCTGCACACACTCACGCACACAGAAATGTAGGAACAAGAATCACACAATAGTATTTACGGGAGACCACTCCTAACCTAACTCACTTTTATTAGCAATTTAGGAACATTGAATATACAATGCTTGCAGGATCACCACACTCTTGGGTCTCTGCATAAAATACATCACAATATATATTTTATGTAAGGTGTACACACACACCAGCAGTTGACAGCCCTAACTGCTCAAGGCATAGCCAACACCTGTCAGCCACCTATCCGAATTACTAGGCATGCTGGCACCACCCAGCATGCAACAGCATATCAGCCCAAGCTTGCTGGCACCAAGGTACCACTCTGCCCATAACCGCCCGCAACTGCCTGTAACCGCCTCGCACATACTGCCTGCCCACATAAGCGCCCCCACACATGTGCCACCATGCGCGCGCCAATGTACACCTGTGCTCCAAGTGCGCACACACCCATTCCTTCCGCACATGTGTGCCACACACATACGCCACAGCCTGCATCCATGCTTAAGGAAATCATCCCACACAACACTCCATCAGCCAACACAGCCCACTGTGCCACTCATGCCCCCACTGTTGCCTATTTCCAAACCACATGCTGCATCCGCCTAGCAATCTCTGATTTTGCCCCAAGGTCATGCCACCCAACATGCCTTGTGCTTGCTTGGTGCCACCCCACCAAGCCATGGTCCATGCTCCCAAATAGGGGTGTTACACCCACTTACTATCAGAAATAGGGTAGATAATTCTTACATTAAGTAGCTTGAGAACTTCACCTCTTACTACCTCTTTCATGTGTGGACTTAATCTTCTTTGGGGCTGTTGACATGTTCTAACATTATCTTCTAGATGCATTCTATGTGTACATATTAAAGGGTTAATGCCTTTTATATCTTTTACAGTTCACCCAATTGCATTTTTATGCCTTTTAAGTACCTCTATCAATTTACCTTTTTGTTCGTTGGTAAGAGTTGAAGAAATCACCACCAGGTAAATTTGTTCTTCACCAAGGAATGCATACTTCAGGTAATGGCTTCAATTCTAGTTTGGATACTTCTTCTTGTTTATTTTCATTGACAGGTCCCAACTCTTCAAATTTCGGCTTCCAACCTTTGTTCTCCATCACCTGGGTACAATCAAGCAACGAACATATATTAGAAATAGTAAGATCTAGTTGCATGCTTGACTCAAATGAATTAACTAAATAAGTTTCCAGAGGATCAGAAGAACTCTCTGCTTGAAGATGATCTTCAACAATAGCTTCAATCATGTTTGCTTCTTCATTTTCATCATCCTTCATCTTGTAGTTGTTTGCACATGTTGAAAACATTAAGTTCTAGTGACATATTTTCAAATGTCATCTTCATTACGCCATTCTTGCAATTAATCAAAGCATTTGAGGTTGCTAAAAATGGGCGGCCTAAAATAACAGGAATTGGTTTACACCCATTAGCAACAGGTTGTGTATCCAAGACAATAAAATCCACAGGATATATGAATTTATCGACTTGTACTAACACATCTTCCACTATCCCTCTTGGCACTTTAATTGATCTATCAGCAAGTAAAAGAGTTATGGAAGTTGGTTTTAGCTCACCTAGATCAAGTTCTTGATAAACTGAATATGGAAGTAAATTAACACTAGCACCAAGATCAAGTAAAGCCTGTTCAATTTTATGCTCTCCAATAATGCATGAAATTATGGAACAACCAAGGTCCTTATATTTCATAGAATTATTGTTTTGAAGAATGGAACTTACTTGTTCTGCTAAAAAGGCTCTCTTTTTCACATTCAGTTTTTTTTTCACAGTGCACAAGTCTTTCAAAAATTTTGCATAAGAAGGAACCTGTTTAATAGCATCCAACAAAGGAATATTGACCTTCACTTGTTTGAAAATTTCATAAATTTCAGGATTGTGGTTCAATTTCCTTAGATTGTTTAATGCTTGAGGAAATGAGGCTACAGGTGGAAATTTGGTCTTTTCTTGTCTAGGTATAGGCTTATCAGCCCCTTCCTTACTCTTGGAAATAGACTCATCATCTTTCTCATAAGGATCAAGAATGGGTTTTTCGACAACCTTACCATTGCGAAGAGTTATGACTGATTTAACTTGGTCTATATGTTGACTTCCTAAACTACCCTCTTTCAGGTTGTATTGACCCTTAGGATTTGGTTGGGGTTGAGAATGAAATTTTCCTTTCTTCTGAATGGTGAGTGTTGAGGCCATCTTAGCAAGAGTGTCTTTTAGATCGGACAAGGTTTGTGAAGTTTGATTGTTAATGGTCTCTTGCTTTTCAATGAATAAGTGCAATGTTTCCCCATGGTTTTTCCTAAATTATGGGACATAAGGTGCATAACCTTGAGTGCCCTGAAAGTTTTGGTGACCTTGAGGAGGCGGTGGTTGTGAAGATTGTACATGATTATCATTCCTCCAACTGAAGTTTGGGTGTGTCCAGAAAATGGATTTATACTTCCAAGTGCAGGAGTGTTGAAGTAATAAATTAAACCGATGAGACCGGGGTCGATCCACGAGAAAAAAGATTTAGATCCTGCAAAAACCAAGAAAAAATCTACAAAGAAAATATTATGGAATGAAAGCACGAATAATGGTGAAACAAATAAAATTAAAATATGCTAAGGTTAAAGGTTCCACTCTTGGTATATGGTTTAAGTTATATTTAACTCCTTTTTATCACTCAATTTAAATCCACACACAAAGGAGGTTCCAATTGGAAGTTATACCATTTAAGTTCTTTACACATCTATCAAGTTATATTTCTTTTTTTTTAGTTATATTACAATGGATACTCTACACTTCTTATGTTAAATGGGTTCAAGTACTTATTGTGCCAATCAACTACCATAAATCAAGATTCCTTTGCCAGATGCAGGTATAACCATGCAGTTCTAGACGGATTCAAGTATTTATGGTGTTGTTTATCTACAATGAATCAAGAATCCTTTGTCAGAGGTGCAGGTATAACTATGCGGTTCTAGACAGATTCAAATATTCATTGTACCAAGAATTGTCTACAATAAGTCAAGATCCCCACTTCACATAAGAGTAAGAGATGAAAATTCAATTCAATTCAATAAGAAAAGTAATATAAAATTTGTAGATAAATATACACAAATGAATATAAACTTTAACACCATGTTAAGAGTTAAATAAATTTTTATTCACATACCAAGAGCTTCACCCTTCACCTTAGCAAAAAGAAAATTTAGCTACTCATGATAGAAGAAAGAAAACAAGTAGAAGAAATAAAATGAGCAAGAGAGAAATTGGATTATCATAAAAGTTCAACAATATAACAATGCAAGGTGAACTTGGCAAGGAACCCAAGCTGCCCTCAAGATTTTACAAGGCCTCTATTTATAGACACATTAAGAGGCAAACAAGTCAAAAACGGTAGGAATAAATTAATGCAAGTTGATTGAATTTGGTAAGGTAAAGTTGTCAACTTTGGTGTCTTCCACACATGCACTGAATTGTCCACCGAATTAGGCGCTGGAATGATAAACATAAAAGTTATAGTTAATTCTCTTATCTTTCTGGAATGATAAGACTCATAATATTTGGAATTTTCTGGAGAAAGTTATGGCCCAAATAGTGAAGACTGCCCAATTTACGCGGCCATGCAGACCAGCCCAAGATAATCCAATTTTTGACTTCAAAGGAGTCTAAATCTGACAAGAGTTTACAAACCAAACTTATAGAGCTATGAGTTATCTTTCAAGCACTATCAAGAACGTAGTGATTGGATATTTGAGTGCAAAGTTATGCCCATTACACTGAACCTGCATCAAAATAGAAAGTTTAACAATTAAGTGCAGTTATAAACAAGTTAGGTAATTTGATGAAACTAATAGTATAAAATAATAGTTTTAACCTTTATTATTATACAAATTTAAGTGTTCATCAGTGCGGTCTTGTGTGAACAAGACATGCGGTAACTCTTCAGATACCTAGAATAGGCGGCCACGACTGTGGAAAGTCTTGGACGACCCTGAAAAGTCTTGGACGACCCTATTGGGGTGCAATTTGCATTTCATTAATACATTAAGAATAATATAATTGCACATTTTAATTAAATGGGCTGCTCAATTACATTAATGTACTAATTAAGGCATGTAGACTTGTTTCTTTTTAGTAAGAATGAGTCTAGTTCACATGTGAACTTTTTATTAAAGTCTAATGAATTTAATAAAATGGAAAAATAAAATATTGTCCATGATTAAAGGCTTGGGTGGTAAGGGCTAATATTATTAGTCTAATATTTTATTTTATTTTATTAATTAATTAAATGGTAATTATTTAATTAATTAATTATTTAATTATAAGGCAAAATCTTTTTCTATTAGGAGAAGGTCTCTTAGTGTTATACTTTTGTTGGAAGTATGATAAGTATCATGACTCTATTTGATAAGTAGATAAATATATATTTATCTAAATTAAATGGGAAGTTATGATAAGTCACACATTAAAATTCCTATTAGGTATTGGATTAGGAAGCTTTATCTAATTACCATAAAGGAATTTTAATTCAAGTGAATTACTAAAAACAATTGATTACTCACTTATGAGTTGGAAAACAATTGAACTCTTTGGTTGATAGGAATTTTGGTGAAGTACAAATACTCCTCATTGGAGGATTCGGCCAACCAATATATTCCTAGCTCAGAGGAATTCGGGCACACTAGTTTTGCTAGAGAGAATTTTTTGGCTTTGTTTTGCTTAAGAAAAATTCGGCCAACTCAAAGAAAAGTGTGTGAGGAATTCGGCCAAGAGAGAAAAGAGAAGAGCGTTTAATTTCGATAATACACTACTAGCTTTTACATCAAAAGGCTGTGTGTATAATATCGAATTGGGTTCACGTGAATTTCAATTAAAAAATTGAGAATTCAAAAATGACCGAACGCTCTTAAATTCTTCTTGAGGTTTGTTGTGACTAACGAACATAAAAAGTTTTTTTTGTCTTCTCCATCCTCAGGTATTACAATTCAAAGAAAATGGAGCCTACACTCCAAGGTAATTCACGTTTGTGATTAGATTGGAAGATCTTGTGGGAAACAATTTCAACGCAACATCAATCATCACGAAAAAGGGACGATACTTTTTTATTAATATGTTAATTAATCAAGGGTTAATTTTATTTTTAAAAGGAAAATTTTTGAAACTATACAATAATTTTTACTTATGATACGTACTTTCAAACCATTTTTCCTACAGCACGTTCGTGGACTTAGTTTTAGTGTAACACCAACTCAAGTACAGGCAGCTGAGAAGAGGTGAGAGATCTGAGGCAACTAGTCACTAAATTGAGAACTGATTTCTTAAATGTATAGGTAATTTTACATAAATTATGCTATTACTTTAATTTATGTAAACTAATATTTTAGTTTTATATTAAATACATTTCAATTTCAGACCAATGATAAATCGGTAATTGAAGAAAGATTACAGTTTTCTAGTTTGCATCATGTAAATAATAAGATTTTGTTCATACTTTTACTTTTTCTTTTTGTTATAAGATTCATGTTTTTTATGTTACCGTTTTGTTGCAATATTTATTATATGATATTAAGTCAAAACTATATCAAAAGAAATACTTATTGTTTTGGTAGACATAATATTCATGTGCTTCAAATTGGCAAGGAAGTAATCAAAGTGCGAAAATTGTTAAATCTTCTTCAAAGGTAAATTTTTATTTACAAAATTTTAGTTAAAGTTGTAATTAAATCGAGATATATTTTGTTTTAATACGTTTTCTTTTTTTCCTTTTATGTTAGTCACTGCCTGAAGTTTCTAGAAATGAAATGGATGCTTCATGTCTAAAGGGTAAAAAATGCAAGTTATTTCATTAGATTGGTATTAAAGGGGTAGTGGCAGAAGTCGAAATTGAATGCACTGATCCATAAGTATTAATTCATTACATGATTCTTGGTCCGGATTATTGAAAAATCACTGTGAAGCAGATATTCGTGAATAAGGTACCTTTGGTTCGCCCAACTAGTAATCTAAGCACACTTGAGATGCTAGAGGTACTTATATTGCTTGGCTATAAAAATATGTAATAACATATTAGGACTTTATTTATTTTTGTAAGTTATAATACAATTACGATTTCAGTTAATATTTTCAGTGAATATAATATTGGGACTTGAGTATTTTAATTAGGATTTGGTGTTATTTTGTTGTAATTTATTTATTATATGCTCAATTAAAATGAAAATTATATTAATGCTAAATCATTTAAAATTATTGGGTGAATTTTTTAAGAAACAAAAATTTTATTTTACGAATTAAATTAAAATAATTTTTTTTAGAAAATCAAAGTATTTACCACGGGCACTGCCCGTTGTCTGTGAAGTATTAACAACCACGGGCTAGCCTGTGATAAATAAGGACATTATTACGGGCTCTACCCGTTGTCATTACATTATCTACAACGGACTTTGTCTGTTGTCTTCAAAGTATTGACAACGGGCAAAGACCGTGGTTAAAAGGGTCATGTATTACGCGGCCTTTACTCATTATCTTTAACTTATTGATAAAGGGCATCGCCTGTTGTTGAAAAGCTCATTTTCTATAACATCTTAACCACAATGGGCAGTCATGCACCTTACTCGTGGTAGATACCCTTTGACAATGGGCAATACCCGTTGTAGAAAGCTATTTTTCTTGTAGTGAATTAATTATATATCTTGATATCCATTTTATTATTACACCTCAATGGTTATTAAACATAATTTTCTCATCACGAAGGTAAAAATCACTGTTAATATATATATATATATATATATATATATATATATATATATATATATATATATTACTTGACTATTTCTAATGAGACTAAATTCTAGAACTCATGAGTGGCAGAAAAATATTCATTTCCAACACAGGCAATTGACATTTCAATACGACTCCAAGTTATGATTATATCTACTCATGCATAAGTAGTATTGGTAGTAGCAGAACCCATTGATACCATTATTACATTAGAGTTGCAGATAATTGCATCTTATTGTACGGGAATCAAGGGCAAATCGACCTCATCACACCATTCAACACACCTCGTCTCATAATATGAACTCTTCACATTATTTGCCCAATAACTTAACCAAACTTCCCCTCCAATTCTCCACTTCAACACACTCCCTTCCATTTCTCTGCTCAATCTCCACCCTACTCCTTCCCCATACTCGTCTCCAGCAAATACTAACCCACCCGTTTTCGTAAACGCTCTATTCGATCCGCTGTATCTGGTCCGGAAGCTACTACTATCGTTACACGTGGCCATTTCTTTACCAGTCATGCTGTCACATAACACTGCATCGAAAACGGCAGCGTTTCCTTCAACGTCCTGATCCCACCTCCAGTTTTTCATCCTCGTCTTTGTGGTCGTCCTCGCCCTAGCTTTCACATGGGGAATTTTTGCTTTTCCAAAACTGCCCTTCACTATCCTCTGCATTTCCACTTCTCTCTCTCCGTTGCTCGTCGACCTACCCAGGCTTAACCCGGCCACGTAGGTGGACCCAACCTCTGGCCCGACCCAAACTCGTATCCTCGACGGAAAATGCCTTTCTTCAGCATATTCAGCGTCGTCATTTTTGTTAAACCCCAGATTTGCTACGTGGAAGCGTAGATTGTCGACACGTGCATTCACCTGAATATGCCCCTCATAGAATCGGACGAAATATTCCAACTGGATAACGGCCTCCAGCTGCTGGTGCGCCAAGGCGTATCGTAGCACCGACTCTTTCGCTTCAATAACCGGAAACTTGCCGTTATTATCGTTGCAGCGCGTGATCTTCATGCCCGACACAGGCGTGTAGCCTTTCAGAATCCAAAAGCCATGTCCTTCCGTGGCATAAGAGAACCCCGGGTGCTGACTCGACAGGGGCGTTAACGTTTGTAAACCCACGCCCACCTGTCTTAAAATCAACCATTTGGCTAAAATGTACCCCAGGGTGCGCATAAAACACAGCTCAGCGTCCACGCCCACCGTAACCAAAAACGTTCGCAGCACAGGCGCGTGCCTACACGTTAATGCTTCAAGGTTTGGACCCAATATGGAATTGAAGTATATAGAGCCGACCTCACTCGGGACATCGAATACACACAACCAAAACAAGCGCATGAGGAACACCAAATCAAAGAAAGTTGAGAAGGATTCGGGTGAGTGAGAGTCCATGATCCATGAAATAGGGTCGGGTTTGAGGTTTTGAAGCTGAGAACGTGGACAGGTGCCATTATACGCAGTAGGTGAATGAGAAGTGATTTCTTGAAGGAGCTGCAGCAGTAGAGGGAGGAATGGTTTGTCAGAAGAAAGGGGACACGTGTCAGAGATCCAGATTGTCTTTTGATCATTTGAAGAGGGAAACCCCTGTAGGCATACCGTGAAGGTAACAAACGTGTCTGAGTTGGCGTCGGACATCCGCTCAGCTCTCAGCTGAATCGCCCGAGTTGAATTGTCTTGACTGGACGTGGAACTGGAACTGGAACTGGCGAGTGTAAAGATGAGTAGTGAGTCCGACTCGCCCCAATCGGCCGAGTCAGGGAGCTCAGATATCCATGACCAAATATCCAACATGTTATGGTTAAAACGGGGAATTTTGGTTATGGGGAAAATGTGAAGAATTGATCGTTGTGGTGTTTGGGGTTATATAAAGAAAATGAGTGATGATAAATTTGCCAACTTGGAAGTAACAGAAGCCACGTAAATGAAAATTTTGAACTGGTGGTTCTAAGAGGTGACTTGCAGGATTTATTTGAGGCTGCATTAACTAGCGTTGATTTTCTTTCACTTTCTTTCATTTTCTTGTTCTGGAGTTTGATATTGGAGTTTAATGTTACGATTTTGCATGGACTGTGGTGATTGCGGGACGTGGAGTTTTGACGTCTTCTGTGTTGCCACCTTACACGTGTTTGATCATTTGCATTGTTCAAATTTCAATCACAAAATAAAATAAAATCGATTTTATAAATACCATGAGCAATTAAACTTCATATTATTGTTTTAAATGTTTTAAATGCAGGAGAGTTTATTAATATTATCTATAATTAAGCAATATATCAGAAGAAAAATCAATATGGTTACTTTTGTATATCATTTTTCTCTAATATATTATATGCAGTAAATTCTGGTTTTTGTGCTATGAATACTACCTGTAAATTTTTTTTTTTCTGATGAACACTATAAACACAAGTTCAGAAAATAATTTGTATAATTAGTTTCTGGTGCTGTTAGTTCACACCCTTTTTGTGCCTGGCAGGACAGATTGGGTGAGGTAATTGATTGGTGATTATGGTAATTAAGCTTGATGAAGGCAGTATGTTTAATTGTCAGTATCCACGTCGAGTAGTTTACAGCTGCATAATATTTGATGATACGTGCTTCAACAAATGCCATTAAAACGAAGTTTGTTAAGGAATAAATAATTTATTAAGAAAATTCAAATCGAATAATATTGTAGATCCAATCTGATATGTTATTAATATGGCGATGTTATGTAACTAACCTGATTGGACGTGTAGTTATTAATGCATGCTCTTAATGAGAAAGATAAGCATACATGTGATCATCATGTGAACCAGTAAGACACAAAGGGGTTGAAGTTGGACAATAAGCATTTATATAGTCATGTAAATGCATGCATTTCAATCTTCTGATCCGTTTGCTAGCTTTTGGAAATTATTCTCTACCACAAAATTCCTTTGGTTTTTCTTGCAACACGTATATAAATGTTAATATAGGCTCGTGTTTGTGTATATCGATCATCTCCTATTATTTAGAGGAGAAATCTCCCTACACTTAACTCCAGGGCCAGCCCTAGGCCGGGGCGTAAGGGGCGACGACCCAGGATCCCATGCCTAGGGAGGGCCCAATATTTCATAATTTTATTATACATATCAAACTAAAAAACAGTGTTATATAGGGCCCATATTAATTCTTTGCAACAACAGATAGCACAGTGGTAGAGTGTCAGTCTTGTAACTTGAAGGTTTCCAATTCTATCCTACATGGGGGCAACTTTAATAGAATTTTTTTAATAAAAATTAGTCAGGACCGCCCCGGACCTCCAAAAGCTCAGGGTCGACCCTGCTGAACTCACATTCGAATGTACATAAAATAATTATAGTATAAGATTAATTATCAAGACTATCGCGTTCGAATTTTCGTGTGTTTGTGTGGTGAAAATAGAAACTAATAGGTTATTTTACATTTTCTTGTATTAATGTCAACTTCTCGTTAAGTTACCGTTGTCATTAGGTTATCTACATTTTAAGTTGTTTTATACTTTCATGTTTAATTCATGCGTTGAAATACTATCAATCTAAGTAAAATTTAGACAGTAATGGCAGGCATAGTTAGTAGTAATCACTTTTCTCAATAAAATTAAGCTCCCGAATTTAAATTTCCCCTCGTCCAAGTAAAATTTAGGTAGGCAAACATAAATATCCAAAAGTATGTAAAATTTTAATTAAAAGTACATATATATTTAGAAACAAAACTATGGCCCATGAGAACATTCGAAATTATAAAATTACTATATAATGAAACTGACTGGATTGGATATATTTTAGAGTAAATAACACCTACCTTCTCTGAGGTTTGTTCAATTATAGACGGAGTCAACTTTTGGGTTTATTGATAAAGACCTCCACCCCATTAGCGACTTTTGAGTTTTTTGACAAAGACCTCCCCCGGTCAACTGTTACATTTGACCAAATTTTACTAAGGGCAGGGAAGGTGTTTGTCAATAAACGATAAAGTTGACTCCGCTTGTAGTTGGTAAAACCTCAGGGGAAATCTGTAACATCCCGGATTTCGAATTATTAATTTTGCATATATAGATATAAAAATTTATGTTATGAGGGGTACAAAACGTAATTAAATGTACGTAATTAAACGTAATTTATGTTATTATTTTTATGGTTTCCAGGTGGACCAAATTGAACGGTCGAAAATGATGTACGAAGAGAAGAGTGAAAACTGGGCCAGTGAGTATCGCGACCTGGTCACCGTGACCACAGGTCGCGATGAGCTGCTCGCGACGAAGAATGGCATTTTTGAGCAGTGAGCAACGTGACCTAGTCACCGCGACCACAGATCGCGCTGACTGGCTCGCGACGAAAAAGTGAAATCCTGGCAGTGAGCATGGCGACCACCAGCGCGACCAGAGTACCGCGAGGTGTGCTCGCGATGAAGGCGGTGAAGTTGCTCCAGTGAGCAACTCGACCTGGTGGCGCGACCACAGGTCGCAACGATGGTCGCGACGACCGAAATAATATAAAAAAAAAAAATTGGCTTCTCACAGAAGCCAACGAAACAGAACAGAGGAAAAGAGAGAGGGAGAGACCGAGAAAAAGAAGAAAGAAGAGAAAAAAGAAGAAGAAAGAAAGAAGAAAGAAGAGGAAGAAGAAAAGGAAGAAGAAGAAGAAAAGAGGAAGGAAAGAGAAGAGGAAAGTGAAGGAGGAAGAGAAAGGGAAGTAAAAAGGAAACCTAGAAACGCGATTTGTCGAAAGGAAACGGTATCCAGGTTGGTGTACACCCATTTTTGAAATCTTTACAAAAAGTATTAAGTATTTTTAGTTTGAATCTGCGATTTCCTTGAAGACTTTCATTTTTATGTGTTTATATTATTTTCTTGGAATGATTTTATTGTTGATCGTATTTCGATTATTACGGTTTCGTTGAAATTACTTATTTACGACTATCGTATGAATATTGTTTATTTTCCATGAAAACCTATGTTTGTTTGAATAATATATTTATTGAGTTGACCATTGATTGTAAATTATAGTGAATATTTGAAAATGTTTTATCGAAACGGCCCTAGGATACTTAGACATAGAAATGGATATAGGAGGTTGGTATACCAACTGGGTTCAGTGAGTAGTACTGCACCGATATTGACATTGCTATTGATGATTTATTATGTACCTCCTCATGGATTCGTCCAGGGGTAGGGAGACACGTACCTCCTCACGGATTCGTCCTAGGGTAGGGAGACACGTACCTTCCTAAGGATTCGTTCCTGGGATAGGGAGATATGTACCTCTCTAGGGTCCGAACCCTCGGTCCTAGGGTAGGGAGATACGTACCACTCTTAGGATTCGTCCTAGGGTGGGAGCTATGTTCGACAGACAGTCACTGTGGTCGAACGACCCATATTCCAGTCCTGGTTTATGTTGAGTATTCTAGAGGGCCAGAATTGAAGTGATTTGAATAATATGTTTCTAAGTGAAATTCGGAATTGATTTTTATACGTTTATGATTATAATATAAATGATTTTATACGTCCTGGATTATGAATTGTAATGAGTTGTTTATATAGAATTGATTTCATCAGTTTTAGTTCTGTAAATGATTTGCATCGTAATATGTACATATCTAATTTTATTGTGCCATTTTGTTTATTAAGTAAAGTTGTTTATGATTTTAATATATGAGTTTAGTGTACACCCACTAAGCTATATGCTTAGCGCGTTAGTTGTTTTTATAACGCGTAAGTAACAAGGATCTCGAAAGACAGCAAGAGTAGAGAGGAGGTACCTGCAGATTGAAAAAGTCAGAGTCTCGACCGTTATTAGGTAGTGATAAAAGTTTGTATGTTATATTTGGATTCGCATGCATATACAGAAGTCTGTACATTCGATATATATATATATATATGTTTTGTAAATAATATTATGGTTTCTATTTTTTTTTTATTTGCAAAGGTTTGTAAATATTTAATTTATGAATTATTATATTTTGTTTGAAAGTCACACTAAACGGCAGAGTGCGCATTTGATTGAAAATGATATTTGAAGTGTTGTTGTGATTTTGTTTGATTTGAGTTGTGAAAAAACAGGTTTTGGAAAATCAGAAAAACAAAGGGAACTCTGCCGAAATTTTTATAAAAAGTGTATTTCGATGGGCTCACTCGAAAATGTTTTTAAATTATAAATTATGTAGTTTTCCAATGATTTGAAAATTTATTTGATGGGCTCACAATGGTATGAAAAGTTTAAAGTGAATTTAGAAAGTATTTGACAACCCGGTAACGCTCCCTGGGTCGATCCAGTCGGGTCTGGTCAGGGAGTGTTACAAAATCGATGCAATTAGCTCTATATTTTATTATTAGCTTGGAATGATTGAATTTGAATTTTGTACTGATATAAGTTTATATAGATCAATACTGCAACATGTGATAAATTGACCTTTTCATAGTCTTCTCTAGCTCTTCTAGACGTTTCTCTAAAACGCTTTAAGGCGAGGTTGCAGTAGGAGTAATCACGCCTTATGCATGTTGTCTTCACCTTGTTTGGGTATCTTTTTTCTTTCTTTTCTTTTCTCCTCTTCTTCTTTTTTTCTCTTCTTTTCTACTTTTGTGTTTCATAGGTATTGTTTGATGGAGGAGATATTGAAGATCTGTGAGCGTCTTTCTCTCTCAGATGAAGATGGTCATGTGGCCAGATTGGGTATGGGTCTTCAAGAGGAAGGTTTGAAGATGGTATCGCTTAGCTTGATTGGGCATGTAATTGCAAATCGAGAGATCAACAGGGAAGCCTTCAAAGTTATAATTCCTAGGATCTGGTAAACTAAGAACGATTTTAATATTAAGCTGATAGGCACAAATACTTTTGTCTTTCAGTTCAAGTGTATATGGGATTGTAAGCGTGTGCTAGAAGGAGGGTCGTAGAGCTTCAATAAACATTTGATTGTTCTTCAAAAAGCAAAAGGTATGGGCAGAATCCAAGAAATTGATTTAATTCTACACCTTTGTGGTTTCAAATGCATAATTTCAAATGCATAATTTGCCACTGGCGTGTATGAGCAGAGAGATTGGTCACTTTTTAGGGAATCTGGTGGGTAATGTGTTAGAGATTGACACTATTTCTGGGGGCAGTTACATGGGCAAGTATCTTAGAGCTCGAGTGGATGTGTATATCATGAAATCTTTGAAGAAGGGTTTACGGGTGTTAATGGGAGAACTAGAGGAGGAAGTGGTGGTGGTTCTAAGGTATGAACATTTACCTAACTTTTGTTATTATTGTGGAGTTATTAGTTATTTGGTTCGCGAATGTCCTTGTAATGTTAAAGGTGTGGTGGAGTCTCAGTTTAGGTTTGGGTCGTGGATGAGAGCAAGTAACCATTTTTGTTGAGAGAATGGGTTTCGAAGTAATATTGGTAATACATGGAGGCCTGCTAATGGTAATAAAGGAGGTGTAAGGACTGGAGGTCTTAGGGGACTCTGGTTAAAAATGCAAAGAATGAGGGGTCTAGTGTGCCTGGTGCTGATGCTGAAAATACAGTTAAGTGGGAGGCTATATTTGGAAGGGATCTGGGTGACTCGAACCCAATATTTGAGGATTCTCTGAGTGAGCAGATTTAGGAGGTTATTATATCACAGGGTAAATAAGAAGATGGGGCTTCCTCTTTGATAAAGAATGTTAAAGAGGAGACTGGGTTAAGTAATGTGGGATCGATAAGTCTGGTTTTGTAGGAGGAAGAAAATTCTAGTGGCAATTATGTTAAGGTCCTTGTAGATGAGGGTATCAGGGGTGTGTTGGGCTTAAATCGTGATGCTTGTGAAAGGAAGGAAATATCTAAAAGACGCAGCTCTGTTGGAGAGGTTAAGAGGTCTGGACCCCAACTACTGCCGACTGATTGTAACATCCCAAATTTCGAGAAAATTAATTTTGAATATGTGAATATAAATTTTGTGATTTGAGGGGTGTAAAACGTAATTAAAAGTATGTATATTTTTATGGTTTCCAAGTAGACCAGATGGAACGGTCCAGAAATGATGCAAAAAGAAAAAGGAGTGAAAAACTGTGGCAGAGTGTATCGCGACCCCTCATCGCGATCACAGGTCGCGATGAGCTGCTCGCGACGAAACATGACATTTTGGACAGTGAGCAACGCGACCTGGTCATCGCGACCACAGATCGCGATGACTGGCTCGCGATGAAGAAGTGAAATCCTGGCAGTGAGCATCGCGGCCACCATCGCAACCAGGGTACCGCGATGGGTGATCGCGATGAAGGCGGTGGAAATTGCTCTAGTGAGTACCGCGACCTGGTCACCGCGACCACAGGTCGCGACGAGGTCTCGACGACCGAAAAATTATAAAAAAAAATAATTCATCGCAGAAAACCCTAAGAAAATAGAAAAGAAGAAAAGAGAGAAAAGAGAGACCGGGAGAAACCGAGAAAGAAAGAAAAGAAGAAGAAGAAGAGAGAGAAGAAGAAGAAGAAGAAGAAGAAGAATAGAAAGAAGAGGAAGAGAAAAAGAAAAGAGAAAGAAGAAGAAAAGAAGAAAGGAAAGGAAAAGAGAAAAAGGAAAAAGGAAATCCAGAAGAAAAACTGTGCGAAAAACGAAAACCAGGTAGGTGTACGCTCCTTTTTGAAACCTTTGTGATTTTATTTTGTGTTTTTAAGTTGAATCTGAGATTTGTTTTGAATATTTGATAAATATATGTTTATACGTTTATTGATTCGGATATTTCGATTCAATCGTATTTTGATTACTATGAAACAAATCGTATAAGTTTCAAGAAATCAAATATACATGTTTTACGAATATTATCTGAAATTATCTTTGTTGTCTTAAATTAAGATTTGAGCGGAATTGTTGATTTCGAAAGAAATAGAAGGAGTTGATAGGAAATTTATGAATTATGTATTACGACTATTATTTGCAAATTTTGGTGCTTGAATTTCATTTTGATTCGTGAATTATTGTTGATTAATTGGAAAACGAATATAAAGTGATGATTACTGTATCTCGCGGGGCAAACCTGGCAAGGTCCAGTTTAGGCGAATCCCGGAGATAGATATTGCATTGTATCCATGATTGCTGCATCTCGCGGGGCAAACCTGGTAAGGTCCAGTTTAGGCGAATCCCGGAGATAGCCATTGTACTGATAGTGATGACTGCTGCATCTCGCGGGGCAAACCTGGCTGAGTCCAGTTTAAGCGAATCCCGGAGATAGCCATTTCACTGTATCCATGACTGTTACATCTCGCGGGGCAAACCTAGTATAGTCCAGTTTAGGCGAATCCCGGAGATAGATATTGTACTGATATTCCTGACGGTTACATCTCGCGGGGCAAACCTGGCTTAGTCCAGTTTAGGCGAATCCCGGAGGTGAACGTTACACTGATGTTACAGAAATATAAATGTATGATGAGTGTACGGCCAGAATAGAGAATGAAAGTGAATAAAATATTTAGATAAGGAAAATGTTACAGAATGAATAAAATGATTATAAAAGAATGGAAAACTAAATGTTGTATGTTTTACTGTTTTAATTTAGCTGTTTTTATTCATATGTATTTATATGATTTCTTTCAGTGAGAAATTGGAATATTTTTATTATGAAATGATTATTGATTTTGATACTTAAGTTGAGTGTACATCTACTATGCATTATTGCTTAGCGCGTCAATTTTATCACGCGCAGGTATCAGAGATATAGGGAGAAACAAAGAATAGAGAAGAAGTAACAGCAGATTGAAGATCCAGAGTCACAGTTTCTTTTGAGTAGTTACAATTGAATTGAAATTGTATATTGTATATTGTATTTAGTGAAGCATGCATATACAGAAATCTGTAATTCGACATGTGTATATATGTTTTATAATAATTGCTTTATGATTTATATTCTTTTCAAATGTTTGTAAATCTTAATTAAATATGTTTTATTTGAAACTGTTTGGAAGTCGAACTAAACGGCAGAGTGCGCATTGATTTGAAATGTGGAAATAGAAGTGTTGAAAGTATATTGTATTATCTTTGTTTTATTGAAAACAAGTTTTGGAAAATCAGAAAAATAGAGGAACCTCTGCCGAAATTTTTGAAAATGAAATTTGATGGGCTCACTAGAAACATATTTTTAAACTATAAGTTATATGATTTTCACTGGTTTGAAATTTATAAAGTGAATTAAGTAAAGTTTTGATAACCGGTAGCGCTTCCTGGGTCGATCCAGTCGGGTCGGGTCAGGGGGTGTTACACTGATCATCAATGATCACACACTTCCCACGTTTCTTTTCCCGTAAATCCTCCATGTTCATATCAAAATCCCTTTTACCCAGTCCTGATAAACTCTCTATAAGATTCTTCCTAGAAGTCTTCTCCTAGCCAAACGCTTCCATTTCGTAACCCTGGGGCTGGAAACCTCATCTACCTCGACCACCTTAACCCTCTGATTTACAGTTGAAAAATCTACTGAGCAACTATCCTACTGATCAGAAACATCTTTGGAAAACTAAGACCCCATATTGCTCAAACCTGAGCATAAAGATTCTAGAAAGATGTTACTAATTTGTCCCTCAACTGAGCTATTATCATCTAGAAGCACTTTATTAATAGTAGGAGCCAAACTCTTGATCACATCACAGCTCTTCTCCCTATGTATTTTAAAACTCCCCATTTCATGAACTATTTCAACAGGATTCCTGCCACAGTCAAAATCTTCAAAAACACCACCCACTAGCTCTAAGGGAATCTCCACTTTACCATTCTCTTGTAACAACTCTTCTAAAACCACCTGAACACCCTAATTACTACCTCGAGGAAGTAGTTTGCAACTATCATCCTCTTCCATCAATGGGTCATGATTGGAACTCATTTCCCCCCATCAAAAGCTTGAACATGTGGGTTTGGATCAGAATGTTCCTTTCCACGATTGCTCTCATCAGATTCAGACCTGAAATTTCTCCCACCCCTTGGCCTGCTAGAAACAAAACCAATAGCGCTCATCCAAGATCCAAATCTCAAGAGAAATTCATCCAAAATGGTATTCACATTCTCACAGCACTCCCTCACTAAGTGACTAGCCTTTCTACAATAATAGCATAAATTTGGCATACGTTCATACTTTAATAGCACCATACAAACTTCTTCTGGATCCCCCACAATCACCCTCAAAGCTCTTCTAAAGGATTTTCCAACATCGACCAACACCCTTACTCTAACAAATTTAGCCAAATAATCCCCACTAGAACCCGAATATACTTCAATCACTTTATCAATCATCTCACCCAAAAATTGACCTACCTCTCTACTCATACACGCTAGAGGGAGGTTATGAAGTTGAACCCACATAGAACAAAATTGAAAATCAGTGTCAGATTTCTTACCAATTCTTTTTGCCTCTTGAAGAATCAGAAGGTTCTTGTCAAAACACCATGGCCCCCTTTTGAGAATTCTTTTCCTATCCTAAGCGCCCTTGAATCTGAATACGAAAGTGTTCGTCCCACCTGCTTCAATATCCACATCCTTTGTTGCCCTCCAAATTTTTGGTATCGCCGATTGGAATGCCTCACAATTGATCTCTTTATTTGCCAACAGCTTCCCAAACAAGCACATCGAAACAGATTTCATTCCTCTTTCTTGCAATGACAGACCCACCCTTTCCACTGGTCCATCATCCTTCGATAATGACAGTCTCTCACAAAACCTAGCTTCTTCTTCGACCTCTATCATAAATCAACAAAAATTAAAGAAACTTATCATTGACTACTGAAAGCTAAAAGAAAAAACCAGGACAAAAGCAATCCAAGAAGGATGGGTTCAACATGCATGAAGCGTGAGATCTACTTTTACTGTGCACGACCTCTAGAAGCTTCACAGAGAAGCTCTAGAGAGGAGCCAGAGAAGACCAATTCGAGTTCACTCTTGATAAATGATAACATGCTCTTTTTTGGTCTCTTTCATTGTAGATTCAAGTTCATGCATCCACACATTCTAGTAAAGAAAAATTGTAAGAAATGAATTTCGAAATTAGTTGTCGTCTTCAAATATCATATCAAATGTAGTTCAAAATTTCCCCTTATTAAAGAGTCTTATAACAACGGTTATTCTTTAAAATATATGATCAAGATTTATTTGTTTTTACTTTCTTTTTTTAAAATATCAATCACAAAAATTTGTTTTCAAATAAAAGCTTAGATGAGTTATATTGTTTTAGTTTAGCTAGGATTGGAGTTATTTTATGAGTTTACTGTTTTGGATTTGATTAATTATTAACCCATCAAGTAGTATGCCTATTAGAAAAACCTAGTTAATTAGTACTGCTATTATATAAACCCAGTTCTTAATTTCAAGGGGTTACCTATTATTTTGACATAATTTTTTTAATTATTAGATCACTGCTTGAATATGTAAAATTGAATCTGAAACATAAATACACTAAAGATTAAATTTCAATATATATATATATATATATATTGGACATAGATTAAATTTCAATAATTGAAAGTGTGTTAACAGGTTGAAAACTTAATTTATAAATCGTGTTAGAATATAGGGCTTTTGTTTTCTAACCTATTATTATAATACGAACAAGTATATAGGCTGGCGCGGAATAAAAAAACATATATTTAGTGGATTAAGGTAATAAAATACAATATTTAAGGGGTTAAACTAAAAAAAATCAAAATTAAATAATAAATAAATTTTAAAAATAATAAAACATTTTTCTCCCACTGTATATAGATGATATATATCATAGTGATGATTGTAAGGTTGTATAATACTTTCACTTGTCTTTACGTCTCGAGTGTTAAGTTTGTATATAGCTGAGCTGAATTGCGAGTATAATATATAGACATACTTCAAGTGCAAGACGAAAGAGTCAGAAATCATGAAGAGCTACACTATAAAATGTTGCATTCATTTTCTATATTTCATCGATCAGCTTAATCATTCTTAATTTTTTGAAACATCTCGAAGTAAGATATACATGATTAATATTAAATATATTTATTTCCAAATCGCGAGATATCTACTCCGATAATAAGAGGAGAAAATTATATACATATACTATTAAATGCGTATGGAGAGAATTAAACTCTCACTAAGGTGGAAAAAATGTATATTAACTACTTAAATTATGAATGGATCTTCGAATAATATACATAAGTGAGAGAAGAGACCTATTATTTATAGTGTTACTTACTATAATTCTAATCCATAAAAGATTCATAATTATATAAAAAAATTAGGCCCACACATAAATAAAATAAGTTGTACCAAGTGCTATACTACAAAAAAAAACAACTCATCCACTATAGACGTATGCCCGCTATTAATATAGCCGTAGTGAAAAATCTGCAATATTGACTATGGGCACTGCCTGTAGTCGTTACTATAGTAAATAAATTTTCTACTACGGGTAATGCCCGTAGTAGATGTTTTTTTTTATAGCGGGTGATGCCCGTAGTCAAAAATCTTTTCTACTACGGGCATTTCCCGTGTTAAATATTTTATATGTACTACCGGCTATGCCCGTAGTAGATAATCTGACATTTATTTTTTAAAATTTCATTTTATTTATTATACAATTCATATTGGTTTCAATTTCCTGCAAAATATTCTGTAATATTAAATCATAGAAGTCAAAAAATTATAAATAATAATATAATCAATAAAAACTAATATACTTAATTTGAAGAATAAAATCACATAATGATATCATCTTGATTACAAAACATTAATGTCTTAATGTACCAATAAACATACTATATGACATATTTTGCTGGTCAAGCAATAAATGAGTCTTTTATGTCTTCAAGTATCATAAATTCAGTAGTAGTACGATATAAAGGAATTTTGCTCACCAAAACTTTCTTCACACAAACTCTCCAACAATATGGACCAAGACTCATGTGATGAACCATAGCTTGTGGATCCGTGCAATCAACTTCAGCTTCAGCTACTACCTCTCCATTGCCCATCCAATGTAATAACTTGCACTTTTTTCCCTTTCCACTTGAACCATCCATATGACTTGTAGAAGTCTTAATAAATGACTAACATTTGCATATAAAATTAAAAGTAATTAAAGGTCAATAAATCTCAAGGCAATATTTAATTTATTAATTAATAAAGTTTACTCAAATTTACCTTTGTAGAAGTTCCAGCGATATTCATACATCTATTACCTCCCGATAAATTTGAGGCACTTGAATATTGTAGCTTCAAAAACAAAATATAAAATTTCAATAGACATTGAAAGTTTATAAACTTATAAAGTTTTAAAAAAGATAAAAATGCTATATATTATTGGATTTTTATGTTATGTACCTTATACATACTATTAGAAGGAACTCTTCCTGCACTATGTCCTCTATCATTGGTCTGAAAGTAAAACGTATTTAAAATCAATTGAAATATTATTATAAATTAATCTAATATTATAGATATTTTATAACATGTTACCTACATATTGAATACAAAACTTTGAAAGTCTTGAAGTTGTTGCTTAAGAGTATTCATCTCATCTTTATGTCTTTTTTTTTTGTTTTGTTTCTTTTATCTCTTCTCGAAGTTGTGTTATAGTTTGTTTACCAACCATAGATGCATTTACTCTTGTTGGTTTTATGCCACCACCAAGTCCTCTAACTCGACATCGATGCTTTTTCCCAAAAACTTGAGATACAGCATTATCTGAAATCGATGTTGATTGATTTGCAGAAATTTCCTTCATTTGTTTCTATACGTCATGCAAAATATTAAGAATTAAAAAAGCATAATATATATATATATATATTAATTACTGTCTCATACAATTATTTTTCTGGCATCTTCTGTCATTGGTGTCCCATATTTATGTTTGTGGTTAGCAATCCAAGTTTTCATCCTATTAACCTCTACATCTTCTAAGTCTCCACTTTCAGCATATTTTTTAGCCCTCTACATTATTATATTACATTGTTAATATATTTAAAGTGTTCGCAAATAATAATTGAGAAGTTGAGATGAACTAAACAAACCAAATAATTTCAATAATAAAATAAGACTGTTACGTTAAATTCTTACCAAATCTTCACGTAATCGTAACAATCCCTTACGACTAGTTATATGTGGAGCTTTATTCTTTTTCGCCAAGTTGGAATATTTGCTACCGATTATCTACAATAATATAAGGGGGATTATCATTTTGGTCCCTAAGTTTTAGAGAATTATCAGTTTTTTAAACGAGTTATGGTTAATGGTACACTTGGTCCTTAACTTTTAGAAAATGTATCAATTTGGTCCCTCTGTTAGTCAACTGTTAGTCAAACTTAACGGTTCTAAGGGTATTTTCATCTTTAAACCTATCAATAACTCAACAGTAAATTTTTTAGTAAAATGACATATATATCTCTAGTTAAAAATTTAAAATAAATTAAATTAAAAAATTTAAAAATTTAAAAAAAATTCAATGGATCTTTACCGTCTATCAAGATTGATGGACGGTGTAGATTATATTAAAAAAATTTCAATAAAATGAAAAGTGAAAATTAATTTTATAAATTTTTTTTTTCTTTTTACTCTTTAGAAAAAAAAAAAACCTTCAAACTGTTCTTGGTGGAGATTAGATCTCCACCAAGAACACAACAAAAAAAAAAATTGCAGGAATCTAATCGATGAAGAACCCAGAAGTCTTTGGGTTCTTCATCGATCGAAGAACCAGTTTAACAAAAAAAAATTTGCAAAAATCTTCGATCGATGAAGAACCCATAAGTTTCTGGGTTCTTCGTCGATCGAAGAACCAGTTTCGTTGTTCTTCGATCTGTTCTCCGACGGTCTTTGATCGCCGCCCAGCCTTCCCCGCCTCCGCGAAGAGCAACGAAGTTTTAGGCAGGGAAGCTCCATGGATTCCTCCATAGATTCAATGAATCCATGGAGGAAGGCGGTCCAGATTAAATCTGGACCGTCCATCAAATCCGATGGACGGTCCAGATTTGATTTGGATTTTTTTTACTTTTTTTAAATTTTTTTTCAGTTTTTTAAATTTTTTTAAAAATTAGTCCACATATGATCTAGATCGTCCATCAGATCTGATGGACGGACTAGATTCGATCTGAAAAAGGTTCGTTATATTTTCAACAAAAAAATTATATTTTCACTTTAATATTTTTTAAAAATTTTAATATAATCTTTATCGTTCATCAAGATTGATGAACGGTGAAGATCCATTAAAAAATATTTTTTAAATATTCTAAATATTATTTTTAAATATTTAAATGAAATGACGATATTACCCTTCTATTTATTAATAATCATTTTAAAATTTTGAGGTTAAAATTGTCATTTAACTCATTTCAATAGTATTAAGGGCAAAACTATCTTTTTACCAATTTTGTCAAGGTTGACTAACAGAAATTTAGTCAGAGGAACCAAAGTGATACATTTTCTAAAAGTTAAGGACCAAGTGTACCATTAACCATAACTCGTTTAAAAAACTGATAATTCTCTAAAACTTAGGGACCAAAATGATAATTCCTCATAATATAAAAGCATAAGTATAATCATATATATGACAATATGTTGGCTAGAATTATTAAAGTATACTTACATCAAATTCCGAGGACAAGCGATTTGAGACAAATTGGCTTCAATCTTTATCAGTTATGATAGTTGGCTTCAATAATTGGATCATTCTACCAGCTTCAAGACCGGAAAAAGTTCTCTAATTTGTTTTGTTAGTCGACTTTTGTATTGTCTCCTAACAAGTATTCATTGAATTAAATACGTTACTTTTGCCAACATCATCCAAACCAAACCTTACCTACAATCGTATATAAATTTCATATAAAGAAAATATGATTAACATATATAAATATTATTTCAAAGGAAAAATAAAATAAAATATTGCATTCATACATTTGTGGTCCTCCCAGATATTATCAAGTACTCTTTGACAAATGTCATTAAAAAATGAGCATAACCGAAATATGGCAATTTTTGGACCTTTAGGCAAGAGACCACGTATTGCCACTGATAACAATTGTTGCATCATAACATGACAGTCATGAGACTTGAGCCCAATAATCTTTGTATCATTCAATGAGATACAATTGGAGATGTTTGAGCAATAACCATCAGGCATCTTCAAATTTAACAACCGATGACAAAAGAGTTGTTTTTCTGCCCTTGATAAAGTGTGTAGTGCCATAGGTAAGTAAAGTTTATCTCCACACTCTTTGATGTGCAGCTCATGCCTAATCCCAAGATCTTGTAAATCTTTACGAGAGTTAACATCATCTTTTATTTTTTCGTTAATGTTCAGTAGTGTTCCAACAAGACTTTCACAGATATTCTTTTCAATATGCATCATATCTAAGTTATGACGCCATGACAGATCCTGCATATTAAATATAGAAATTAATTTTAGTATATGTGTGTGTGTATGTGTGTGTATAAATAGAAATTAGAATAAGGTTGAAATGAAGAAGTTACCTCCCAGTATGGTAGGTCAAAGAATATTGAACTTTTCTTCCAAATAGGATGACACTTTCTCTTCTTCTTTTTGTTTGTTGTTTTTCCCCAATCATTTTCAACTTCCGCACATGCAACTCGAACTTGTTTGCCATCAAGAATAGTAGGCAGCTCATCCATTTCTTCTTTCCCATTGAACCATATTTTATTTTTTTCGGAATGTATGATTCATTGGAAGAAATCGACGATGGCCCATGTACACATTCTTATTACTGAATTTCAATCTTTCAGAAGATATGTTTAACCCACATACGGGGCAAGTATACTGACCTTTCACACAGCATCCTGCTAGGTTTCCATATGCAGGAAAGTCATTTATGGTCCACATCAAAATAGCCTTTAAGTTGAAGGAGGAATTAATAGACGAATCATGAACTTCTACTCCTACATGCCATAACTTGTTCAAATCTTCTATAAGTGGCTGCAAGTACACATCAATATCATTCCCCGGTTGCTTCTTTCCTGGAATCAATAATGTTAGCATCAAATTTTCTTTAGTCATATATTTCCATGGGGGTAGATTGTATGTAACTAGCACCACTGGCCAACAACTATATGTAGAGCTTAGGTTTTTGTAGGGATTAAATCCATCTACAGCTAAACCAAGCCTTAAGTTGCATGAATCTGATGCAAAAGATGGTCATGTGTCATCTATAGTCTTTCATGCTTCCGAATCAACAGGGTAGCACATCTTTCCATCTTGACTTGTATGAGTATAATGCCATGTCAAGTCATTCGCCATTTCAGGTGATCTAAACATTCTCCTAAACCTTGGTATAATTGGAAAGTATCTAAGTACTTTTGCGGGCACTCCTTTGTAGATGTGTTTGGTACTTTTGTTTACTTTCCATCGAGAAGTGCTACATTTTGGACATTCTTCATGATGCTCCAACTTCTTTCTAAACAAACAACAATCATTTATGCATGCGTGAATTTTTTCATACCCCAAATCAAATACTTTAAGCAATTTTTTTGTGGAGTATAATGAATCCGGCAGTACATTATCTTGAGGTAATATGTCTCGAAGGATACCAAGAAGTTCATCAAAAACCTTATCGGATAGACCATGTATAGCTTTATGTTTATATAAAACAACAATAGCAAATAACTTTGTGTATTTTAAGCAACCTCCATACAACAGAATATCAACATCTTTTACAATATGAGTAAGGTCTTCATCTCTATCTCCACATTCTGTTCAATATTATCATGATATCCTATGTTTGCATCCTTATACATTGTAAATGCAGTTAATCTATTTTCAATGGGGGTGGAACTAATTGGATTTTCCCCATGAAATACCCAATTAGTGTATGTAGGATCCATCTCATAAATGACCAAATGCTCATAAACTATCTTAATCGGATGTCATCTGTGGTTTATGCATTTTATGCAAGGGCAAGAAATCATGTCAGGATTTCTCAAATGTCTTTGTGCAGCCTCTACAAAGTTTCTGGTACCATCTATATATTCTTGGCTTACTCTAAAGTTGAAAATGAAAAAAAAATTGTGTCATTACTTAAATTCAAGAGTCCTAAATCTGTATATTCAATGAGTTTAGGGTAATAACCTCGAAAATCGTAACAATTTCTTATCCATTTGAATGCAGAACTCACTGTAATAATCAATAAAAATTTGAGAAATGACAAACACAACCATCATATGGTTTGAACTTAAATCAAAAGTCGAATGACAACTTGAATAATGCACTTTAAACTCCTAACAAGATTATTAACAAGAATATAATTTGGCGATCAATCACAAATACGAATAAAATGCTATCATAAAAAACTTAATGGTTAGTTCTCTAAGAAAATCCTATTTCAAGAGAACTGCTTAATTGTGTCCTAATAAAGACTAAATATGTATCCTAATAAAAAGTAACATATACTATACTATATTTTAACTACAAATTTAAAATTTTGAAAGAAAGATTTAATTTAAATAGACAAGTTCATTGACGTGGGTTCGAGAGACTTCCACTAGGCACTCCAAATTTGTCAAGTTATGTTGTTGCATTTGCACGATTGATCAAGTTATGTTATGGATGCTCAAATGCTAAGATATTCATTTCCCATGGCAAAGTTAAATGCCAAAATAAATCCATATCTACTTATATGCAATGATAATCACAATATGCAATCACAATCACAAATATAAATAGGATAACCCGAAATCGTTCTAATCATAATCACAAATACGAATACGATAACCCGAAATCGTTCAAATGACAATATGCAATCACAATCACAATCACAAATACGAATAGGATAACCCGAAATCGTTCCAATCACAAATACGAATAGGATAATCCGAAATCGTTCCAATCACAATATGCAATCACAAGCACAAATACGAATAGGATAACCTAAAATCGTTCTAATCACAATATGTAATCACAATCACAAATACGAATAGGATAATCCAGAATCGTTCCAAACCCAATCGAAACAAACCAACCCAAAAAAGAAACTTACCGTACTAAGCGAGGAAGAGTGAAGGTGAGGGGCTACAGACGAGCGACAAGCATTGGCCTGAGGGGAGATCGACAGTGAGCACAAGGGGAGATCGGCAGTTAGCACAAGGGGCAGTAAGTGCTAGGGGAGATGGGCGGTCGACGCAAGGGGAGCTGGGCACTGGACGCTGGGGGCGCGATGAGCGCTGGGCACGAGAGGGGCGTTGGGATGGTGGGCACTAAGAGCTGGGCGCTGGGGACCTGGGCACGCGAGAGACTGGCGCGAGCTGGAGCGGTGGGCGCTGGGGCGCAAGGGGAGCCGGGGTAGTCACGCGAGGAGAGCTGAGGCGGTCTAAGCAAGGGACGATTGGAGATCAGCAGTAAGGGCGGGGGGCGGTAGCGCGAGTGGCTGCAGGCTGTGCGCACGAAAGAGGAGAAGTGAGTGGTGGTGGTGTGCGGTAGGAGAGATAAAAAAATTTGAATGAAAAGCTTAGGGTTCTAAAATGGAACCTGGTGGGGGAAAAAAATTATCCACTACTAGCCCAAGCTACTCGTAGTGGATAATTTAATATCCACTACGGGCATGTCTTGGGCCCGTAATGGATGGAGTTATTTACTACGAGTCTTTAAAAGCCCGTAGTGGATAATTTGCTATCCACTACGGGCACATACTGGGCCCGTAGTGGAAGGTTTAGTTTACTACGGGCTTAAGATGCTCGTAGTGGTTAAAAAACTATCTACTACGGTCCTGTAAAAGCCCGTAGTAGATACATTAATCAAAAATGGGCTCCCTTTGCCCGTAGTGGATAACCCGTAGTGGATGAGCTTTTTTTTTGTAGTATAGTAGTGTAGCTAAAGTGCATCGAACTAAATAAACCAATATTGATAAATGATAACAATTAATAATAGGGTAATCAAGTTAATTTTCTAATAAATAGCGTGGCAATCACTTCTGTTCGGTTTTGCAAGCTCAAAATATAACGGAACATGTTTTTTTTTTAAAGGAAAATGTATTCATTAGATCAAAGTCGACAAAAGTCTGGCATCAGCCAGAATTACATAAGCAACAGAATAAGGAAAATCCTCCATCCAAATAGACAAATGATCCAGAGAACAACCTAATTGAGCCAAAACATGCGCACTCCGATTCGCAGTGCAAGGAATAAACTTGATATCTTGAACAGCCCCATCGGTAATGATTTTGTCTATATCTTCTAGCACAAGACCAATTTCAGAAAGAGGGAAAGGTTTGCGACTTATAAGATTAACAACACCAAGACAGTCTGATTCCACAATAATGGGCCAGATACCTACATCCCGAGCAAGGGAGAGACCAAAAAATAAAGCTAAAGATTCAGCCAAGTCAACAGGAGGTACCATCTTTAACGTGTTGGCCCCTGAAAAAACAACCTCGCCACTCACATTTCTGATAATTGCATCTAAACCAACAATACCATGAGCAGCTTACAAAGAAGCATTAGTGTTTAGCTTGAAAACACCAGCAGGTGGTCTCGTCCAAACCTCCATCGACAGCCTCAAACCTGGCAGAGGATTAATGGGAGAGCGCTCGACCGCGGTTTGAAAGTCCAGCAGATACACTCTTGACTATGGCAGAATATCGTAAGATTTCAGAGTTATATTGTCATGGAAGGCTTTGTTATGACAGTACCACATACGCCAAATCACTATGGTGAGGAGCTTGAGCTCATCACGCTGAAGCTGGGAGTAGCAAGATAGGAGGAAATCCGCCATCGATGACAGCCCATGAAAACTGATGTTGTTTGTCATCGTAAACCCTTGTCTAACAGCAATGATTTCTCTACAACTCTAGAGTGTATGCAGAACAAATTCGTTGCCACCATTGCATAAGAGGCGGGTCGTCTTCGCCCGTATATGCCTCCGAGCTAGGGTCTGCAGTGTGGGTACCCAACCGTAGAAAGCTCGCCACATAAACATCTTTACCTTTTGCGGAATTTGAAGATTCCAAAAATTCTTCCACCACTCATGGAGTCCAGAAAAAACGGAAGAACTCGGACTAGCTTTGTTTGACACAGCCACTCAATATCCACTTTTCACAGTATAGAACCCGAATTTATCAAAGCACCAGCAAATGGAGTCTTGGCAGTCAGGATTAGGAGTTAGCAAACTACGAATAGCCTCCGCATCCTCAGGAAGAAAAGAGTTCTAAACTAAATCTGAATTCCAAGAACCGGAATGGGTGATGAGAGCATTAACAATAATGTTATGCGCCAACATTGGGTTGGCGTAAGGTGGGTGGAGGGGAGGGGGGTGAATTGGAATGCGGAAAGTTGATTGCCTAGGGATCCACCTGTCTTAATACACATGAATGGTCTCACCATTTCCGATCAGCCAACGAGAACCCAAATTAATAATATTCCGGCCCCAAAGGAAACTGTTGGTTCCATTTCTTGATAAAAAATGAACCTTCACTAGTACCGTTATTCACCTACTTATGTTCCATTCTCGGGTAATTATTGGTTGTTTTTAATGTTTTTATTCTAGTGTGCAGGAAATAAGAGTTTGGGCGTAATTGAAGAACCTTGATGGATTAAATTGAAGATATGGGCATACACGTGAATAGTCCCGTATACGTGAACAGTGTCGTACACGTGAACAGTGGTGCTGCATGTGAACAGTGAAATGCCGGCGTGAACAAAAACGTCAGCAGTGACGTCACAGTACGTATGCGTCAGCAGTGACTACAGGAACAGTAACGGTAGGCACCGCCTGGTGGGCCCCACGTGAATAATTGGTGAATATTACCGTATATGTATGAACAGTGACCATGAACAGTAACCAGACATCTCTTATAAATAGCCCCCATTTGTGAATAAAAGGGAGATCCAGAATTTTTAGAGAAAGGAGAGAGTTCAAAGCTTAAAACAGAACACCAATAGGAGAAAAAGAGAGAGAAGAAGAGGCAAAGGGGGAGAAGAAGATCACCTTGGAAACAAGAGGATTCGATTCAATCCTTGAGCCATATTCTCACCATCAAGCTTAGATTTGGAGAAAGTGGAAACTACACGAATTCACAACAGAAGGAGGACGAGAGTTCATCGCACCTAGAGTTTTTCTATCATTTTCCTTCTTTATTTTCTTGCTTGTATCTCTCTTTATTATTAGAAAACATGTTTAGTTGTAAATCTTTGATTATGAACTAAACTTGTAAGTTAGGGTTTTGATGGATTCTTTTCTATGAAAATTGGATGAATTGATTATCTAATTTATTGTGGTTGATTATTATGTTGTTGAGTGGTATTATTGTTCTTAATGCTTCTAAATGTGAAGGCCTGCATTTAGTTGATATTTTGGTTGTGTGTTATGTACTGAGAGGAGACGCCCACAACGTGTATGCATTCGAATTTTACTTATTGCTTTTGCTAACTTTTGTCTTACTCGATTGTGTTTCATTTGGCAAATTAATTGTTCCTCAATGTTCAGAGATGCGTTTGTGGATATCGTAGCTGGTAAACCCTCACGAGACTATAACTCGTTTACTAGGGACACCTAAGGGTTTAAAGGCTTGTGACACATACTAAGTGCTATCGTGTTACCTAAGAAAATGGTTTAGGCTAGTTTTTTTGTTTTTAGTTATTTGTTATTTTGTTTTCTTTTCATTTTGTTTGCATTTTTTGTTTCGTTCCGATTTTGCTCGTGGACGAGCAAAAGTTAGGATTTGGGGTATTTATTAGCTCCATTTCTTGATCAAAAATAGACCTTCACTAGTACCTTTCTTCACCTATTTGTGTTCCATTCTCGGGTAATTATAGGTTGTTTTTAATGTTTTTATTAAAGTGTGCAGGTAATAAGAGTTTGTGCATAATTGAAGAGTATTGGTGAATTAAATTGAAGATGTGAGCGCCGCCTGTGAACAGTACCGTATACGTGAATAGTACATAATAAATAGTACCGTACATATTAACAGTCTGTGCATATGAACAGTACCGTGTGCGTAAACAGTGACATTTTGGTTGTGTGTTATGCACTGAGAGGAGACGCCCACAACGTGATCGATGTAATGTCCACCATAAGTAGAATTAGATAGAGATATACTAATTTGCTTGTGTGATCATATATGGTGTTTATTGTAACTAATGCATTTTCATGCACTTGGATATACCATCGAGAGATAGGATATTAGTGTATGTGGTAATAGGTCCAATTTACCTCGAGAGGGGACTTTGAATAATTTAGATAAACACGGTCATCAACATGAATAATTAAACTGCAATAATGTGTTTTCATGAAACTCAATTAGATGGATTAGGTGAATTCAAATACCCTAACTAATCTCTCATATTGGTCGTTTGAATTATTTTTATGTTTTTATATTTTTATCTTTTAATTCATTCTTTTAAACCTTTCGATTATCCAAATAGAAGTAGGCTCAGTTATTTTTAGCACTCAACGCCTAAATATCCCTATAGAGACGATAATTTATTCATCATTGTATTACTTGTGCCGACCCCGTATACTTACGGGTACAAAAAGGCGTAACAGAAACTGCACTACACAAAGGAGGCACCACGGCCCAAAGAAGGCTGCAAAAAAAAACGTACGAGGAAAATATCTAAATTTCATAACTCTAACAAAGAGAGAAGAAGGGTTATGAATGATTCTCCAGCATTGTTTTGCTAGGAAAGCTTGGTTGAGAGATCCCTAAACCACAAACAGCCTTTGTTGTTAATTTTTTTAAAAATAAATTTTTAATTAAAAACAAAAAAAAATCCAAAATTTTAAAAACTTAAAAAAAAAAAAAATAGAACAAACCGGACCAGATCTCCATTGAATATCTGGTCTTCGATCTTAAACCCATCCCACAATCTACAGCTCCATCTCTTCCACCATGTCTTTCACCTCTATCTCTTACATCCACAATTTATTTGGTCCGATTCTTTTCTAAATTATTTTTATTTTTAAAATAGCAAAAGTTAATTCTACCAATACATAGAGCAGACTTTGTGTAATTTTTCCTTATTTTTATCACGGATCAGTAAAAATTAAGGAAAGAAGTGAGAACAATGGGTTGGGCTCAGCCCACCGGTTTAGAATTCACTAAAGGGAGCCTCAAACCAAAACTGCAGAGCTCGGTAACTCAGTGTGTGAGAGAATGGAGAAGGCGTTGAGAGCATACGGTGCCGTTCTGAGGCTGGTCCGACGTCTACCCAAAGACACGAGACCTTACTACGCCAAGTATGTGCGCGAGAATTTCGTCAACTACAGAGAAGTCGACGCCAACGACGCCAAAGCTCTCGATGAGCTCTTCCACAGAACCTTTAATCACTCCATCTGGGTCCTCAACAAGGTGCTCCAAATGTTGAACATTTTTACACCCTTGATGTCTTAATATGGATCTTCTTTTCCTTTCTTTTTTTGGATTCTTGTGATGAGCCATTTTGGTTATCTTGTGATTTGTGAATGCAGTATTTGGTTGATGAATCGGCAGCAGATAAGTTGAAGGAAATTTGTCGCGGTTAAAGGGTTCGTAATGTGCGTGTCTTCAAGGTGTTTGTTTTTATGGCTGAACGAGTAGTGGCATGCTTGCCTTTGTTCTTTTTTCTTTTTTCTTGCTTTGCAAACTATGATCTCTTATAGAGTTTGTGGTTACGGATTTTGTATCTTATATGTAATATTTTAAACAATTTTAATAGTTGATGATGTAATCTTATATAGTGCAGTGCTCTGCATTGCGTTCCAATTGTCTTGTTTGTTAGGCTGTACAATTTGGATTTCAAAAGCTTTTATGGGATTCTATATATTAAATAAAGTTCACATAAGAATTTTTTTTTTTTATTATTCTTTTTAGTTCACATAAGAGTTGTGGTTGAACTTGCCATGCATCAGACTTCAATGCATCTTATGGTTTTAAGAAAACTAGTTATTTAAAATTATATACCTTTGAGCTTTTCTTTGTTTGGTCAATTTAGTTCCTTTGATGCATATGTATTAATGCTTAATATGACATACTTATGAACTTTCGCCAAGAATTGACATAATTATTGAAGCTCCATCTTGCCTCTCCTTTTCTGGGACAGAGAGTCAACTAAAACTTTATTGGATGGGGTCACATGGATAATCTTGGTTCCATCTATGTATGTTATATTGTATTGAAAATATACAGTATGTGTGTTAACAAATAACTTATTATTAAGCTTGCACTTCAGATACAGTTATATACATAGTTTGCCTTTTCTGAGAACCTTGAAGCTCAAATGGGGAGAGTAGATGGTGGGTGTGACTGGTCTCAGTTGGAGGACCGCTTTTAGACACTAGTGATTGGTTGTATTGAAAAAGAAACTACAGAATAGCTCATTGATTTTACCGTCTTGTCTTTTTGGCAAAATGGACCAGCTTGGGAAGTTTGGGTCAGTTTACTCAGTAATTTGACCAGCAATACTATTTGACAAATTTTTCCCAGGACACCTAATGTTTGTCGTTTAGTTATAAACTATGAGAGTAGGTTGCTAGTACCTTGAGCTTGGATGATGCTAGTGAGCGTGGATGTTGGTCATTTGGGAAGAGAGGAATAAAGAATTTTTGAAGGGAAGACAGAGGATGACATTGATGCTTTATGAAAATGAATACAGCTCTTAACTTCTTTATGGGCTTCTAAGCCAAATAAATTCCAGGATACTTCCTTGTTCTTCATTCAACTTAGTTAGGAAGGAGCTGTGAGGTAGCTTCTTTGTTCATTTTAAGGGTTTTTGGGACAGTTTTTGGATAGTTTTTGTCTTTGTATGGTGTTTATCATGGTGTCTCATCTGAAATCTGAAAATCAATCTACAAAGTTAAAATTCTTTTGCTGTATACTTGATCAGTATTATTCTTCTCTGGACTTGTTTGCAAGACCTGTCTTCTTCTCATGACTGGAAACAATATAGGCTTGGTGAATTAGTCATTGTTGAGTTTTTCATCATGTTCTTTTAATTTCATTTGAAATGAACTGTTGTTTGTTTTTGTATCATTGGTGCTAATTTACGACACTTTTACTGCAATTTGAAGCTCTATACCATTGCTGCTGATAAGCATTTGCTGTAATGAAATGATGTTCTAGTTTAGGGCAACAAGTGCAGTTGTATGTGACTTACTTTCGAATTGCATATCACTTGTTTTTGCTTCTTGTCAGTGTCTTGAGCAGGTGTAACAGTGAAATTTCTTTTGTAAGACAATGCTATATGGCTGGTATGAAATTCTGCATGTGGACAGACAAATAGTGCACTTTGAGATCAGTTACATAGACTTGCAAGCTGCACGGCCATGCAGTTTCTGAAATTGTGATCTGAAGCCCCTCTCAGAAATCTAGTTTTCATTGAGTGGAGTTGCTACTCTGTCCGAGGTTAGAAACAGAGAAACACTTCATTACTGCAAGGTTTTAGGGGGGAACCAGGTGTTATAATTGATTCCAAAGTAGCTATAACTCGTACAAGTATATTCAACGGCCTAGCATGCCTAAATTCAGGTAGATAAAGGAACTCATCTCTCAATAATTAGATTTGATTCTTGATGATGGTTTGCTGGTATGCTATTAAAACTATATTTGTCCATTGATTTCCCTTAATACATAATCAATCCACTCTAAATATTACTTCATTGTCATCTTTTGATTTTAGACTTGACTTGAACTAAGATTTCGATTCTGTGGTAGAGAAGCTGTAGGTCTGTAGGAATTCATTGATGGCTATAGCAGATCATAATTGTTTAGACTTTTCATATCGCAGTCCACTTTAACTATTTTCAGTTATTTTTCTTGCAAATAAGGTGGTCTTTTGTCTATTGTTTTAAGACTTTAGTTTGTGTTTCCTTCTCCAGTTGCCACTGAACCGGGTTTGAGAGCTGTTTCTATGTACTCTCCTATTTCACCGTAGCACTTCATCCTTGGTTTGTTACCTAGCTATGAGCCAATGACCATGACTTTTGGTCAAATTAATGGCTAGTTCTCTGAGTTCCTGTAAATCATAGCATTAACCAGACAGTTAGTGGATGCTGCATACAAATTCCTCAATTCTCCGGTCAAATCCTCAAGCTTTTTCAAAGATTGGTTTCGCTCGATATCCTAGATTTTGTCCATTATCCTAGGGTTAAACATTTTTTTTACATGAAGCGATTTTAACGGGCTAAGAGTTGTAGGTATTTTGATATGATTAATAAAACAAGTGGTGTTCCGGGTAGACACAAGACACAAAACACTTCATGATACAAGGAATTGCTCTTAATAATGATCCTTTTAACCGACCATTATTTCTCCATTTATAGTTATGTGCTGTGGGAAATTGCTCGTCGCTCATATATAGGTGCCTCAAGTGGGAATTAGCATGGAGGCATAAGCTTTGTTGTTTAGAGCCATTGCCAAATAAAGCTTCAGTGCTTAGCTAATTCTTTAGGATCCTCTTATGATGAAAATTTGATCTCATTTACTATAAAAGAAGAAATATCTTTGAGCGTTCTGTTTGTGACTCCAAGTTAGTTTCATTTTTCAACGATTATGAATCTAACTTTGGCAATTTTTTATTAGAAAATTTTTTTTTTTTTTTTTTTTTTTGATAGGGTTAATTAGTTACAACATCTTTTCAAAAAAAAAGAATTGCTATAAAAGTCAACCGAAACATTCGTTAATCTATTTTTGTTTTTCAGATTATCTTAAAATTAAAAAGCACGGGCTGAATAGAGATTACATATTATGTGAGTTGTGCTCATAGCCGTTAATCTTGTCATGTTCTGGTAGGATCATGACTCACCAACTAATGTTTAGTGAAAGTATCATGATTTTCTTGCATAATTGAACTACAAACTTCTCTTCTTTTTCACACTCTTGTCCTGAGTATCTTTGAGAACAAAAAGTTCAATGAAAAAAATATTAGGGCAGTAAAGTTTTTGTTTTCAGATTTCTCAATTTTTATTTGAATTCATAATTTTAGGTAATAATTGAAAATACTATTTTGAAATATATATATATATATATATATAGAAAGGATTGAATATAGAGTATTCGAGTCGTGTTGATCCTTGACCCACCAACTAATATCATACTTAAAAAAAAAATAACACTTAATTTACTTGAGGTTTATTGAACTACACTAGAAATTAAAGTTTGGAGAAACTCACATTGAACTCTTCTGACGTTAAGTTTGACCGTTAAAAAATAGGGTTAATTGTTAAAAAAAAAATCGTAGAAGAAGAAGCGATCTATAGTGGATCCACCAAGGATTTATTATGGATTGTGAACCAGTGGAGGTTCGAACCTACTTTTAACGGTCAAACTTAACAATATACGAGTTTAGTATGGTTTTCTACAAATTTTAATTTTGAGTGCAATTTAACAAATATCAGGTATATTCAGTGTTATTTATTCTAATAATATTATAATTCATTTGATGAAATTATTTTAAATATAACAATATATGGTATATATTTTCTTACAATTTTAATTAAAAATTAAATTAAATTAAAATTGATTGGTGACTTTTAATTTATTTTTTTTTCAAAAACTTATGATAAAAATAATATATATTTTATTAATCTTAAGAAAAATCTATTTGTTAATAATAAAAAAGAATAAATATAATATATATTTTAATATCTAGAAACTTTACTATTGAATAAATATTCAACCTCAATATAAGATTGGATACAAAAATTTAAGGTGCATATGTTTCATTATAAGCTAACTACTAATATAGCTACTCTTAATCAAGCAACATTAGTGCGGTTATATTTTTTATATTATGTCCTCTTGTAGATAGATTAAAAAAAAAAACTCTATTATTTTGTACTACTTTATATTTTTTGAATTTTGAATTTTTTATATCTTAATATTTATTATTATTATTTTTTATAAAACATTTAAGATCTTATGAAGAACCTCCCTGGATCTCTAATTGATTCTAATTTTTTTTAATCTTAAGTATTTTTTAATTTATACTTAATTTTAAAAATTTTATTTTGAATAAATCTCTAGTATCCATGTGGATGGTGGAAATATAAATTTGTTTTTTACTTTTTTTTTTCATATTTTTAATAGGGGAGTTAACTAATTAACAAGTTGATTCCGTCTGTAAAAAACTAAATATCAGGTAAATTGATTGTAATTATCTTTTTTTTATTTTAGTTTTTTAAATTTTTAATTTTTTTAATTAGAGATATTTTGATATTTTTATACTTTTAAAATAATCAACAATCATCTTTAACTGTTAATCGTAATGAAAGGAGGATTCACTTTCAATTTTTTATAAAATTATTTCTCTATGTAAAGGGGTGAACCTCATATTGTTAGCTATAAATTTGTCCACCAATCAATTCATAAATTTGTTTATTTGTTAAGGAGATAAAAGCAGAAGAAATACAACAATGGCAATGTTGTAAATAATAAGAGAAACAGCCCTTGTAAGTTAAGAACATAGGAAAAGATATTGGGAGAGACGCACATTAACGGAGCAAAACGACCAACGAGGTATCGGAAAACGTAACATGCGATGCAGAAGCATTTGTCTGATGATGCCCAAATCTCTCTCTCTCTTCGCCAGACCAGCCTATTTTTAGCCTTTTTTTTGTCCACGTGTCTACTTCCTTTTATTAGTAACTTGCCTCGTGGCAGCCATGCCCCACGTATCCCTTCTTTTATTATTATTATTATTATTATTAGGTCAATTATTACTTGGGTCATTAATTTTTAAAAATTTATTAACTTTTTAAATAAATTTCATTTATTAGTATTCTTAGACCCTAACATTTTAAATATATATCAATTTAGTTATTTTGATTAATTTTTTAACCGTCAAACCTCACAGAATTGGTAAAAAGACTGATTTAATCTTGATTCCATTTAAATAAGTTAAAATTATAATTTTAACCTCAAATTTTAAAAAAAATTATTAATAATTAAAAGAGTAGTATGGTCATTTTATATTAATTTTTAATTTTTTTATATTAATCATTATTGATGGACGGTAGATATCCAATCTGAATCTCCACTAAAAACATCAACTTTTAAATTTTTTTTTATGAAGAGCAAAAAAAAATTTTAATTGAAAAACAAAATTTACAATTTTTAGTTTTTTTAAAAAAATTTCAATATAATCCCCACCGTCTATCAATTTTAATGGACGTATTGATAGATGGTGGAGATTTTTATTTAATTTTTTAAATTTTTTAAATTTAATTTTTAATTTATTTAAATTTTTAATTATAGATAGGTTAAAAGACAAAAATACTCCTAGAACAGTTAAGTTTAACTAACAGTTGACTCACAGAATGACCAAATTTATACATTTCCATAATGTTAGGGCCCAAGGATACCAATAAACGAAACTGATTTAAAAAATTAATAATTCTCTAAAAGTTAGAGACCAAATTGATAATTATTATTATTATTATTATTATAACTTTTTTAATTTGCCAGCGCATGTAAGAGCATCTCCAATGCTATTATGCATTTGGAGAAAATTAAGTGCCACATAGGATCAATATTAAAAAAGTTAAAAAAAATATTCTCCAATGCAATTATCTAACTTTAATATTAATATGATGTGGCAAAAAAAAAGGTTAGAGAATATCAAGTAGAGTTTCTAATTGTATGTATCTTCCTTGATATGCTGACTAGGATTTCTAACTTTTTCCACCAATAAAATTTTAGTATTTTGTCAATGTATTTAATTATCATGTTGAATGGAGAGAGAATGTAACAAATGACTTGTGGTGATTGGTTTAAAATTACTATTTAGATATTCACATTGGAGAAGTGAATTGCATTTCTATAATTTTTTTGACAAGTTAGATCCATATTATTTAGAAATGCTGATGTGGCACTATTTAGATACTCAAAAATACATATTTGCATTGGAGATGCTCTAACGCTCCTCACCTGGAAACTCAACTTCATGGGATGCCGTGAATTTAGTTTCACCTGTTCTCTGTTGCCAACTTCATTTCAAATCTAGTAATCAAATGGGTGATTTTCATTTTGATTCCTAATTTTTGGGGAATTATTAATTTTTTAAACCATTTACGTTTATTAGTATTATTGGACCCTAACTTTCTAGAAACGTATCAATTTGGTCCCTCTGACCAAATTTATGCCAGTCAAACTTAACAGAATTGGTAAAAAAAATGTTTTACCTTTGACTCTATTTAAATGAGTTAAAATTACAATTTTAACCTTAAATTTTTAAAATATTATTAATATTTCATTTTAATAATTAAAATATAAAATATGTAAAATATATTTTTTAATGAATCTCCAGATTGATAGATGGTAAAAATTATATTGAAATTTGTTTAAAAAATAAAAGTTAAAATTAAATTTTTTTTTTTAAAAAAATGACATTCGAAATGGTGGAAATCCAGATTAGATTTCCACCAAGAAAAGCAAAAAAAAAAATTCTGAGGTTAAACATCTGGGTTCGTTGAAGATGGGTTCGTTGAAGAACGAACCCAGCTTCAACGAACCCAGTTTCTGGGTTCATTGAAAACCTCAATTTTTTTTTTTTTTGTTCTTGGTGGATATCCAGATTGGATCTTTACCAAGAACATCAAGTTTAATTTTTTTTTTTTTTATGAAGAGCAAAAAAAAAAAATTATTTTAGAATTTTCAGTTTTTTTAAAAAATTCAATATAATCTCCATCATCCATCAATTTTGATGGATGGTGGAGATTTTCATTTAATTTTTTTTTATTTTTTTTATTTATTTAAATTTTTAATTATGGGTAGGTTAAAAGACAAAAATACCCCTATAACAATTAAGTTTGATTAATGATTGACTCACAGAAGGACCAAATTGATACATTTCTATAAAGTTAGGGCCCAAGAATACCAATAAATAAAACTAATTTAAATTCCCAAAAGTTAGGGACCAAAATAAAAATCACCATAATTAAATTTATTAAAATGATGTGGTATTTAATTTCTCAACACCACATAAATAATTAAATTACGTGATAAGTAATGTAGTATTGACATCTCACTAAAACTCAAAATTTATCAACTCAAGAATCCTACAGATCATTAAAAATGTCCGACAGACCACAATCCTAGTGAAACACCATCACACTGATACGAACATGGTGTGTGACCCACTCACTCGCTGCATAAACATGCATGGTTGGGGTGAGCTCCAAGAGCGGGGTTGTGCAAATTATTGCATGGAGTGCATGAGAGGGGTAGTTAGTTGAAGGAATGGGTATACCATATAGTTAGTGGTTAGTTGGTTTGTTGAATAACAGGGCCTTATTTTCAGTAGTTAGTGACAAGAAAATAGGCTTCCAGCTAATTAGTTGTATTTTCGATTACATTGTTTTACCTTCTAGTTAAGTGTGATGTAATTTGACTCTGATAAATAGGTATATAAATTGCCTAACCACAGATGAATTATAAATCAGAAAATTATATCCAGTTTCCAAAACCTTTCTTGACTCTATTTTCTTCAAACTAAATTGCTCATAATAATTTGGTATTATAGCACACTTCCATGGACCCCCATGGAAAGACCAACGCAGAATTTCGCAATGAAGTGAATGAGGTCCTCATTCCCCAGGAGTCGAACTTCGACCAAGTTCATGCAACTCTCCAAACCCGGTTGAAACAGGTGACCACCATTGAAGCTTACCAAGCTCCTTTAAAAAGCTTTCCCACCGAGTCGATGGACTGCCAAAGTCCTTCTTGATCGGCTGCTTCATCACTGGCCTAAAAGACGAGGTCCGCCAGATGTGAAGATTAAGCAACAATGAACCTTGTCGGAAACAATAGGGGTCACGCGTTTGGTTGAAGAATGCAACTTGTTGCAAAGAAAAAGCAATAGCTTCCTTCGGCCACCCACCATAACAGGATGACAGCGAACCAACACTAACAACGGCATTGGATTGTTGGGGCTAAACCCAGTCACCAATGCTTCCAATAAAACTTACACCCAGCCCGTATCCTTCCTTTGCATTACCAACCAAGAAGCTTGCGAGCGACGAGAAAAGGGGCTTCGTTATTATTATGATGAAAAGTATGTAACTAGTCATTGTTATCATCGACCTTTAAATGTTTATGATTGCCGATTCCTCTATGAAGAGACAAAATCCGAGGAAGTCGAGGCAGCGAAATCCATTCTGAAAATTTCTTTCCATGCCATCGTCAGGACCGCCCATCCATAGACATTTCATGTGCTGGAGAAATTGAAAAACAAGAATGTGACCGTACTAATTGATAAAGGTAGCACCCATAATTTTATTGACCAAACCATTGTTTCACAATTTGAATTACATGTGGTACAGGACAGAAAGTTCCAAGTGATGGTCGCTAATCGCAACAAAATCGAGTGCGCCGAAAGATGCCTAGGACTTTCCTTGGTGATACAATACCATATTTTGAAGGCAGATTTCTACGTCCTCCCTTCGGCGGCTTGCTATGTTGTTCTCGGCGTACAATGATTTGAGACATTAGGACCTATCAAATTCAACTATCGCAAGTTAACAATGATGCTCCATGACAAAAACGATAAGTACACTTATTTTGGCCTTGGCCGAGCCGATATGAAAGCCATCAGCAGCAAGGAACTTGTACAGTCCTACGACACTAGACTGCTTTTGCAAATTGTGCCATATAATAGCCTTACCAATAATGAAAACCTTCCAGAAGACATTGCTGCCATCCTTGCAGAATTCAAGCCAATTTTTGACACATCACAAGGGCTGCCACACTAGCGAGCTCATGACCATCACATTTCGTTACAACCTTATAATATTCCGATCAGCATAAGGCCATATTGATATCCCTATTATCAAAAGATGAAAATTGGGAAAATGGTGCGAGAACTGCTGGAGTCTGGATTAATTTGTCCCAACAACAATCATTTCTCCTCTTTGGTATTATTGGTAAAAAAATATAATGGTACATGGCGTTTGTGTGTGGATTATAAAGCCCTAAATCACACTACTGTAAAGGATAAATATCCAATACCAGTAATTGATGAACTCCTAAGTGAGCTACATAGAGCCATGTATGTCTCAAAATTCGATTTACATTCTAGTTACCACCACATCCAAATACAAGAGGATGACATAGCAAAAACTGCATTCCTCTTCTTTAATTGGTTACCACCAAATCCAAATACAAGAGGATGATTTACGTTCTCCGAATCCAAATACAAGAGGTACATGGTGTTTTTCTGTATTGTTGTTTGCTGTTCTAGTAACTGGTTGCGGGCTTGCTTGCGAACGGGCTCTAAGATGTGCTCATCAGATTTTGTCTCTTCATTCTCAGGAACTTAGGGATGGCAGGTCGACGGTATCTTGGATATCACACTCCACGTCGAGCTACTAAACCTCTCTAGGATTAGGAGCAAGGCCAAAACCTACCAAGAGTGCCTCGGTGACTCTTCTGAATTTAAGGAGATTCTTCATTTTCGTCGGAAGCGAGTCTAGAATGACGTCAAGCACCTCTTCCTCTTCTTTAAAAAGCATGGGGCCTTGGCCTGTACCACCTGCGAGAAGAAAACAGTTCACTAAGAAAGAAATGACCAAATCAGAGAAATAAAACATATCTTTCCACGCAACCAACTTACGAGGTGATATAATGAAGCATTTATGTCGGACAGACTTAATCTCGGGACCCTTGATAAAAAAGTAGGACATCTTGTAATTTCCTACGTTAGACTTAATTTCTAACTGCAGCAACTCCCGATACTCAACGGCCCACACACGAAGATAGTATATCCCCTTATGGCGGGTAGTGCCAAACGACTTCTTGGGAAGGGGACATTTCTTAAATGAAAAATAATACCTAATGATATTGTTGAAGGCAGTTTTTGAAAAGATTTTAATTATCGTATAACATGCGGAATTGGGTTTCAAAAATTTTTCTTTTATTGAAAACCTTTTTCCAATCAGGAACGAGTTCCTGTATATATGCAGAAAAAAAACTTTAGAAACTACATATCTTTTTCTTGATTTTCTTTTTTCTGATTCCTCGATCTACCACCAGATCTTTCAAGTTATGACCCACGGTCTGACAACGTGTGTGTGGGCACGTCACGGCAAGAGATGGAGGTCACGTGAAAAAAAACGCCGGCCGAATCCTGCAAAAGAGGAGAGAGTAAAAAAAAAATTCCTTTTTTTTCTTTCTCTTTTCTTCTCTGTTTGGTGGCCGAATTCTCTTTGTTTTTCACTTGTGTGTTAGGTTAATTTTTTATAACTATATAACACTTATATAGTAGTCCTTTAGGGTTTTAGTTTGACCAAGTCAAAATAGGATTCCTAATCCTTTTTATTTTTGGTCTCCTAAAGACTTTAACCTTTGACTTTTAGAACTACTAAAATAATTTAATTATTTTAATTTTTTTGTCCTAGTCATTATTTAATCACATCACCTCATATTTAATAAATAGAATTAATAATTAATAATTAATAATTTTTATTATTTTATTAAATATTAAATTAATTAAATAATTACATTATTTAATTATTTTCTTTTATTAAATCGCATTACTTTCGTAATACTATTAATTGGACCCTCCAATTAATCTACCGTGACCATCGTTACCAACAACCATAAGGGCTAGCAAGGGAACCTAATGGACCTATAGTTTTGAGCTCCAATACTACTTAGTAATATTAATTAAAACTCTTTAATTAATATTTCACGATTATTAACCTTGGAGTTATTCCACTAAAAACCCGAGGTTGTACTCTCAGAACTGTAGACGTATTTATACAATCTGAAGTCTTAGTGTCCATTGATATAGTTAATTGCATATAGTATGATTCTTCACAAATAGTTCATAACTAGAACTAGGTCATAAAGTCCGTTATACCCCTCTAGAAATATCTTTTCCTTTAAGTACCATTGATTCTCTAATGAACAATTAAATCATATCTTTCTCATGGAAGAAGGAGAGTGCTCATAATCGTTCAAGCCCCGAATCAACCCTTAAGGGAACTACTTATCTACTTCAATCAAGAAGGAGTGGATTCCACTATTGTGTCCAAACCTTCCTAGCCACAAGCTAAACTGCAACTCCAAGATACAGAGGTATTGGTTGAGATTCACATCAACCTCACTCATGGTAAATCAAAAGCCACGATCTAACCTGAAGGAGTCGATAAGACACTCAGGATTAAGATCACCTATAAATAGCCTATCGTTTATCGATTATATATGAATCTCATCTACCAACAGATCTTGGTGAGAGATTCATATAAATTGTGGCCCAGTCCTATATAATCTCATTATATAAGGTGCCTCCATTCTCATGTCAACTACATGAGCGGTCTAGGATAAGACCACCGTACTTTATAAAATGGACCACAGCAATATATCAATCACAAACAAAGTATCCAGCTTTGTCCGCTCTCTACTGGACTCTTTAGATTGCACGTCTCAAAATGAATCCTCTCTGTATATGATCATCATATACTCATTATGATATCACATCTTGCAATCTAGGATGTTCTTGTATAATACGAATGTATTATTGAATATAAAATATTTATAAACTTGAATGATAATCTGAATAATTCTTATTAAGTCTTTAACCATTTACAATTACAAGCTTTAGGGCATAAATCCCAACAATTGTAGCTTAAAGAACCGACCCCCCTCCTCCTAATGGTAAGGTAAAAGGATATTAGTTATGTGTAAGAATTAGGAGTAAGCTGCATCGGGGTAAGCCTGAGCAAATTCAAGACGCGTATAAGAACAACTGGGAGAGGAAATCTCAACCCAGCGTGAAGATAATGCGAAATAATCGTTATATAGCCCGGAGGAGGATAAGCGGCCTATCTGACACCTTAGGGATCAACACCTTATGACCTATAGGAAGGCGATAAGTGCTCACAAGACCAACTAAATCCTCCCTCGTGATTATAGAAGGAAGAGACGAGAAGCCCCCGACTTGCGACTGTGACCCCGTAGGGGCTACTAGGGAAGAATTCTTTATTTCCTCCTTTCCAAATGCAACCCCTACTCTCTCATCCTGACCACCAGAGGAAGAAACCTCGGCGGACTCCTTTTGAACCTCTATAACCCCTCACAACCAGAGGAAGAAGGTTCGGTAGCTTCAACTCTGTGGACCTTAGTGGCCCGCTTACTGCGACCTATGGTCTTCTACTTGGACACAAGCCTATCATATTCAACAACTACCTCACCAAAGGGGCAAGGATTGCGTTCCCCCGGGGTGGAAGAACCACCAACTGTCGGTTTTCTAGAGCTCCTGATCACTCAAGCTAGACATCTGCACCAAAAGAAAAGACTGAGAGAAGTTAATAAAAGAAAGGGACTAACACACCTATAATGACCTAAAACACTAAAAACCAGAAGCGCCACAAACCCATGACCAATTTCTTCCAGATCCAACAAGGAGATAGGGGAAAGAGACCCGTTGCCAGCAAAACCCCACCGATGAGCAAGAAAAATACGCAAAAATAAGAAAACCGAAAAGAAATGAGAAAACTTACTATGAAGAAGCAAGACGCGATGTACGCAAACAAAGAAGAAGGATGACCCCAAAACGTTAACCTCCCAACGCCGAAGATAGAAACCCAAGTCGCCGAAAACCTACAATGTAGTTCAGGTACGTCTTCGGAGCAAAAAACAGGGGAAGGAGGAAAATATGAAGAGACAACTTTGAGAATAAAATGATAAAGAGAATAAAGAGAAGGATAAAAATTGCCCTATATAGTTGAGAAAGTAACCGTTAGATCAGAGCAATGATTGCCCAAAGGAGGATCGACAGACAAGATTCAATCAGAAGATATGGCGGGATACTCAAAGGGCCGCTGATTTAACGCACACATTTAATGCGATGGACAGCGCGGCAGTTGACGTGACGTTTTCTACTCACCAGAAGAGTAACCACCTCAATGACTTGGCACCAACGACCTCAAAGGATGACTCATGACCTTCTTAATGAACGAGCTGGCAACTACTCCTCGAAACCGCAGCTCGCAGGAGAAAACCATATCAGCTTCCACAAAGAATAAATCGAGTTAGAAGTTGGGGGACTAATATTATATGCCAAATTACGCCAAGCCCAAATAGGCCCAAAGGCGCCAAAATACCCAACAGGCACAAACTAGTCAGCAGAGCCCAGATGAGTTAGGAATGAAATAATAAAACCCGATAAGTGAAGGAAGCCAAGGAATCGCGACACACCAGGTGGGCTCAAATCCAACGAGCATGAAAGAGAAAGCTCTACGTGAGCAACCAACACGAAGATACTTGAAGGAATCAGACACCGGCCCTTACAGCAGTCTAGTCGCAGCTCGCATAACATCTAGCCCGCATGGCAGCATCCAACCCGAAGCCCCAATCACAGGCAGCATTTTAAGAATATAGGGATTCTATTCGGTCAACTAGTAGATTCACAATCAGTCTCAAACTCCTAAAATCAGTAACTGTATTCCAATCAAACTATGATTTCTAGGGATATAATTTAGCCTTTAAATTATGTAATTAGATTCCATGTAAAACAGGATGACTTTGTCCCCTTCGCATTATAAAAAGGACGAATTATCACTATTAAAAGGGTTACAAAATTTTTTAGAAAAAGAGATACGTACAAGCGAGCTCCCTGCATACCCTTTGCGAGCTTATCTGAAATAAAAGAACATTGGATGCAAACATTTTCTATAAGCCGAATTACTTTAAAAATTTTTGTGTTGTCCCTTTTTATTCATTTTCATCCCTCGAATTATCGTTAATCACTATAAATTCCGTTAATCAAATTCGTATGTCAACAGAGAATAAAAGTCAAATGGTCAAAATCGTCATATTCTTGCGCCAGCATAACAATAAAAGAGAAATCGACGAACAAAAAGTGATTCAGATCAAAATCGATTTTGCAACTAAAAGAATTCACAATTTTGTAGCATTACTATTATTCTGATGCTGGCGTAGCAGTACCCTCTCTGTATGATATTTGTCACAAGCCTTCTGATTTCGTCATCTCGTGAGATAGAGATATATTATGGTCATGTGTTCCTGGGACCCACAATCTCACCTTCTTTTATCTTTTTGGTAACTTTAATGGGTTGTCACAGCAGCTAGTTACATTTGTCTTAGAAAACCAGAATCTCACTCTCACTCACTCACGAACGAATGTGGGTCCAATCTGAATCAATCAGATTATCAGACTCAATACCAGCCCTCGGATTTTGATTCAGCGGGAACTCATTCCAAGTACTACTGACTCAGTGAGTCGGTGACTGGGTGGGAAAGTGAAAGAAGAAGAAAAAAATCCGGTTACAAGGAAGCAACAATGCTTTGGATAGCGAAACCACGGTTTTCTCGGGCTAGGTGGGTTTGACTGGAAATAGACGAAACCCAAAGCCAAACCCAACCTTGAAAAGACCGTACCACCTCTCTTGTAACGGCTGCTCTTAACTACACATTCACACACACACACACACACACGCTCTCACACGTACCAGAGAAAAGAAAATGACAGTGATATTAACTCTCTCTCTCTACTGTCATATTCACATCTAATTTAAAAGACCAAACAAGCTTTGAAACTTTATTTTGTGCTTTTGTTTATGATCTGGGCGGTCTCAGGTCTGCTTTTTCAATGGCGGATAATGGTGGATTTGATGGGGACCATGACCATGAGCATGAGCAAGGCACTGCCACCAGTTTCTCTCAGCTGTTGTTCTCGGATAATGATGCCGTTCAGGGTCTTGATTTGGACTATCATCATCATCATCATCAGACCTTTAATAACAACAGCTTTTCTTGTTCTTCTGATTCCTGCTTTTCTGCTCACGGAAAGCCTCCCAAAATGCTGTGCTTTGGTGACTATAATAATCATCACAGTGATGGTGAACTAGTGGTGTTTGGTGAAGCAACAACCACCACCACCACAACCACCACTTGTACTAAAAGCACTCCTCAGAAATCTGGTGTCACTTGCAGTGATTCTTCTTCAGCTTCTTCTGGTAACATCAGCAGTGCAAACACTCCCTCCAAATCTAGTGTGAGTATTTGATATTATTTAATTTAAAGCCTTTTCTTTTGGGTTTATTTGGAAATTGAAAATAACAAAGTTCATGGTTTTTTTTTTTTTTTTTTATCTTTTAATTGTAGAAAAAGCGAAATGGGTCTGGTAAGGAATCAGTTCAGTGTTCGAACTCCATAACTACAACTCCAGTAGCAAGTCAGAGAACCAGTAAGAAGAGCAAAGCAGATAACACTTCTTCCACTGGCCATGCAAAGGTCTCACAATCAAAAACCCAAACATATTGCATAAATTCATGAACTTAATTATCATTTACTAATTTATTTATTATTAATTTTGAGATAACAGGCAAGAAAAGAGAAGCTAGGAGAACGAATTTCAACATTGCAGCAGCTTGTCTCACCCTTTGGCAAGGTAAAAATTTGCTTATTTAATAGAAAATTATATCAAAAATCAAGCTTATACAATATATATTTTTATTATATATAATTTAATAAACTAAATAAAATTGGGTAATTGAAAATTATGAAGACGGATACAGCATCAGTGCTGCATGAAGCGATGGGATACATCAGGTTTCTGCAGGAGCAGGTTCAGGTTCTGTGCTCTCCATACCTGCAACACCACCTACCTGTAAGTACAAATTTTTAGTCAGATTGTTTTCTATTTTTTGTGAAACCAGGCGCTGCAAAACAATTTTGGCTTTGTTTTTTTTTTTTTTTTGGCTGCTTTACCACTTAGTCACTGGATGGTCCACATGCATCCACGTAGCATCTATCCCTGTCGCTGATGTATGTCCCAGTCCCACCTTTGTTTGTGGACGGTTAAGATTCGATTGAGATCATTTCACCTGAGGATGTAAAAGGCCAATCATGTGGGTCCCAAGTGGAGCCGACTTCACTGACCTTGTAGAAATTTTGACCATGGTGATTGTTGATACTGACTCTCTGGTCAACATTCAACTGTTGTTAGTGCTGAGGTGCCTTTGGGAGAACCGGAGAAAGAGTCTTCCAGCAATTAAAAGTTCATTAAAAGTTCTTTTGTAAAAAGCACCTTTTATGAAAATTCTTATCAAAATGTTTTATGTGAAATATTTATAGAATGTCAATGAAGTGTTTTCTTAAAAGTACAAATAAATATTTTAAGTGAAAAGACGTCTTTTCACTGTTTAGAAACATTTTAGTTATCCAAAAATAACTAATGCAGTTGTTGAAGAGAGTTCTTTAATATATGCTGCCATTAAATAGGTTCAAGCTAGTAATTTCATATTATATGTGACAATCTCATATGAAAATCATATATGATTAAATATCTGTCACATGATTTCATTGGCAGTGGGACCTAAAATACACATTTAGCATTAAAATTTTTTTTAATGTTTCCATTTGGGTCCTTTTAAATATTTTTGTTTCAAATAATGGCCCCTGACCCCTCCAAATAAAAACCGCATGCTCCGTTCCTCCCTGTATGACATGATACTATTAGATCGGAGCTTTACACGAATTAAAACATTTGCATTGGTAGAGAATGAGAAATCACGGTTGGGTTGTTATGTATTTTACTGCATTTGACTTATAAATGTTGATGATAGGATGGCGGTGAAAAGGGAGGAAAAGAAGGGAAAAAGGACCTGAAGAACAGGGGGCTGTGCCTGGTCCCGGTGGCATGCACCGTAAGTGTGGCAAACAGTAACGGGGCTGATTTCTGGTCACCCGCCATGGGAAACAATGCCTCGTCATCACCATTAACAAAGCAGCAGTGATCGAGTGCTGAATCTTTTTTGCAAAGTCAAAACATGTATAAATGGTTTTGGTGCCTTTTTTCCTTAAAAGATTTTAACAGCTCGGGTAAGAAAGTTCGATGTAGAAAAAAGTCAAAAAAAAAAAAAAAAAGTGGCTAAGAAAGCTCCTTTTTAGAAAAAAAAAAAAAAAAAAGGGTAAAGTGAAAATGATGGTTAGCTGCTGTTTTTTGCTGTATTCTGTGGAGTGATGCTTTTTTGTCAGAATGAGCTTAGGGGAAAATGCCCCTTTTGGTTGGACTGTTTAAATTATCGGACTAAAATCATAATCATGTCTAACTTTTGAGTCAAGTGACTTGTAATTAAGGTATCAATCTCATAATTAACGTATCAATCTTATATAAATAATTAATGTATAATTTCATAATTTATATGGTTATTTTAAATCACAAGTCATAGTTTTTGGTAAATAAGTTGGGCTGATATTTCATTTGGTACTAATATCGTATATGATTGATTTGGCGACTTGATATAATCTTAGGCCCCGTATATCTCTCAGCAGTGTGGCGCGTGAGTATTGCTTGCTCGAAAAATTTTGTAGACGAAACAACTGCCAACTTTATATTCTTTTCTTGCATAATATAGGTGTCAAACGGAAGCCATAATTTTGTTAGGCCCAATTGGGTTTGCAAGTTGGGTCGGATTGGGCCTATTTTGCTGCGCTCCGCCAAGCCAGGATAGTGGGCCTTAATTTATTTCGTGTTAGGCCCGGCCCATAAACTCTGCCATTTAGATGGGGGCCTAAATAGCCAAACATGACTCAACTTGACCCCAAGACTACGGCTCAGGCTGGGTTCTAGTTGAGGCATATTTGCACATTTTACGTTTGAGGATATACTACTTAAAATATGTCTACATACTATCCGGTATATCTGCTATTAATTTTTTTTTTTTAATAAATCAAAACTAACAGATTATATATCTATCGGAATATAGGACGCCACACAAGCCGGGAAATCCTACTCAACCAAGGCCACAAACTTTTTTTCTTAAATTTTGAAATGGAAATTCATTCAAACGCCACAAAGGCCAGCAAAAACAGCAAGATCAAAAAGAACAATCTTACTCAACCAAGGAGGAAAAACAGAAAACCAAATAATGGAACTATTACGACCTAAAGCCCACTTAGCAATGGAATGAGCAACCGAATTGCACACTTTAGAAACATGAGAAATAGAGACTATCAAAATATCTACATAAAATCTGAATATTGTGGATGATATTGTCCAAGCTACACCTGATGGAGGAAGTGCCATTGCAGAGATTTACAACCCTTTTTGCATCTGATTCAATACAGAGGGGAACCAATCCTCTTGCTGTAGCCAGCCTAACACCCTCCAGAATAGCCTTCGCTTCAGCTTCTGCAACATCAAAACCTTTTGAGGAACTAATTCCAGCAGCTAGCACCAGTTCCCCATCATAGTTTCTAATCACAATGCCCAAGCCAACCTGCCCAGTGCTCTTATTAAGAGCTGCATCAACATTCATTTTCAGAACCATACTTGTAGGAGGTTGCCAATGAAGAGAGGAGATAAGAACAGATCCCAGCCTGTCAAACCTCTCATTAGCCCTCTCAAAATCAAGCAGAAAGGAATCTGCTCGCTGCCAACATTCAACATCATGCAGGCCTGATTTTCCATGCACCAACTGATTTCTTCTATGTCAAATCAACCATGAGGATACAATAAATTAGGCAACAACCCTCTTACTGAAAACTGAAGCAACAAAGGATAATCTATCTACAAAATTTAATCCCCTAAGAGATTTAAAATCAACAGCTAAAAGACTTCCCCTATAACACCTAACAGCAGTTGAACACCCCTATATAGCATGGTCAACCGTTTCAGGAACTATGCCACACAGACCACACAAACTTGAAGCACTAATACGTCTACTAAACAAGAATGCATTAGTAAGAAGAACCTCATGACATTTTTTAATAAAATATTTTTACCTTACCAAGGATTTGGAGATGCCAAAAAAATTTCTAGAGAAAATGGGGACCATTGGAGTTGGCTGGCAGATCTTTGAAGAGCTAGTGAAACACGACCTTATACGCGTTTTTGACAGTAAACTCTCCATACTTGTTATAGTGCCAAAAAATGGAGTCACGTCTCGGGTTCAAGCTTAACGGGATCTGAAGGATGACATCTGCTTCTTCCTTCAAGAAACTACTATTAATTAAGTCCCCATCCCATTGATCTGGCTGAGCAAACAAATCAGCTACATCAGCTTCTTCAGACAGCAATATCGGGGAAGCAACTCTAAAGGTTGATTATCTTAGGATCCATTGATCCTTGTAAATAGCAACCCCTCTTCTATCACTAATCCTCCACCTATGACCACATTGCAACACCTCTCGGCCACAAACCAAGCTCCTCCAAATAAAAGAAGGCGACCTTTCAATGGTGCTATGAAAGAAATCAACATTTGGGAAGTAACGCGCTTTTAACACTCTAGCCATTAGAGAGGATGGGTGACAAGTAACCTCCAACTTTGCTTCACAAGCATCGCTTGGTTGAAAGCACTCACTTTTCTGAACCCCATACCACCAAGCTCTTTTGGAATACATAATTTCCACCAAGCAAGCCAATGAACACTCTTTTTCTTAGTTGAAAGTCCCCACCAAAAATCAGCAAACAACTTGTGTAACTCGAAACACAACGAGGATGGCAATCTAAAATAACTCATGAAGTATGTGGGGACTGCTTGTGCCACGGCCTTAATAAGGATCTCTCTCCTACCTCCAAAGAAGAGCTTGTGCTTCCATCCCTGCAATTTTTGCCATACTCTATCCTTGATGGAGCCAAAAATCTGCCGTTTATTCCTCCCAATAAACGAAAGGAGGCCCAAATATTTCGCATGGTAAGAAATATTCTCTAATCGGAGCTACTAAATTTGAGCTAAAGGAAAGCGCTGATTTTTCGATTTTTATTAATTGCTTGACCCAACACCATCTCGTATTCAACCAGAATGTCCTTCAAAGCCCTGCACTCCTTACTGTCAGCCCGCACAAAGATGAGGCTGTGATCTACGAACAGTAGGTGGGAGATATTGGGAGCACCGCGAGCCACTCTAATACCATAGATAAAGCCTCTAGCTTCAGTTTAGGACAGCAGGGCTATTAGGCCTTCAGTGCATAAGAATCACCCCCCTTTAGGTTCCCCATTCACAAGAAAAGAGTAAACTACTGAAGGCACATATTGCATGATCTTGTCAATCCAGTTACAATTGAACCCCAAAGCTTCTATCATTTTCTTTAAAAAAATCCATTCAACTCTGTCATTTGCTTTGCTTATGTCGAGCTTCAAAGCAATTTGACCCACTTTACCCTTCCTGCGATTTTTCAGAGCATGAAGGTATTCGAACCCTACCATGACATTGTCCGTGATAAGCCTTCCAGGAACGAACGCACTTTGGTTCGAAGAGATGATAGTGTCAAAGATGCCTTTAAGCCGATTCGCTAGAACTTTCACCACAAGCTTGTAAGTCACATTACATAGACTTATCAGCCTGAAATTGCTAGCTCTAGCAGGCGTTTTAACCTTTGGGATGAGAATCACAACCGCTTCACTTATTGAACCCATAACAGTCCCATCATTGAGCACCGCAATGACTGTTTTAGACAGTTTAGGCCTAATAATATTATAGAATTTTTGGTAAAAAAGAACTGGAAGACCGTCAGGCTCTAGGGCCTTTAAAGGAGCCATCGGATTGATGGCAATAAACACCTCACTTTTGTTAAACCTCGCTGACAACTTAACATTCATCTCCCTCGAAACCTTACAGTTAAGTGAAAAACACAGCATATCAATTCTTACAGCCGAAGGTGAGCAGAAGTTAAACAAATTGCTGTAGAAATCTGTCATAACTGCTTTGATACCTTCCACACTATCTCTCCACAGCCCCTGATCATCAATGAGACCCAAAATCTGATTTCTCTTCCTGCGGGTAGTAGCTTTGGTGTGGAAATACCTTGTATTTCTATCTCGCACCTTTAACCAAAGCGCTATGAATCTTTGCTTCCAATACAAGTCCTTTCGTTCAAGAAAGCTATTCAATGGGGATTCAATAAAACTGACTCTATGTTGCACACCACTGCCCATTCCTTCAAGGTCTTTCAGTTCATTATGTAGCTATTTATATTTTGCATTTCTCTCTTTTTTTGACAGCCCTACTCCAACTTGTTAACCGAGAAGCAACAACATTAGAGCTGTTCTTAACACCACGGACAACATCCCTACAAGAAACTGAGTTCCACACCTCCTCTACAAGGCTCTTGCAATTTTCCTCCCTAGTCCACATTTCTTCAAAATAAAACTGCGACCTCCAATTCCCAAAACCATCCCTAGAAGCCACATTTTTATTTATCCCAGAAATTAGCAACGGGCTATGATCATATCTTAGCCTCTCCAAATGCTCCACTGAGGCCGAAGAGAATAAAGACATCCAACCAACATCACACAACATTTTATCAAGTCTTTTTTGAATAAAGGCAACACCTGATTGACGATAAGACCACGTAAATTGACAACCCCTAAAGCCAAGATCAATCAAACCACACTCATCAACAACCTCTCGAAAATCTGCCATCGCTCTAAAGTTTCTACACAGCTCCTCTTGCTTCTCATCATCCTTGAGGATCTCGTTGAAGTTACCCCCAACAAGCCAAGGCAGCGAAAACAAACCTGCTAATCTTTGTAAAAGAATCCAAGACTGCTCCCGAAGGGCTTACTTCGGCTCACCACAAAAGCTAGTAAATCTCCAACGTGTACCATTACCATTTTGAATGATCAAATCTATATGTCATTTAGAGAAGGACTTAACATTAACATAAATATTACCTTCAATACTACTATGATCCATCCGTGTCTCAGAGAGAAACACCAACAAGAGGTTTTCTCTGCCTACTAACTCACGCAGGGCTCTGAATGTCCAGGGATTTTTCAAACCCCGGACATTCCAACATAAGGTTTTCATGGCTGTCGGCGGTACTAGACCCCAACTACTGCCAATTGATCATTGATGACCACATATTTTCCACGCTTCTTACCCTGATAGTCCTCCATATTTAGTTCGGAGTCTCGCTTCCCCAATTCTGACATACTGTTCATAACAGCTACCTTCTCTCTAGCCAACCTTTTCCATCTTCTACCCCTGGAGCTAGAAACGTCTCCACCTTCAGTCACAGAAGACCCCAAACTAGCACCTGAAGACAAACTCGATTCACAGCTAATATTAGAACTACTGATTTTAGATTTCAAAAAACCTATAGTAACACAATTACTAGGAGCAGCACCATAAGAAGCTTTATCTGTAGGCAAAGGAATAACAACTGAGAGCACCTGACGCTCATCAGGTTTTTTGAAAAACTCCTCAGACACTTTCTTTCTTGCACTGTTCTCACCCATATTCAAAGTAGCAGGCTTCAAGACTTCCTCGTACTGGCCTGACATGTGCAAACTGTCTCCCACAATCACTTTGGCCTCCCCTGCTTCCTTGTTAATATTTTTATTCATCAAAGGAGAAGAGGCAGGGCTCGGCCTACCAGCAGCATCATCCTTCCTAATTGGATTAAGAATCAGAAGTCTCCTTCCCATTACCACCTTCCTCAGCATCAGTTCTGGTTTCTCTACCATGAGATTTATTAAAATTCAGCCCAATCGCCCTCATCCAAGAGCCAAACTTCAATAGAGATTTATCAATAATACTATTAACATTCTCATAACATTCACGGACTAAATGACTAGCTCTTCCACAGAAATAACAGAAATTAGGCATTCTTTCAAATTTTAAAATAACCATACACTCTACCTCTAGTTTGTAACACCCCTTGACCCGACCCGTCTGGATCGATCCAGGGAGCGCTACTGGGTTTTCAAAACTTTCTCAATTCACTTCATAAATTTTCAAACCATTGTGAGCCCATTAAATAAATGTTCAAACCATTGGAAAAACCACATAGTTTATAATTTAAAAATATTTTTCTAGTGAGCCCATAGAAATTACAATTTTTAAAAATTTCGGCAGAGTTTCCTCTATTTTTCTGATTTTCCAAAACCTATTTCAAATAAAATTCAATTCACACAAAATCCACAACACTTCAAATCTCATTTCATTCAAATGCGCACTCTGCCTTTTAGTGCGACTTTCAAACAGTTTATAAAACATTTCATTAATTACAGTCCTTCGTAAATAAAAACAAAAAACATAGAATGAATAATTTACAGCACATAATGTCAAAACATAGGTACAAAATTCTCTGTATATGCATGCATATTTAACTACATTATACAGAAATACATGTATAACTACCCAAATGTAATGACTTTGAACTCTCCTCTGCAGCTGGTGCCTCTTCAGTCTTTTCCGTTCTCGGTATCTTTATTACCTACGCGTTAGAAACAAAACTAACGCGCTAAGCAATACTGCTTAATGGGTGTACACTAAAGTAAATGATAATATAACATTAAACAGTATATTAAATTCAGAAATTCAAAGTATAAATAAACAATAAAGCTTAAAAACAGAATGACACCATCATTGTGAGCCCATTAAAGATACCGAAATTCAAACCATCAGTATATTAAACACAGAAATTCAAACCATTGTGAGCCCATTAACTAAATGTTCAAACCATTGGAAAAACCACATAGTTTATAATTTAAAAATATTTTTCTAGTGAGCCCATAGAAATTACAATTTTTAAAAATTTCGGCAGAGTTTCCTCTGTTTTTCTGATTTTCCAAAACCTGTTTCAAATAAAATTCAATTCACACAAAATCCATAACATTTCAAATCTCATTTCATTCAAATGCGCACTCTGCCTTTTAGTGCGACTTTCAAACAGTTTATAAAACATTTCATTAATTACAGTCCTTCGTAAATAAAAACAGAAAACATAGAATGAATAATTTACAGCACATAATGTCAAAACATAGGTACAAAATTCTCTGTATATGCATGCATATTTAACTACATTATACAGAAATACATGTATAACTACCCAAATGTAATGACTCTGAACTCTCCTCTACAGCTGGTGCCTCTTCAGTCTTTTCCGTCCTCGGTATCTTTATTACCTACGCGTTAGAAACAAAACTAACGCGCTAAGCAATACTGCTTAATGGGTGTACACTAAAGTAAATGATAATATAACATTAAACAGTATATTAAATTCAGAAATTCAAAGTATAAATAAACAATAAAGCTTAAAAACAGAATTTCAGAAATATATAACAAACGTTTTTCAATTACTGAAACTAGGTAAACATACAGTATTTCAAAGTTTCTGGAATTCAGTTCAATATCAGTCCTTTCTTTTCGATAACATTTTCCAATCATAAATTCTCAATTTGACCCGTGATACACATAACAAGGTGTACAGGACTGGATTACGGGTTTTTCAATTGGGTTTCCCATCTCATATGAAATGATATCCCTCTATATAAGCAGTCGGTTTTCCATTTCACGAGGAAATGGTATCCGAATATTTTCACAGTCGGTTTCCCATTTCACGAGGAAATGGTATCCGTATTATCAATAATCAGAGACAATCATACATCACGGTGTAGTACTGCCATATATTCACCCAATTGACATGTCAATCTCCTATATCCATATATCCCTATACATATATCAGGGCCGTTTAAAACTCATAACAAATAAATTCTTTGGTTTCAGAAATCAACGAATATCCTTGTAAATCAAAATCCATAAATAGGAAAATCAAACAATAATTGGAAATCAGGTTTTGAAAACATACGTTTTTCTTCGACTTTTCACAATAGTAAAATAGTGCACAAATAACCCAACAATATGCAACAATCCAATACGAGTATATAAACAAAGTCATACGAATATATATATATATATATATATATATATATATATATATATATATATATATAATCCATAACTAAATTCCAGACTTATTAAATCAAAACATTTATCATAAATAAGTTTAGAAACGTGTATACACCAACCTGGATACCATTTTACCGGTTCTACGTCCATTTCCTTCTGAGTTTTCCTTTTTTCTTTCTTTCCTTTCTTCCTCCTCTTTCCTTTCTCTTCCTCTTTTCTTTTCTTTTCTTCTTCTTTCCCTTCTCTTCTTCTTCTTTTCTTCTTTCTCTTTTTCTTCTCTTCTTTCTCTCATTTTCTTCCTCTTCTTCTTCTTTTTTTCTTTTCTTTTTCTTTCTTCCTTCGGTCTCTGCCCTCTCTCTTTTCTCTTCTGTTTCGTTGGCTTCTTTGAGAAGCTAACTTTTTTTTTTATATTATTTCGGTCATCGCGACCGTCGTCGCGACCTGTGGTCGTGCCACCAGGTCGCGTTGCTCACTGGAGCAACTCTACCGCCTTTATCGCGAGCACATCTCGCGGTGCTCTGGTCGCGCTGGTAGTCGCCATGCTCACTGCCCGAATTTCATTTTTTCATCGCGACCTGTGGTCGCGGTGCTCACTGCCAAGAATCACCATTTTTCATCGCGAGCAGCTCATCGCAATCTGTGGTCGCGGTGAGTGGTCGCGATACTCACTGTCTCAGTTTTTCATTCTTCCCTTCGTACATCGTTTTCGACCGTTCAATTTGGTCTACCTGGAAGCCATAAAATAAACATATATTTAATTACATTTACACCCCTCAACACACAAAAATTTTATATCCACATATTCAACATTATTTAGCCGAAATTCGGGATGTTACATAGTTCCCCAATAACAACCTTTAACATTCTTCTCAAAGATTTGCCAACATCCACTAAGGCTCTAACTCTAATAAATTTTCCTAGGCAATTCCCACTAAATTTAGGATCTAATTCAAGAACCTTCACAATCATCTCACCCAAAAATAAACCCACATCTCTACTCATGCAAGCTAAAGGGAGATTATGGAGCTGGATCCATATAAGGGAAAATTGAAAATTAGATTCAGAGATCTTACCAATTCCTTTAGCTTCACGGATAATAAAAATATTCTTGTCAAAACACCATGGTCCTCCCTCTAGGATTCTTTTTCTGTACCAGACACTTGAACCTGAAAGGGAAGATGTTCATCCCAATAGCTTCAACTTCAACATCCTTCGTAGTCTTCCAAATTTGAGGAATCGCCGATCGAAACGCATCACAGTTGATTTCTTTGTTCGCCAAAATCTTCCTGAAAAAAATACATGAAAACAGACTTCAGCCCCCTCTCCGACAGAGATTGACCCACTTTGGCAGCAGGACCATCTTCCTCTAATAGAGATAATCTCTCACACACTCTAGTTATTTCATCAATTTTCATCACAAAAATCAGAACCAGAGAAGACAAACCAGACCCACAGCAAAAACAAGCTCAAAAGAACAAAACTACAAAGGAAACCCACACAGAGCACCACACCAAAAACAGAAGAAAAACCAGTTGAAAGAAAAGAAAATAACAGAAAAAAGACTCAAAAAGAGTGAGGGAGACACTAAAAAAAGAGTGAGGTCAGCTTCCACCCACATCTCTCCAAGAATTCTCGAGAGAGTTTTGGAAGGAGGAGAGAAGCCATATGCATTATACTTATCTATTTGATAATCCTTTAAATATGAGATAGCCTAGGGCACAAAATCCTCAATGAGAGGCACTACACAACCATAAACAAACCGATTTCTGTAGAACCAGATGTGTCAAAAGAAAACAACCAACTCCTTCAATTCGTGTTGCAGAAGACGATCCTTAATTGAAAAAATAAATCCAAAAAAGTACCATCAGCTGGAACAGAAACATCTCGCAATGGAGCAAATTTGTTTCGCAACTTTTTTAGCTTATGACAACCCCATTAAGCATGGTACGTGGTTTTATCTTGTTGGAAACAAATAGGACACCATGGACGAATAATATTTCGATGCATAGTAAGATCATTATATGGTAACCAATCCTGACATGCCTTCCAAAGAAAGTTTTTCATAATCTTTGGCACTCTGAGGCTCCAAAGCAACTTCCACCAAGAGGACATAGTAGAGCTGTTGGAAGTGGAAGCTTGATTTTGGAATAAATTGGATGTTCAGTAACTATTCTTTACTAAGTAGCGGCCATGCTGATCATAGTGCCAACAAATAGAGTCTTCACAATAAGTGGAAATGGTTGGAATACTAACAATAGCATCAGTCTCGTTCTGATTAAAGTGATAGCAAATCAAATATTTATCCCAATCACCTGAAGCTGATCGAAGATCACTAATAGTGGATGTGTTGGTGTATGTGTGGTTTGAAGTTAAAAACTCCAATCTCACATCTAAAGAATACACTCTCCTTTTAGTATATATAAGTAGAAAACAACATTTATATATTTGAATGGCTAACAAAGCTTGTGGGCCTTGTTAGAGCTCCTACTATACACAACCATATATTATAATTAAAACGATTGGCATTGGGCCTTGGTAATCTTGGGCTCGGGCTGTAACACCCCTTGACCCAACCCGTCTGGATCGATTCAGGGAGCGCTACCGGATTTTCAAATATTTTCTTAATTCTGTTTATAAACTAAAAACCATATAAAATCATATAAATTAGTAATTTAAAAAGATTCAAAACCTTTCTTAAATCTTTTCTAATTTGCAAACCATCAAAAATCGCAAAAATCAAATAAATTGTATTTTTAAAATGCTTTTCTAGTGAGCCCATCTAAATTTATTTTCAAAAATTTCAGCAGAGTTTTCTCTATTTTTCTGATTTTCCAGATCCTGTTTTCAACAAAATAAATCCAATATAATTTAATATCAACACTTCTATATCAACCTTTCAAATCAATGCGCACTCTGCCGTTTAGTGCGACTTACCAAACAATTTTTAAAATAAAACAATTCATAATCCATTATTTACAGTCTTTTGAAAATGAAAAACAGAAATCATAAAACACTTAATTACACAACATAATTATATAACACAATTACAAATCTCTGTATATGCATGCATAACTAACTATATTATACAGAAATATGACTACCCAAACTGTGGTGACTCTGGATCTCTGCCTGCGACTCTCTCTCTTCAATCTTTTGCTTCCTCAGTATCCCTGTTACTTACGCGTGATAAAAATCGATGCGTTAAGCATATAGCTTAGTGGGTGTACACTAAAATAAATTGCAATATAATATAAAATAATAAATCTTAAATTCAGAAATTCAGAAAGATATATAAATAAAACAACAAATCTTAAATTCAGCATTTTAGAAATATATATATATATATATATATATAACAATTAATCATATTTCAATTTTTGAAACTATATAAAATAAAGTATTTCAAAAGTTTTTGGATTTCATTCGTAATAACATTTCTTTATTTTCCACATCGTTTTCTATTTTTCAGTTCTCAATTGGGCCCTTGATACACATAACAGGGTTTACAGGACTGGATTACGGGTTTTACAGTCAGGTTTCCAATCTCATAAGAAATGGCATCCCTATATAAACAGTCGGTTTCCCATTTCATAAGGAAATGGTATCCATATGTTTTCACAGTCGGTTTCCCATTTCATAGTGAAATGGTATACGTATTTCACAGTCGATTTTCCATTTCACAAGGAAATAGTATCCGTAATATCAACACCACAAGCATCAGAACTATCATTGTAACATACCTAATTTCGAATAATTAATTTTGACTATGTGGATATATAAAATTTATGATTTGAGGGGTGTAAAACGTAATTAAAAGTATGTTTATTTTTATGGTTTTCAGATGGACCAGATGGAGCGGTCTAGAAAAATTACATGAATTGAAGAAAAAGTGGCAGTGAGTACCGCGACCCTCACCGCGATCACAGATCGCGATGAGCTTCTCGCGGTGAAAAAGGGGCATTTTCTGGCAGTGAGTACCGCGACTAGTCACCGCGACCACAGATCGCGATGAGCTGCTTGCGGTGAAAATATCAAATTCTGGCAGTGAGCAACGCGACCACTAGTGCGACCATGGTACTGCGATGGGTGCTCACGATGAAAGCGGTGAAACTTTTCCAGTGAGTACTGCGACCAGGTGGCGCGACCACAGGTCGCGATGACCGAATTTGTATATAAAAAAAAGAAAACTTCTTGCGAAAGCCAAAAACAGAAAGAAGAAAGAAGAACCAGAAAACGTGAGAAGAGAGAAAAAAAGAGAGAAAAGAAAGAAAGAAGAAGAAGAAGAGAAGAAGAAGAAGAAGAGAAGAAAAGGAAGAAGAGAAGAGAAAAGAAAAGGAAGGAAAGAGAAAAGAAAGAGAAAAAGGGAAAGAGAAAGGAAAAAGGAAAAATTCAGAAGGAAAAAGCGTAGAAACGGTATCCAGGTTGGTGTACACTTGTTTTCGAAGTTTGTTTTATGTGTTTTGATTTATATTTGAGTTTCGAATAATTTAGTAAATATACGTTTATATTGTTTTTCGATTGACTAATTTCGATTTAATTGTATTTATTGTATTTTGATTGTTGATTAGGTTGAAATCACTTGTTCCGAAGTTCAAATTACCAAATCGTTGAATATATGTTTTCCGAATATTGATCAAAAGTTTTATATTAGTTATATTTAATTTCGAATTGTGAATTGTTATATGAAAAGTGTATTGAAACAGCCCTAGAATACGTAGACATAGAAATGGATATCGGAGGTTGGTATACCAGCTAGGTTCAGTGAGCAGTACTGCACCGACATTGATATTACTATTGATGATTTATTATGTACCTCCTCATGGATTCGTCCAGGGGTAGGGAGACACGTACCTCTTCACGGATTCGTCCTGGGGTAGGGAGACACGTACCTTTCTATTCGTTCCTGGGATAGGGAGATATGTACCTTTCTAGGGTCCGAACCTTCGGTCCTAGGGTAGGGAGATATGTACCACTCTTAGGATTCGTCATAGGGTGAGAGTTATGTTCGACGGACAGCCACTGTGGTCGAACGACCCATATTCCAGTCCTAATTTATGTTGAGTATTCCAGAGGGCCAGAATTGAAATGAATGGAATAATATATTTATAAGTAAAGTTAGAAATTGATTTTATTTATACGTTTATTTTAGTATTGAAGTAAAAAGGATTGTACAAGAAATTGAGAATTTAATTGAGTACGAATTATTAAATTGATTTAGTGGTCTTTATTAAACTGATTTCATATATTTTAAATTCGTAATTACATTGAATATGATATTGTTTTATTTAATTACATTGAGATTTAGAGTATGTCAATTATATTATGATTTTTATAAATGAGTTTAGTGTACACCCACTAAGCTATATGCTTAGCGCGTCGGTTTTTATCGCGCGTAGGTCACAGGGATACCGAGGCAGATAAAGAGTAGAGAGGAGATACCTGCAGCTTGGAGTTCAGAGTCACTGCATTTGTTAGGTAGTGATATAGTTTTGTATGTTATATTTTGTAAGCATGCATATACAAAAGTCTGTAAATTCGATGATTTTATATATGTTTTGTAAATAATTTATGATTTCTGTTTGTTTTTATTTTAAAAGGTTTGTAACTATTGAATTCTGAATTATTTTATTTTAAAAATTGTTGGAAAGTTGCACTAAACGGCAGAGTGCGCGTTTGAATGAAATGATATTTGAAGTGTTGTGGATTATATTTGAATTGAGTGTGATTGAAACAGGTTTTGGAAAATCAGAAAAACAGAGGAAACTCTGCCGAAATTTTTAAAACTGAATTTTTGATGGGCTCACTAGAAAAACATTTTTAAATTACAAAGTGATATGATTTTAAATGGTTTGAAATGAATAACGAGAATTTAGAAAGTTTTGAAAACCCGGTAACGCTTCCTGGGTCGATCCAGTCGGGTCGGGTCAGGGGGTGTTACAATCATTGCAGTACTGCCATATATATATACACGCAATTGACATGTCAATCTCCTATATCCATATATCCCTATATATATATAGGGCCAAAAATCAAAGTTCAGAGAGTACAGATATTTTATTCACTTTTCAAACAACTTTACGATAATCAAAAATTTTCTCAATCAATCCAAAATCAATATTCATTACCAATTGTAAAACAAGAAAGTCATAACATATTAAATAACAGAATACAAAAAATAAAATCATTAAATTCGATATAATCACAATTTCCGTACCTCAAAATCATTTTCAAATATTATTCACAAATTCATTTAATCAAAACTTGAAAATAATAGAAAATATTACACAATTAGTTCAAGCAATATACGAAATACGAATATACGAAATTCGTAAATGTGATTCTAAATTCTTTGAGTCAAGAAATGATATAAAAGTTTTCAGAATTGTGTGTACACCAACCTGGATACCGTTTTACGACAGTTTCCTTTATGAATTTCCCTTTTCCCCTTTTCCCTTCCTTTCTCCTCTTTCCTTTCTCCTTCTCTTTTCTTCCTTTTCTTTTCTTCTTCTTTCCTTTCTCTTCTTCTTCTTTTCTTCCTCCTCTTCTTCCTCTTCTTCTTCTCTTCTTATTTCTTTCTTTTCTTTTCTTTCCTTTCTTTCTCCTCTCACGGTTTCTCTCTCTTTTCTTTTCTGTCTTTTTCGATTGCTTCTTCTAGAAGCTAATTTTTTTTTTATACAATTTCAGTCATCGCGACCTGTGATCGCGCCACCTGGTCGCGTTGCTTACTGGAAGACTTCCACCGCTTTCATCGCGATCACCCATCGCGGTACCATGGTCGCGCTGGTGGTCGCGTTGCTCACTGCCCGAATTTGACATTTTCACCGAGAGCTAGTCAGCACGATCTGTGATCGCGGTGACTGGTCGCGGTGCTCACTGCCAAAAATTTCATTTTTTTACCACGAGCAGCTCATCGCGATCTCTGGTCGCAGTGACTGGTCGCGGTACTCACTGTCCAGTTTTCACCCTTCTCTTCATACATCATTTCTGGACCATTTCATCTGGTCCACCTGGAAACCATAAAAATTTTTACACCCCTCAAATCATAAAATTTCTTACATTTAATTACGTTTTACACCCCTCAAATCATAAATTTTTATATCCACATATTCAAAATTAGTTAGTCGAAATTAGGGATGTTACAATTCTTCCCCTCTTAAGAAATTTCGTCCTCGAAATTTACCTCAATTGAACAGTTGCGGATACTGTTGTCTCATGGTTTCCTCGCTCTCCCAAGTAGCTTCTTCTACATTGTGATTTCTCCAGAGGACTTTCACCAGTGGAACTCTTTTATTTCGTAGTTCTTTAATCTCCCAATCAAGAATTTGCACTGGTTCCTCTTCATATGTCAGGTCTGGTTTCAATACTTTCGGCCTGAATTCTGTGAGAAGGATCAGATCTGTATCTCCTCAGCATAGACACGTGGAACACATTATGAATCTTTTCTAATTCTGAAGGTAAAGCTAGTCTGTAGGCTACTGGTCCCACACGTTCAATGATTTCATATGGGCCAATAAACCTCAGACTTAACTTACCTTTTCTGTCAAATCTGAGTACTTTCTTCACGGAGATACTTTCAGAAACACTTTATCACCGACTTCATATTCTATCTCTTTCCTTTTTAAATCTGCATATGATTTCTGTCGATCAGAGGCAACTTTAAGTCTTTCTTTGATAATTTTCACCTTCTCCTCAGTTTGTCGAATCAAGTCTGGGCCTACTAACCTGTCCTCTCCTAACTCTGTCCAGTATACTGGTGTCCTGCATTTCCTTCCATACAGTGCCTCATAAGGTGCCATAGCTATGCTCGACTGGTAACTGTTATTGTAGGCGAATTCAATCAATGGGAGATGATCCGCCCAACTCCCTTCAAAATCAATTACACAACTCCTGAGTATATCTTCTAGCACCTAGATTACCCTTTCTGATTGTCCGTCTGTCTGTGGATGGAAGGCTGTACTGAAACTCAGTCGAGTACCCAAGGCTTCTTGAAACTTCTTCCAAAATCTGGATGTAAACCTCGGGTCTCTATCTGATATTATAGATGCAGGCACTCCATGCAATCTGACTATTTCCTTTATATACAATTCTGCCAGTCGATCTAACGAATAGTCAGTTCTGACAGGTAGAAAATGTGCTGACTTCGTCAATCGGTCCATTATAACCCATATTGCATCGTGTTTACTCCGGGTGAGTGGCAATCCTGTGACAAAGTCCATTGTAATGCGGTCCCATTTCCATTCAGGTATTGCTATTGGTTGTAACAGTCCTGATGGAACCTGGTGTTCAACTTTCACCTGCTGACAAGTCATACATTTATTCACAAATTCCACCACATCTTTCTTCATACCATACCATCAATACTGAGTTTTCAGATCTCTGTACATCTTTATGCTACCTGGGTGCATCGTGTATGGACTACTGTGTGCCTCTGTCAGGATCATCTTTCTCAATTCTTCATCATCTGGAATACAAATCCTGTCTCTAAAACACACAATACCATCATTTCTAATTGAGAAGTCCGTATGCTTCTCAAAGGGGATCTGTTCACATATCTTCTGAATTCGATCATCCTGCTTCTGTTTTTCTGCAATCTGCTGAATCAAACTGGGTCTGCATATCAATTCAGCTACTAATGCATCGTCTGAATTCAGCTGTAATTGCACATTCATAGCTTTCAAAGCGAACAATGCTTTTCTACTCAGCGCATCTGCGACCACATTCGTCTTTCCTGGATGGTAGTCAATTACGCAGTCATAGTCTTTAATTAACTCCATCCACCGTCTCTGTCTCAGATTTAGCTCTTTCTGGGTAGGCAGATATTTCAGACTCTTGTTATCTGTGTATATGTAGCATTTCTCACCATATAAGTAATGCCTTCAGATTTTCAAAGCAAATACGATAGCTGCAAGTTCCAGTTCATGTATCGGATAATTCTGCTCATGAGTCTTCAGCTGTCTGGACGCATATGTAACCACCTTGCCTTCCTGCATTAGTACACAACCTAAACCCTGATGTAAGGAATCACTATAGATCACAAAGTCTTTACCTGAAACAGGCAGAATCAGGACTGGAGCCTCAACTAACATTGTCTTCAATCGGTCAAAAGCTGCCTGGCATCTGTCAGTCCAATCAAACTTGACATTTTTATACAGTAGCTTGGTCAACGGACTTGCTATGGATGAAAATCCTTTCACAAACCGTTGATAATAACCTGCCAAGCCTAGAAAACTTCTGACCTCTGCAACATTTCTAGGAGGCTTCCATTCCACTATTGCTTCAATCTTTTTAGGATCTGCCTTAATACCCTCTGCTGACACAATGTGACCCAGAAATGCAATTTCAGGTAACCAGAACTCACATTTGCTCAGTTTTCCATACAGTTGCTTCTCCCTCAAAATCTGCAATACTACTATGAGGTGCCTGTCATGGCCTCTGCCGTCTATGAGTACACCAGGATATCATCGATAAATACCACCACAAACTGATCCAAGTATGGTCAGAATACTCGGTTCATCAGGTCCATAAAGGCTGCAGGTGCATTAGGCAGCCCAAATGGCATCACTACAAATTCATAATGTCCATACCTGGTTCTGAATGCAGTTTTCGGAATATCTGAATATTTTATTCTTAACTGATGATACCCCGATCTGAGATCTATCTTTGAGAAGACACAAGCTCCTCTCAGCTGATCAAATAAATCATCGATTCTAGGCAACGGATACTTGTTTTTGACAGTAAGTTTATTCAGCTGCCTGTAATCGATGCACAATCTCAATGACCCATCTTTCTTTTTCACAAACAGCACTGGAGCTCCTCACGGGGATACACTGGGTCTAATGAAGCCCTTATCCAGCCATTTCTGTACCTGTATCTTCAGTTCTTTCAGTTCTGCTGGTGCCATTCTGTAAGGAGCTATCGATACTAGAGACGTACCTGGTACCACGTCAATTACAAACTCCACTTCTCTCTGAGGTGGCAAACCAGGAAGCTCCTCTGGAAACACATCTGCAAAATCACGTACTGTGGGTATAATCTGGATCGCAGAATCAACCTTTCGAGAATCAACCACCTGAGCCAAATATGCTTCACAACCCTTTCTGATCAATTTACAGGCTGCAGTGGATGAAATGATATTGGAGAGAAAATTCCTCATTTCACCCACCATTGTGATTTCTGTACCATCTGCTATTCTGAGTGTCACTCGTTTCAGTTCACAGTCAGTCACTACTTTGTGTCGAGTTAACCAATCCATGCCTAGTATCACATCAAACTCATTGAATGGCAACTCCATCAAATCTCCTGGGAATTCACATTCCTGTATCCGAATAAGACAATTTTTGTACACACGGTTCACAACTACACTTTGGCCTATCGGATTACTGACTAACACATCATATTCAGTAGGTTCAGTTTTCAAACTTCTTTGTCTCAACAATGCATCACATATGTAAGAATGAGTAGAACCTGAATCTATCAATGCAATAGCTGTAGTATCAAAAATAGAAATAATACCAGCTATCACGTTGGGTGCATCCTTGTCTTCCTGAGCTCTAACACTATAGACTCGTGCAGGAGCTCGACTATCTGGTCTAGCCACTGATTCTGACACCCCTCTGTGGCTATCACCTTCAGGTACTGCCTGATTGGGCCTCCTACCTCTGGAAGTAGTAGGGGCAGATCTCTCCGATTGCTGAACAGGAGTAAATTGGTATTTCAGACAATCCCTGTAAAAATGGTCACGAGCTCCACACTTGTTGCAAGCTCCTGTAACTCTCCAGCATTCACCAGGATGTCTTTTTCCGCAATGCTCACACAATACCGGGGCTGGTCCCCTAACTGCCGTCCCAGGGGTACTGGCTATGGAGGTTACAGACTGACCCGGCCTAGCTGTAGGTATGGGCCTCTGCGACTGCACTGGACAACTAAACTGCGTCCTTTAAATTTCTTACTTTGTGGCTGATATGAACTTGATGGCCCTGCTCCCCTTCTCTGCTGACCTCTATCTCTTCTGGCATGCTCTTCCTTCTTAATTCTTTCTACATTTAGAGCTGCCGAGACGAGTCTGGTAAAATCTTCGAATTCAAAGGCAACAACCTGTAGGCGGATATAGTCATTCAATCTATCTTCAAACCTTCTACATTTATCCGCCTCTGTGGCCACCATATCTCTAGCATATTTACTCAACCTGACAAATTCTCTCTCATATTCTGTCACTGTCATCTGCCTTTACTTCAGGTTGGTAAATTCCCTCTTCATATTGTCCAGATAGATGCGACCAACATATTTTCTCCGAAACTCTTTCTGAAATAATTCCCACGTTCTGTCCTCTGATTGCACTTACTGTATAATGAGGTCCACCATTGATAGGCATCCTCCTGCAATAAAGATACTGCACACTCCAGTCTCTCTTCATGTGTGCAGTACATCTGCTCTAAGATTCTGTCTGTCCTTTCAAACCAATATTCTGCGGCAAATACATCCTCATCCTTTCTACCATGAAAATCTGTGGGTCTATATTTAGCCAATCGTTCTATGACTGATCTTCGTGGCGCTGCTTTAGCCACATTCTGAAAGAACTCAGCCATTTGCTGCATAAATGCCGGCTGTACAGGGTCCGCCACTCTAGGACTTACTGATTCCCTGGATGCTCCCCCAGCCACGCTGGCGGGACTCTCAGGTCTATCTCCACTTCCTTCCATTTCTTTTATCCGATTTAAGACAGAAGAGAGGTTTGCAGATTAGAGTCACACATTCCTATATGTACCTTTATTCAATGCATGCATATACAGACTCTTTTGGTCCAGAAACGCCTAAACCGCTCTTTGATACCACTAAAATGTAATACCCCCTGACCCGACCCGTCTGGATCGATCCAGGAGCGCTACCGGATTTTCAAATACTTTCTTAATTCTGTTTATAAACTAAAAACCATATAAAATCATATAAATTAGTAATTTAAAAAGATTCAAAATCTTTCTTAACTCTTTTCTAATTTGCAAACCATCAAATATCGCAAAAATCAAATAAATTGTATTTTTAAAATGCTTTTCTAGTGAGCCCATCGAAATTTATTTTCAAAAATTTCGGCAGAGTTTCCTCTATTTTTCTGATTTTCCAAAACCTGTTTTCAACAAAATAAATCCAATATAATTTAATATCAACACTTCTATATCAACCTTTCAAACTAATATGCACTCTGCCGTTTAGTGCGACTTACCAAACAGTTTTTAAAATAAAACAATTCATAATCCATTATCTACAATCCTTTGAAAATGAAAAACAGAAATCATAAAATACTTAATTACACAACATAATTATATAACACAATTATAAATCTTTGTATATGCATGCATAACCAACTATATTATACAGAAATATGACTACCCAAACTGTGGTGACTCTGGATCTCTGCCTGCGTCTCTCTCTCTTCAATCTTTTGCTTCCTCAGTATCCCTGTTACCTACACGTGATAAAAACCGACGCGCTAAGCATATAGCTTAGTGGGTGTACACTAAAATAAATTGCAATATAATGTAAAACAATAAATCTTAAATTCAGAAATTCAGAAAGATATATAAATAAAACAACAAATCTTAAATTCATCATTTCAGAAATATATATATATATATAAAACAATTAATCATATTTCAATTTTTGAAACTATATAAAATAAAGTATTTCAAAAGTTTCTGGATTTCATTCGTAGTAACATTTCTTTATTTTCCACATCGTTTTCTAGTTTTCAGTTCTCAATTGGGCCCTTGATACATATAACAGGGTTTACAGGACTAGATTACGGGTTTTACAATCGGGTTTCCCATGTCATAAGAAATGGTATCCCTATATAAACAGTCGGTTTCCCATTTCACAAGGAAATGGTATCCATATGTTTTCACAGTTGGTTTCCCATTTCATAGTGAAATGGTATCCGTATTTCACAGTCAGTTTCTTATTTCACAAGAAAATGGTATCCGTAATATCAACACCACAAGCATCAGAACTATCAGTGCAGTACTGCCATATATATACACCCAATTGACATGTCAATCTTCTATATCCATATATCTCTATATATATATATATATATCAGGGCCAAAAATCAAAGTTCAGAGAGTACAGATATTTTATTCACTTTTCAAACAACTTTACAATAATAAAAAATTTTCTCAATCAATCCAAAATCAATATTCATTACCAATTGTAAAACAAGAAAGTCATAACATATTAAATAACATAATATAGAAAATAAAATCATTAAATTCGATATAATCACAATTTTTGTACCTCAAAATCATTTTCAAATATTATTCACAAATTCATTTAATCAAAACTTGGGAATAATAGAAAATACTACACAATTAGTTCAAGCAATATACGAAATACGAATATACGAAATTCGTAAATGTGATTCTAAATTCTTTGAGTCAAGAAACGATATAAAAGTTTTCAGAATTGTGTGTACACCAACCTGAATACCGTTTTACGACAGTTTCCTTTATGGATTTCCCTTTTTCCCTTTTCCCTTCCTTTCTCCTTTTTTCTTTCTCCTTCTCTTTTCTTCCTTTTCTTTTCTTCTTCTTTTCCTTCTCTTCTTCTTCTTTTCTTCCTCCTCTTCTTCCTCTTCTTCTTCTCTTCTTCTTTCTTTCTTTTCTTTTCTTTCCTTTCTTTCTCCTCTCACGGTTTCTCTCTCTTTTCTTTTCTGTCTTTTTCGATTGCTTCTTCCAGAAGCTAAATTTTTTTTTATACAATTTCAGTCATCGCGACCTGTGATCGCGCCACCTGGTCGCATTGCTTACTGGAAGACTTCCACCGCTTTCATCGCCATCACCCATCGCGGTACCATGGTCGCGCTGGTGGTCGCGTTGCTCACTGCCCGAATTTGACATTTTCACCGAGAGCTAGTCAGTACGATCTGTGATCGCGGTGACTGGTCGCGGTGCTCACTGCCAAAAATTTCATTTTTTTACCGTGAGCAGCTCATCGCGATCTCTGGTCGCAGTGACTGATCGCGGTACTCACTGTCCAGTTTTCACCCTTATCTTCATACATCATTTCTGGACCGTTTCATCTGGTCTATCTGGAAACCATAAAAATTTTTACACCCCTCAAATTATAAATTTTTATATCCACATATTTAAAATTAGTTAGTCGAAATTAGGGATGTTACACGGGCTCCCTTTGAGTTGAGCCTGGGCCTATGAGGGCCGTAGCCCGGTTGCCATCTTTGATTTTTGATTTTGATTTTGATTTTAATTATTTGAATTTAAATTTAAATAAAAATTGTAAAGATATACTTTTTGATATAGAGTTGTATCTCTTCAAAAAGATTTGCACTGTTACAAAAAAGGTGCACTGCTTTACAAGAGTTACATTGTTTTAAGACACCTTTTTATTCTTTATAAATACAGTGTTAAGACAATGCAAACTTCACTTGATTTTAATCATATTTTTCTCTACTTTGCTATCTAAATACTTCTCAGAAAAAAATAGTATACTGTAGTTTGTCTGACTTCTGGGCTGTGTTCAGTGTAATAAAAATCGGATTCTCCGGCCGCCTAGGCGCTGCCTCGACGCTAGGCGGTGGCCAGCCGCGCCGAACAAGGCAAAATCGGCCTTATTAGGTGGTCGGCCGCACAGATTAATTTCGGCGGCCAGTGCGGTCTCGGCGACCGCATAGCCGCCTAGACCGCGCCTACTGTCTCCGCGGAGAGTTAAATTTTTTTTTAAAAAAATTACACACCCAAAACGGCGCCGTTTTGGGTGTATTTTAAAACAAGCCCAAACGACGCCGTTTTAGGCTTCTAAAAAAAATAAAACAAAAGTTGGCAGTGCACTCGGCAGGCGTGCAACAGAACATAAACATTTTTTTTTCCTCTCGTCTTTAGAAAACCAACCCAAAAATAGAAACCCTAGCTCTAAGTGATATTCTTCTTCTTCTCCATTTCAACCTTTTATCATCATCATCGTCTTCTACAAAGGTATGATACTTCTCTATTTTAATATCTTTAAACTTTTTAGTTGTAATAAATATGATTTTATATATGCAATCCAAGTGCTTGATTAAATGCCTAAATGAATATTTTTTATAAAATTGTGAATATTTTTAGTTTAATCTTCAATTCTTCATTGTTGATTACTTGATTACCTTATTACCATAATATTAATATTATAGAACAATTGAACTTGAAATAATAATTAAAAATTAAATTATGATAAAGATTTTAGTAAAAATTAAATTAAATGAATATTATGTCTTTATGATAAATAAATCATAAAACATTAATATTTATGTCTTTATGATTAAATGAATTTATGTCTTTATGATTAAATAAATCATAAACATTAATATTTATGTCTTTATGATTAAATGAATATTTTTAGTTTAATCTTCAATTCTTCATTGTTGATTACTTGATTACCTCATTACCATAATATTAATGTTATATTGAACAATCTGAACTTGAAATAATAATTTAAAAATTAAATTATGATAAAGATTTTAGTAAAAATTAAATTGAATGAATATTTATGTCTTTATGATTAAATAAATGATTTGTTAACTTTTCTAGGTTGTTATATTTCTAATGGCGTCCTCGGCTGCCTCAGTGGACCAAACGGTCCAATCCTCAGCCGAATCAGTGCTAAAAAGGAAGTCAAATGATGTTGGATGGGAGTTTGGGGTGTTAGTTGATGCAAAGAATTTGGACAAGGTTAAATGTATCCTCTGTGGAAAAGTGATGCCCGGAGGAGCTTATAGAATGAAAGAGCACGTGGGCCAAATATTAGGAAATGTTGCAGCTTGTCCAAAAGCAACACCAGAAGCGCAAGCCAAGTGTAGAAATGACATTATGGAGGCTAAAAGTAAGAAGAAGGGTAAGAGGAAGGAAGAGTAGTTATTGATATCACAAGTAAATATGGTTGATACAACAACCGAGGAAGAAGATGCGATGGCGGCAGAATTAGGGTTGAGGAGAGAGCCCCGTTCTCTTGCCCCCATGGATCGATTTGTATCGGAAATCAATCTTGATTCTTCATTGAGTGGTGGAACTAAGAGACAACAAAACATCTGCGAAGCACTTTTTAAAGAAAGGACTCATAAAGTGCACCAGTATGTAGCTAAGTGGGTATACGAAGCAGGGGTTCCTTTCAATGTAATTGACAATGACAGTTTCAAGCAAGTAGTAGAGGCGATTGGTCAATTTGGCCCGGGATACAAACCGCCAAGTCAATACTAATTGAGGGAACCATTATTGAGGGAGGAGGTTCAGAGAATAAAAGATGTACTCAAGAAGCAAGAAGCAGAGTGGGCTTTGAATGGGTGCTCCATTATGACGGACGCTTGGTTCCATAGAAAAAGAAAGAAGTATAATGAATTTGTGTGTGAATTGCAAAATAGGAACCACTTTCCTTTCCTCTAAAGAGTCTTCAAACGAGGCACACACGGGAGATCACATTTTTCAGTATGTGAATGGGTGCATTGAACAAGTTGGACCAAAGAATGTCATTCAAGTGGTCACGGATAATGCCACCAACAACATGGCAGCGGCAAAATTGCTCAAGGTGAAGAGACCCCATATATTTTGGATCTCATGTGCAACTCACAGCATCAATCTCATGCTTAAAAGCATTGGTAAGATCCAGAAGTATAAAAAAACCATTGACCAAGCCAAGACTTTTACTGTCTTCATCTATGCACACCACAAAACCTTATTCTTAATGAGGTCTTTTACAAAAAAGAGAGACATAGTGAGGCCGGGAGTCACTAGATTTGCCTCTTCATTTCTTACATTGCAAAGTCTGATGGAGAAGAAAGTTCAATTGAGGTCAATGTTTTCTAGTCAACTCTGGGAGCAAAGCAAATGGTCTACATCTACTAAGAGGAAAGCGGCATTCGCTACTGTTATGAGTATGGGCTTTTGGAATGGTGTGACCACTTGCTTGAAGGTATTTGCACCTTTGGTGAAGGTGCTTAGACTTGTTGATAGGGATAGAAAACCGGCCATGGGATTTGTATATAGAGAGTTGCTACAAGCAAAAGAAGAAATCAAAGTGGCACTAAACAATATTTAAAGGAACTATCAACGATCTTGGACATTATTGATTCAAGAATTAAAGGTCGGCTTGATAGTTCATTGCACTTGGCGGCCTATTTCCTCAACCCCTATTAGTACTTTAAAAATATAACAATTCAATATGACGATGATGTGAATAATGCAATATTTGATTGTGTGTAGGCGTTTTATGATGACAATTTTGAGTTGCAAAATCATATTGTCAATGTTGAAACTATAAAGTATAGGGAGAGGGAAAGATCTTTTCAGAAAATATTTGCGGAAAAAGGATGTGAAAGAAATCATGACAATTATAATCCAAGTACTATTTTAAACTTATAAACTTATAGTTTTTTACTTTATTTTTTTTATTATGTCCATGTCCTATATGTTTAAAACTTGAAAGTTGAAATATCTTTATGATTGTAGCTTCATGGTGGGCTACATATGGAGGTCACATACCCAATCTCCAAATAATAGCGATAAGAATCCTATCATTAACCACGAGTTCCTCCGGATGTGAACGAAATTGGAGTACTTTTGAAGGGGTGAGTGCACTAACTTACTATAAAATTTATAAAATAAATAACTAATTAACTATTAACTAATAATTTATTATTTTATTAATTTATTATCATTCTCAATTTCTTATTGTGTAGATACATACAAAGAAAAGGAATAGACTAGATGTGAGTCGGTTGAATAATCTAGTCTATGTCCAATTCAATGCCAAGTTGAGTAACAAGCAAAAAAGAGCTAATGAAAAGGATGTGGATGTCATTCTTGCTAAGGATGCCAAAGCCATCAATGCATAAGAATGGATTGTTGAAGGTGGTGGTGGTGGTGATGATGAAGTAAAGCCCAGAACAAGGCTAACTTGGCAAATGGTAGACGAAACAACCGGTTTAGATGACATTCTACAACCTAGGAGGAGTTCAAGGGTGATAGAGAGAGATCTTCATGAAGATGACTTCGTTTCGGAGAATGAGGAGGAAGAGGAAAATGATGTAGATGTAGATGTTGATGTTGAATATGAATCCGATGGAGAGCGTATACTAGAAGAATATGAAGAAAAGGAGTTTGATTATGATCATGATGCTTGTAACATCTCTAATTTCGAATAAATATGAAAAGTATGGTTGAATTAATCTTGAGTATGTGAATGTAATAATTATAATTTGAGGGGTGGAAAATATAATTAAATATATGTATATTTTTAGGTTTCCAAATGGACCAATTTGAACGGTCGAAAACAATACACGAAGAAAAGTGTGAAAAACTGGATAGTGTGCATCGCAACCATCCTCGCGACCAGCGCTAGCGGTAGCTGCTCGTGATGAAAATGGCAAAATTGGACCAGTGAGCATCGTGACCGAGAAAATGATTTGATATAATTATTGATTTAGAAATATATTGGGACATTTTGATTCGATATGGAATTATGAAATACGTTTGAATATATTTTTGTATTAATTTGATATGATTATTGATTTAGAAATATGTTCGTATATTTCCGTTATATGATATTGGATGAAATTTGAATTTTAAATATATATATATATATATCGATATGAATTGAAATTGAATACGTTAAAAGTTGATTTTGATGATTCTGAAATAAATAAAAAATGTTGACATTAGATGTGAGAAAATGTTTTGTAAAATGGCTCTGATGTGTATGAACATAGATATGGATATAGGAGATTGACATATCAATTGGGTTTCTGTCTGAACAGTACTGTGCCGATATACCACCCTTTGGATAGTACAGGCCCAAAGTGCCGATCCTAGGGCTCTGAATTCTGTCATGGGACATTTACAACAGGTGATTCCGTTGGTGTTCCATTCTGATATGATGTTCGGCGGGTAGCCCCGTTTGTGTGTCCGATGCCGAACAACCCGTAATCCAGTCCGATAACTTATGTTTTGTATGTCAGGAGCCCAGTCTGAAAACTGATTTGTTATATGAAAACATTCGAGAAATTATGAAGAATTTATCTATTGATTGATTTTGGGATATTATACTTGTTGAATTTATGATTTGATTTGATATGAGCCTCATATATTGTTTATATATATTTGTTATTTATATTTTCAATAAATTGATAGAATTATTTGATATAGTATATTTGTATATGCAGTTATATGTACATCCACTAAGCAATATACTTAGCATGTTGAGTTTTCTCACACGCAGGTAACAGAGGTTCCAAGAGAGATAAAGACAAAGAAGAGTAGAGACTGCAGGAACAGAGTCCGGAGTCACATCTGTCCTACATATATTTTGGTAGTTCTTTTGTAATAAGTCTATATATTTTGATACCACATGTATAAACAGAAACTGTTTGTATATAGTTAAGGAGCTTCCGCTATGTAAATATTTTATTATATGTTTATGTTATTTAAATTTTTATAAATTATATTGTGATAAAGTAGTTGGTAAGTCGCACTATATTTGGAAGGGTGAGCAAAATTGATTTGAGAATTTAGAAGTTGATTTTTATGAATTTTAACTGTAAACAGGTTTTGGAAAGTCAGAAAAACAGAGGAAACTCTGACAAGATTTTCGGAAATTTATTTGGACCATTTTCAAATGTTTTTAATATACTATTTATAAATTATGGTTATATAAAAGTAAAAGTTAGATTTTAGTATATAGTAGCACTCTTTGATTCAGTCCGAGCGATTTGGTTCAGGGGGTGTTACAATGTTGTTTAGTTTAGGATTTTGTATTATCATTTCATTATATTTTCATGCTTTATTGTTTTTATAATTTCATTAGTTTCATCTTGTTTGGAATGTGTGGAATGATTTATTTGTTTAGAATGACTTGGTTATTACTTATTAGTTTCATATTATTTGGAATGTTTTTAGAATGACTTATTTGTTTGGATTTTGAAATGACCTAGTTTCATATTGTTTGGAATATTTGGAATGACATATATATTTTTACTTTAGGTGCATTTACATGTAAATTGTTAAATACAATTATATAGAAAAAATTTTCAGGTGGTCAACAGTGAGGTCAACACATTGATCGTTGACTTTTCGAGGATTCGCCTACTCGGCACCTAGGCGTTAGGACGCCGAACGCCTAGCGCATAGCGAATTTTAGAACACTGGCTGTGTTGCTTTATCTCAGAAGAATTGATAGTTGAATTATGGGGGCATTCTCCATTCGTCCTTTAAGCAAGCGGAAGGGGAGAAATACTGTCTTAGGACATTGCACACGCTGCAAGCCTCTATCACAAATTTTTTCTACGAATAACAAGTCAATATTTTATTTTCTTTTTTCTGTATACTGTTTCTTTTATTTTTAATTTTATTCAGAGTACTGATTGATTGTTCCAACATGATGTAATAAGGAAGGTCTGAGGGAACGAAATCCTAAACATCCATAAATTTAATAAAAAGATGAATTTAATAAATTTAATAAAAAGTTATTAAAAATTAAAAACACATAATAAAAATTAAATAACATTAAAAATATTTTTTTAAAAAAATATTTTTAGATCTGGGGGAGATCTAACTGCCCATCTTCAAAAGATGGACGGTGAAAATTGGTCTTCACCAAATCTCCAACCAAAATTTTTTTTAAAAAAATATGAACAAACAAAATAAAAAAAAATTATCTCACACCATACTATAAATAATAAAAAAAAAAAGAGAAAAAAATTTGGTGTGGAAGAGAGAGAGCGATAGAAAAGATGTAAGAGTAGAAGAAAAAAATGAGGAGAGAAAGGAAGAGATAAAAAAAAAAAAGAAGAAGAAGGTAAAGAGATGAAGGAGAGAGGAGAGAGAAAAATATTTTTTATTTTTTATTTGTATTTTAAATAAAATTTTATTTAATTTAAAAATATTTTGGGTATTTATTATGTTATAATTACCTTTATACCCTTCAAAATTTAATGGTGAAACTTAAAAATTAAACAAAAATTTAACAAGAGAAGAGATTTTAGGTATTTTTATAAACTAATGGGGATAAAAAAGAGAAAAATAAAATTAGATGGTAAAAAAATAAAAAATACCTCAAACAATAGGGAGAAAAATGATTATATTTCTTTATTTTATTTGATAGATTAAAAGATTAAACTTTAAAAATATGAGATGTTTGTATCGGTTTAATGAGTCTATTTAACTAGTTATTAAAATCACTAGTGTACGTTTGGAAGAACTTATTTACTGGCCAAAAGAGCTTATTTAATCCTAAAAGCTCTTTTCAATTATTTTTTTTTATCGTTTGGTTGCCACCCCAGTAAAGCTTTTGGACAATTAAATAAGCTGTTTTATATCTACTCGGAGAAGCTTAAATTTTGAGTTTTTCCAAATAGATCTTTTTAAACTTTTAAAAATATTAAAATATCTAATATAACCCTATTAAAATTTGTTAATTTTACAATATTTTTCTAATTTAAATCACGTCTTTTTTTGATAATTATATCATTTTAAAGAGTTTTTTTAATTAACAATCAAATAATTTACGATTTTTTTTTAAAAGTTCTACTTATAAAAAATTTACTTCTAAAAGCTTCACTCGAAGAAGCTATTCCAAACTTACAATTAACCTCACTACTTTCATGACTTTTATATGAAATTCACGCTTAAAAAAAAAAAAAAAAAAAAGGAGGAGAATAAAAAATAATAATAAAATAAAAGTTTGTGTTTTGAGTTAAAAGTTAAACCTTGGAACTTCGCCGCCAATAACAAAAACCATGGCAGGGAAGAAGAGGGAAGCCGCAGACATCACTACAGCCATGGCTGAGAGGAAGAGAAAAGTTCCAGACTCGACCAAAGACAGATCCAAATCAATCAAGAAACCAAACAAATTCAACAAAAGCGGCGGCGGCGGCGACGACAAGAGGAGGAGCAGGAGCGGCCCACGCTTGCCTGCTCCGCTGCGAAAAGTGCTCGAAGGCATAAACCCTAGTACCGATTCTTTGAACGACAGCGATGAAAACATTTGTTCCGACGAGGCCAATGATTTCTACGAGTATGAGGAACCGCTGCCTGAGGAAGAGTCCGGGAAGAACCGCCGATTCGACCGTGTCGAAAACTACTTGTACGAGCCGTCCGACCGAATGGTGGTGCGTGTTTCTCTTGGTTTCATAATTTTGATTTTTGTTAGTTGAATTGGTTTTGAAACTTGCCTCATAGTACGTTTGAAGTATCACATTAATCCTAATCATCCGATCCCTAAATTTTCATTTTAACTTGAGTTAGTTAGAGAAACAGGGTCCAGCCATTCGTTATCTACAATTTCAATGGAATGTTTCGTATTGGCACAATATGGATTTTAGTTAGTGTTTCTAATTTGATAAGTTTGCTGGTAAATTTGTTGATTGAGTTTTTTAAATCTATAGTCATAGCTTCGTAAATGTTAGTGGAAATTTTACACTGCTTGTTTATTTAAGTGAACAACATAATACAGAAATTTGGCTTGATCTTTTCAGTTTTGGATATATAGGTTTGAATATGGCTTTGAACTCAACTGTGTGTTATGAATCTGAGGTAGCTTTTGGCTGGTTAGAAAGATAAAGTAATTGTCTATGTATCAAGGAAATCTTTGGCATGGATTTCTAAATTTTTTTTCTTTTAAAAACAAAATCCTGTAAGGAGGTAAGTCTGGTGGTGATTTAGGCAAATTCATTCCTTCGATGCGCTCATTCTTAATTCTGTATTCCAAGTGAGCTACATTTGGACCCTATAGTCTTATTCCTGCATTGCAGAATAGCTTCAACTCATATATGGCTGTTTTCAGATCATTATTTCTATGTATTAGTCATCATGTTTCTTTTACTTGTGTAGGATGAGGATGTATTTTCAGAAGATGATGACGATGAGAATGACTATGATGGCAGTGAAGATAGGGCAAGTAAAATTGAAAATTCCCATGGTAGGAGGGGAAGTTCAAAGCAGCTCAGTGATGAAGATGAAGATGATGAAAGGCTCTTGAGGGTGTTGCAAGGAGTTACTGGAATGCCAAGTGAGGCTTTTGAAGGTACAACCATTTTTGAAACTGTTTTCATTGGTCGGTACAGGGAACCATTGAAATCTATGAGTTGAGAATTTTGTACCATGGATTCTGCTTATTTTATCAGTATACTACCCGACTATCATTTTAGTGTAACTGAGACCCATTAACGTAGGAAAGAGTGTTAGCACCCTTCATGTGTAATCATAATAACCGTGTCTTAATGTATGTGAAACAGAGACTCCCTGTAGGTTACATTTCTTTCTTCTTGCAACCTTGGTAATACAAATTGGTATGCTTCACTATTTTCTATGTAATCCATCTCTGAGCTTTGTTTTCAGTTATCACATAGAAATTATATGTATTTGTGTGCAATTTATGTTTTATTTTATTTTATGAACCAAAATTCTGTACTTCTGCAGATTTAATGCATCTTCAATTTGCATTAGTAATTATAAAATTTGTTAAATTGTTCTTGAGAGAATGTTTTGTTACTATGCAGTTGAGAATTATTATCTTAGGTCATTTATCTACTGCTTTTGGTAAATATGACTGACCTTAAATATATATCTTTCAGGAAAGAAGAAGAAGAAAAAGAATGTAGTTATATCTGAGGCATATCCAGAGTCTGAATACAATCCTAGTCGTGATGTTCTGAATGGCAATGGACAACTTACCATCGAAGAACTGGTAGATGTCCTGCACGGAGAACCTGGATATGATGCTCTTAGAAAGGGAATACATACTACGGATAAAAAGTCGATTTCTATTCAAGCGCCACTTCCAAAGGTAGAACGAGAAAAGTTGGAGAGGAATGCAGTGTATGAGCAATCAAAGAAAGACATCACTAAGTGGGAGCCTTTAGTCAAGATGAATAGAGAGGCACCTTCATTATATTTTGATGAAGATACAAACTTGGGGTTTTCAACTGTTGGGGCAATAGCTTCTGGATTTGAACCAAGAACTGAGTTTGAGAAGAAAATGGCATTATTAGTCAATGATGACAAGGTTAAGGAAGCTTATAACGAAGATGGTTCCAAGCTTCTTGAATTAAACAAGGTACATAGGTTGTAAGAGTTCGTCGCTCAGTAAATTCGGTTTTATACACAACTCAATTGAAATATGCTAATTCTAATTCATAACCAGACTAAACTTTAGTGTCAGCTGGGTTCTTATTTAGGCTTGCGTGTTGATTTTATGTGTGAATTCTGGTGTTTGTCCATTTCCTAGGTGCTTTTAGTTTACTGTGCTTTATAATATATGTTACCATGATTTTCAAGATGTGTGCTTATGCTTGTCCGTAATTGCATCCAATCGTAAAGCTTATTTTTCTAAACTGTGCTAATGATGCTGGGCAGATTTCTGTTGAAGAATATTTGGAGGACCGGAATCATATAGCTAAAATGCGCAACCTTCTTTTCCGTCATGAGATGAAGAGAAAACGCATCAAGAAAATTAAGTCAAAAACGTACCATCGTTTGTTGAAGAAAGATAGATTGAAAGCAGCATCTGCAGAAATGCTAATGGATCCAGAAGCAGCAAAAGAAGAGGCGAGAAAGCAAGAATTTAAACGAGCAGAGGTGATTGATGATCTTCAATTTTTCTTTTTCCTGATAGGAATGATATTCGATGAGTTTTATCAATGTCCTTTCTGCTGAATATTGTTTTCTCTTATATGATACTCAAAATGAATAATAGCCATTGTATCTGTATTTTGTTTTGATTATATGTGATGCAGGAACGTATGACTTTAAAGCACAAAAACAGTTCAAAGTGGGCAAAGCGCATTTTGCAGCGTGGTTTGAATGCCCAAGATGATGGGACTCGAGCAGCAATGTCTGAACAACTCCACCAACATGCTCTTTTGACTAGAAAAATGAACACTATGAAGGATGGTAGCAGCAGTAGTGGCAGTGATGATAGTGATGAGGAGGATGTTGATGAAAATTCTGCTGGTTCTGACCAGGATGAGGCATCTAAGTTGTTTGCAAAAGCAAAAGAGAAGACACTTAAAGTGCTACAAGAAGATGACGAAGTGCCTACCTCAGGAGTACTTTCATTACCCTTCATGGTAAAATCCACTCCAGTTTTCCTAATTATAAACCGATTTGCATTTATTTTGTTCTTATATTAAGTTTTTATGCTCCCTGGGTAATTTTCTTTTGTGTAGGTGCGTGGATTGAAAAAAAGAAAGGAAGAAGCTGTTGAAGAAGCTAAGCTTGCTCTTCAAGAGTATGAATCATCATTGAAGGAGCTGGAGGATACAGGTGGGGAAGAAAATGCCAAAGTAGGCATTACAAGTGGTAGAAGGGTCTTTGGTGTGGCTAAAAGAGATGTTCCAGTACCAGGACCAAGTAATAAGATGAAAACAGATGATTATTATCGCAATACTGATAGTGAAGATGACTTGGATGAAAATATAGATGTTGGAAATGGAATGAAAAATGATTTGCAGAAGGATATTAATGTTGATTCTGGCTTTCTTAATGAAGATGCTGAGGTTTGTCAGGATTCTGTGTTTAAGGTAGTTTTCTCATTCTTCAAATTTTCTGTGAGTTTAATGTCATTCGCTGCATAAGCATGGGAATAATATCTTCTTGTGGTTCTCAGAGTTTTGATGATGTCGTTAAAGATCCTGGGCCCAAGACATCACATGATGTTGCTATTTTTGCATCAGGCACTTGGAAAAAGGTTTAGTTTACTTGCTTCAATAAGTTTTCTTTTGTTTATTGCATATGGAAGAACCAGTGAATTTCATGCTGATCATTCTGTGTATAATGAGCAGATGAAAAGCGGAAACAAAGTGGATGCCAATATAAAGAAGTCTACAAAGGTCGGTAAACCTGTATTGCAGAATCAAGAGGTATATATCCCTTTCAAATTGTTTGTTTTGTTCTGTTTTATATGCGATTAGCTACCCCTTTTTCTTTTCCGTATTTATGTTTTCTGAAACTGAAGGAACTGGCTGAGGAAAGTGACACCGATAGTGAAGGGCAGATGGTAGATGGAATTTTGTCTGCTGCTCCTAAACCATCATATGAACTTCCTTCTCAAGAAGAGCTTGTTCGACTTGCTTTTGCGGGGGATGATGTGGAGGATGACTTTGAGAAGGATAAACAAGAGATTCTGAATGAGGAGAATCCTGAGCCTGAAAAGCCTAATCTAATCCCTGGTTGGGGACAATGGACTCATGTACAGCGAAAGAAAGGATTACCTTCTTGGATGCTGGAAGAGCATGAAATTGCAAAGCGGAAGAGGGAAGAGGCTCTTAAAAAGAGAAAGGATGCACATCTCAAACATGTCATTATATCTGAGAAGTTGGATAAAAAGGTTGGTGGTTTTCATTATATTATTGATAATGCACTCGAAAAAGCTATTATATTATTCCCTTATTCTTGATGAAGTTTTCCTGTTGCGGTAATAGATCTAATAGATTCAGTCCGACTAGCAAAAGAATGATTAATGATTGTTTGCAACTGGAAAAATGAGCAAAATTTAATAAAGGTGTTGCTTAAATATCAACTTCCACTAGTTTGGATTAAGTAATCGGAACGAAGATGGTTAAATAGACGATATATATATTTTTTTAATAGTTGTCATGTTCATAAACTCTTATGAGACTGATAAATGTTTATGTTTATAAAACAGTTGAAGATGATAGAATGGCTTCTTCATTGTATTGAAGAAAATGTATATGGTTTAGTAAACCCTTAGTAATTGTGTTACACCCCTTCCTATTAAAAGATTTGTGTTACACGTTGAGGTAGCAGTTACCACATGTTAGTTTTCTAGGTTCAAATATTATGGCATTTTCTGCCTTGTTGTCTTTTGTTGTGGCTAACCAGATATTTGTGTTTGGATTTGGCAGGCTGAGAAATTGCATACAAAAACTTTGCCTTACCCATTCACATCTAAAGAAGTTTTTGAGCAGAGCATTCGTGTTCCTGTTGGACCCGAGTTCAATCCAGCAACAGCTGTTGGAGCTCTTAATCAACCAGATGTGAGTATTATTACAATTAATACTGATTATCCTAAGAAAAATTACGATACTTTTTGGTTTTATAGAAGGAATTTAATTACCCAAATATCCATTGTCAAATTTCTCACTTTAAATGTATTATATGCAGGTAAAGAAGAAATCTGGTATTATTATAAAACCAATCAAGTTTGAGGAGGTGAATCCTCACGAAAAACCAGAGGAGCACAAAGAGCACAAACGGAGTGGAAATAATCAGAAGACAAATAGGAGAAAAGGTGCTGGCGGCAAAAGAGTAGGAGTAAGGCCAGTGGTGGTAAAATCATGAAAAAGGTTAGATGAATTGATCCTAAATTTAACTAACACTTCTTATGTACACTGGAATTTTGATATCATACTCGTTGGAAGAGTGAGTTAAATGATCTTTATGTATAATTCAATTTTGGAAACTAAGTGCGCCTAAGAAGGCAGTTTATGTATTTTTGGGTGAATCTGAGTTGTGATAGGGTGAGGGTGTTACTGATATGTTATTTTTAAAATGATCTTTTATTATTACTTAACAGGATAAATGTAGTATTGCATAACTAATAACTTGGCAGTTGGTATTATGCATGTGGTTCTACATTCTAATCGAAGTTATTAGTTGAACACTTAATAATTAATAATTAATAAAAAAGAGGTAAAAGGAATTTGATAAATGGTTTTATGTCATGATTCGATCAAGGGTCTTTCTTAGGCTGTGCGCTAAGAATACATGTTAAAAATAAAATATATATTTATTCTATCGCTATATTCAGTGTTCTAGAATGCGGCCGCCGGCCGAATATAGCCAAATCGGCCATATTCCGTGGCCGGCCGCGTAGAAGGCCCTACGCATGCCTAGGTGGCCGCCTAGGCAGCCGATGCAGTCTCCGCGGCCATCCAGCCACGGCCGCCTAGGCGGCCAAATCTGTCTTCGAGACCGCCTAGACGTGGAGACAATTTTAATTTTTTTTTTTTCATAAGCCCAAAACAATGTCGTTTTGGTTAAGTGAAAAAAATATAAAAAAGCATAATAGAGGCAGTAGGCGGGCAGTGGCGAAAACAAAGAACAACTTTTTATTTTCTCTTCTTCAAGGCAACAACACTCAAACCCTAAAACCCCTAATTATCTTCTTCTCTATTTGAACTCCTTTTCATTATCATCATCATCTCTAAAGGTATTCTTCTTCTATATTTTAGTATTTTCAATTTTTTTAGGTGGTCAACGGTGTGGTCAACACGTTGATTGTTGACCCACCGAGAAACCGTTGCTATATTTATGTAATTTTTGGTCTTTCTTAGAGATCGTAATACTATTATTTTGTTCCTTTTTAATAACTTAATTTTTTTAATCTAGTAGTTGCTGCCTACTATGATATCAATTGCCAATTTCATCAAGGCTTAAAGAGTGCTTGGATTCGAGCCATGTGATTGTATTGAAATATTGTTATTATTGTATAGATTTATTATGTGTTTGTTTTTAGGTTTAGTCACGTTACAAGTTTGTTAGTCTTGTACATAAAGAGGTATGTTAATCGTATTTAAATACTATTATTGGATAATTTTCTAATATTTTAAGTTTTGGGTCTAACATGATATCGGACCTTTCTTTTGTGAGTGCTTGGCTTTGAGCCCCACATGTGATAATGATTATTTGTTATTTGAATTTGTATTTGTACTTTAGCCAAATGAACTTACATGAAACTGTGCGTTCGAGTTTTTAAATAAGATTGTTAAGCCTTGGGCCTTTTTCCTAAATAGTTTTAACTTTTTGATCTTAGTGGCTACTAATAATTTTTGGGCAATTATCAATTTGGTCCCTAATGTTTGAGGAATTATCAAATTTTTAATGCAGCTTCATTTATTGGTACTCGTGGATCCTAAGTTTTCGTAAATGTATCAATTTAATCCTTTTGTAAGTTAACCGTTAGTCAAACTTAATGGTTCTAGGGGTATTTTTATCTTTGTATCTATTACTGTGTCAACAGTAACTTTTTGGTGAATGACATATTTACCCTCAATTCAAAATTTAAAATAAATTAAATTAAAAAAATTAAAAAATTAAAAAAAATTTAGTTGGATTTCTATCGTCCATCAAAATTGATAGACGCTGGAGATTATATTAGAATTTTTTTAAAAAAATTGAAAATTAAAAATCAAATATTTTTTTTTTTAATTTTTTGGCACGTCTAGATTTTTACCAAGAAAAAAAAAAATTGAAGCCAAAAGTTTCTAGGTCGAAGAACCCAAAAACTTTTGGGTTCTTCATCGATCGAAGTACCCTCGAAGAACCTAGGGTTCTTTGATCGATGAAGAACTCAGGTTCTTCGACCTTCGATCGAGGGAGGCTCAACCTCTCTCGCTAAGCCTTCTCTTGCCTTCAACTTTCGACAGCGGGGGAGCTCCATGGATTCGATGGAGGGAGGTCCACATTCAATGTGGACCGTCCATTAGATTTGATGGACGGTCCAAATTTGATCTGGACCTTTTTAATTTTTTAATTATTTTAAGTTTACATTTAATTTCTACCGTCCATCAAGATTGATGGATATTGATCGACGGTGGATATTCATTTAAATTTTTTTTAATTTTTTTAATTTTTTTTTAAAATTAATATAAAATGAACATATTATCCTTTTAATTATTAATAACTTTTTTAAAATTTAAGGTTAAAATTGTAATTTGACTAATTTAAATAGAGTTAAGGGCAAATAAGTTTTTTTGCTAATTATGCGAGGTTTGACCTTCAGAAAATTAGTCAAAAGGACCAGAATGAGACATTTCCAGAAAGTTAGGGTCCAATGATACCAATAAACGAAATTGCGTTAAAAATTGATAATTTTTCGAAAGTTAGGGACCAAATTGATATTTTTTAAAAAATTATTAATAATTAGAAGGGTAATATGATCATTTTATATTTAAAAAATTTAAATTTTTTTAAATAAATCTCCACCGTCCATCAAGATCCATCAATATTGATGGACGGTAGAAATTAATGTAAACTTAAAAATAATTAAAAAGGTCCAGATCAAATCTGGACTGTCCATCCAGATTTGATTTGGACCTCCCTCTATTGAATCCATGGAGCTCCTCCGCTACCAAAAGGCAGAGGCGGGGGAAGGCTCAGCGAGGGAGGTTGAGCCTCCCCCGATCGAAGGTCGAAGAATTTAGGTTCTTCGTCGATCGAACGAAGAACCCTAGGTTCTTCGAGGGTTCTTCGATCGACGAAGAACCCAGAAGTTTCTAGGTTCTTCGTCGATCGAAGAAGATAGGTTCTTTGATCTCATCACGAAGAACCCATAAGTTTCTAGGTTCTTCGACCCAGAAACTTCTGGCTTCAATTTTTTTATTTTTTTCTTGGTGGAGATCTAGACATGCTAAAAAAAATAAAAAAAAAATTATTTTTAATTTTTAATTTTTTTAAAAAAAATTCAATATAATTTTCACGGTCCATCAATTCTGATAGACGGTGGAGATCTAATTAATTTTTTTTAATTTTTTAATTTAATTTAGGGCAAAAATCATTTGGTCCCTAACTTGTCACGAAATATTACATTTTGACCACGGTTTTGTTTTTTAGCTCCCCTGGTCCCTAACTTTTTCAAAATCCATCAATTTAGTCCTTTTGACCAATTTTTTGACGGTCAAACATGACAGAATATGTATATTGACCATCTTGCCCTCAGTTTTAATTTATTGAATTGAAAATTCAATTTTTTTCCTTTATTTTTTAAATTTAAATAAACTAAACTTAATTTAAACATCCAATAAAAATCTAATATATATCACAAATTTGTTTTTTAAAATTAAAATTATAAATGCACAAAATTTATAAAATATGTCCTTAAATATTTTAAAAAACACAAAAAAAATCCAAATAACTTAATATTAAAATTAAAAACCTTTAAAAATTTTAATTTTTTTTATAATAAATAAATAATTTATAAAAATTTAAAATATAAAAAATAAATATTATATATCAAAATTTAATAATATTAGTATAAAAGAAAACATTTATTAAAAATAAATAAAATTAAAAAAAAATTGGGAGGACGCGGACATCTTGGATTTCTAGAAATCCCAAAAAATCCCTCCTCCCATATCTATTGGGAAGAGGCGCGGCCTCCTCCCAGAAAACTTCAGGGAGGAGGCAGCCTCCTCCCTGAAAGTTTGTTGGGAGAAGGCCGCCTACTCCCTGAAATTTGTTGGGAGGAGGCGGCCTCTTCCTAACAAACTTCAAGGAGGAGGCCGCCAAATTTCAGGGAGAAGGTGCGGATTTCTGGAATTTTAGAAATTCCTCATCCCAACAGTCTTCAGGGAGGAGGTGCGGCCTCCTCGCATGTCGCCGAGGAGGGAGGCCGCACCTCCTCCCTAAGTTTTCTGGTCATGGAGGGAGTAACATCCTCCTCCATTTTCAAGTTTTTTATTTTATTTTGATAGTTATTAATTTTTTATTAAATTTTTGTTTAACAATTTTTTATATATTTTTTATTATGAATTATTATTTTTATGTATAAAGACTAAAATACCCCTATGACTGTTAAATTTGACTAACAATTGACTAACAAAATGATCAAATTGATGGATTTTTGAAAAGTTAGGGATCATGGGAGCTAAAAAACGAAACAGTGGTCAAAATGTAATATTTCGTGATAAGTTAGGGACCTAAATGATTTTTGCCTTTTAATTTATTTTAAAGGGCTAATTACAATGACACTCCTGAGGTTTGGCATAATAACACATATATTCCAAGTGTGGCCATAAATACAGTAAATTACCCTGATGTTTTAATGTTGTTACACAAACATCCCCTGCCGTTAGTGTCAGACCGTTACCGTGACTGTGTTAGACCAACTTTAAGGGTAAAATGGTAAAGTTACAAGATATGTTCAGATGCAATTAATACTTCTACAATTATTATATTATTAAATTAATTAATTTTTTTATTTTAATAATAAAAAAATTAGAAAATAACATTAGAAATAGTTTTTTTCTCTCTCTTGCTGTCAATTTAGAGCAATGTAGATTGCCCTTCAGTTTCTGCAATTTTTTTTCTCTCTCTTGTTGTCACAGGAGCCGAATTTCATCTTCATCAAAATTAAATAAAATTTAAACAGTTTATCTACATCAGTCCAGTTCATCATTTTCTTCAACAAACTCAAATCAATAAAATTACTCATCCGCATCAAATCCAGAAACTGAAAACCATGGGGAGAGAGAGCAGAAACTTATCCACATTAATTTCAGACATCAAATCCAGGAACAGAAAAGAAAAAAAAAAAATCAAATCCAGAAATTCATTCACATCAAAATCCAGAAACTTAATTCTCATCAATTTCAAAACTTATCCATATCAATTCCATAAACTCAACCACATCAAACCCAGAAATTGAAAAACAAAAATAAAAAAAATTATGGAGCAGATTGCCCATCAAATGGAGAAACTGAAACGCAAAACAAAGGGGTGATAGAGCGATGGAGAGATGAAGCCCCATCTCATGAACCACCACCCAAATCCCTAGCTCTTCAGCCGCTGAACACTAGAAACACTGCTCACGACAACAATGATAATGATCCACAAACCGAAAAGCTTACAGAAGTCGTTGTCGGAGAATGGCCTGGAAAACACTCATTCCGATACTGATAAGGATCAATCGGGTGGTGAGGAGGAAAACAACGAGCAAGAGACGCCGTAGCAGGTGGGACCCGTTGCCGAGCGATTCGGCCTACCAAAACAACAGCGACTCGGGAAGTTGGACTAGCGAACGAAAATCGCGGTGAAAAATGGAGCCTCTATCTCCAGAGATGAAGACGAAAGATGGAAATAAAATGGCAGTGGGAGAGGGAGCCTCCATCTCCATTTCTGGAAGTCTCTGCCTTTCATTTTTTTTGTTTTTTTTTGGATAAACTCTCCGTAATTTGTTTTTAAAATAATAAAATGGATCAGATCATCTGGTCCATTAAAATTTTTATCTAATGGACCAGATCATATGGTTCATTTTTTCTCAATTTTTTAATTATCATTTAATTTTTTTGATAAAATCTCCCTTTTATTTGTAATTTATTTTTAAAATAATAATAATGGACCAGATTATCTAGTCCATTAGAATTTTATTTAATGGACCAGATCATCTGGTCCATTTTTTCTTAATTTTTTAATTATTATTTCTAAAATAGTTTAGGGGTAAAATAGATATAAAATTTTGGTTTACAAGATAAAAAAGATGGTAGTGGAGTGCAGGCTGTCTTTTAATTTTTTAGGGGGGCATTTTAGTCATTTAACCTTAAAGTTGGTCTGACACAGTTACGGTAACGGTCTGACACTAATGGTAGGGGATGTTTGTGTAACAACATTAAAACGTCATGGTAATTTACTGTATTTATGGCCATATTTAAAATATCTGTGTTATTATGTCAAACCTTAGGGCTGTTATTGTAATTAGCCCATATAAAAAAAAGAGAAACACTAAATTGTTTTAATTATTTCTTCTAAATGATATGATATATAAACCGTAATTATTAACTAATACATGATCTATTTCAAAATTAATATGGTGATTACAACAACTCATTTGAGCAGTTTAGAATTGTTCCATATGATAAATTTGAAAGTATTTTCACTTGGAAAAAAACAATTAATAGTACTAGTAATCCAGTCTTAACTTCAAAGACAACTCAGTCTGAGTGTAGGTTCATTTCATTATTAATTGACATTAGATACAATATTATCTTACTTATCAGTTAACTAATATATATTTTTTTTTAATAAAAAAAATACAAATTTGAAAAAACTAATATGGTCATTACTCATCCTACCTTGCCCTAGTTTTAAATTCATCATTGGGCTTTTTTTTGGTGATCAGTAATGTTATAACATTCCACGTTTATATTCAATTTATTTTTTAACTTATAATATGATAATTAATAAATTAATATTAATTAGTAATAAGATCTAAATCTTGAGATGTCTAAAATTTTTCAAAAGATTGACAAGACAGACCTAGTAAAACTTTCTTGCTTGCATTTATTTATACGAACGACAATCCAATTGGACTGTACATAGTACTAATTTTTCTGCTGTAACCATCTCTGAATGTTGCCCAACCATGAAATGCAAAATGTTTTCAGCTATTATCATCTAGCTTAGTTAAACAATGATTATAATAATTAGTATTAGTTAGTGTCCTGTATGTAATAACCCCTAAACTAAAACCTTTATCAAATATTCACAACTCATAGTTTAAATGGTTAGTGTATTTCTCTCATACCTCAGTGGTAAGAATTCAATTCCTACCATATATATTTATCAACATATATGAGTATTTTTCTCCTCTTATCATGGAATTAGATATCTCCAGTTATGATAGTAGATATCTGGACCGTACATTTACTACTAATTAAATTAAACTGTTTACTATGTATTTTACATTTTTTTTTTCAGTCTAGATTTTCTTTTGGGAATCACATCATGGCTGGCATACAAAATTAAATTAGAGTATTAAGATAAACAAAGCTCCATAAGGTGGTTGCAAACATAGTTTAGCGGTCAAAAGTCCAAATTCCTCTTCCTCTAAAAAAAAAAAAAAAAACAAAGAGAAGAAGAAGAAGGAAGAAAACTGCATAAGAAATTCTGATCCGAGCACCAATTGTTTGGACCACATTAAACCCTCTCATACATGTACTCTTAAGATTACTTCCAATATAGTTAACCTGCATGAACATCTAATTTCAAGGAAATTTCATGAAATATGTAATAAAAAAAAAATGGTTTTATTCAGAGGAATGACACTGGGAGATTACAATTTACAAATTAGCGCAACATCTGAAAGGAAACAGATCAAAGTAATACTAATAATTAAATATTAACTATAATTATCTAGAGACATCTTCCAGAACAAGTACACTAATGGATTGGAAGAAACACACGAGAAATATGGATATACATTTAGTTTAATAGAGTCATTAGTACACAAGAAGAAAATCCATATCTGTCTTGCAGAGTACCAGTCTCTTGTTTTGAAGACTGAACATACATAATATACCATCCATAATGATAGATCTATCCTTCCTGCCATGCTTTTCTTATTTTTCTATGCTCTCAGTTGTTCTTCAAATCCCAACTCTACTTTTCCAATGCAAAGCTGCCTTCTCAAACGCGGCTGCAACTGAAGAACTAGACATCCTCGAAGTCCCCTCTGCACCATTCAACAAAACTAGACTCTCCAAGTAAAAATCCATATTAAACGACCACGAATCACCATAAATTCCCAACTTATTGATCTTTCGAGTCTCGGGATGAAACGAAACCAGCTCACCATTGTACCTTGTCACCAGTAGAATTTCTCCGTTTCTCCTAAGTCCTAATATCTTCCCCAGACCCAATCTTAGATCAATCTTGAACTGTTTCGTCCAAGATTCCACAACGCCGTACTCCTTCATCACCCAAATGCAGCAACCATCATAAGAGGGACTATTTTCCCACTGCGTATAATAATGCAACAAAGACAGCGAATGGTTCATATCTCCTATAGATAATTTCTGAGTTTTCTCACTAGCTATTCTCTCCGTCATTATAATTTCTGGCATTTGTAATTCCTTAAACACCTCCTCGCTCATGTCAAACAACCCCACAACCATTTTGCGAGAATATAGAACTTGATCAAGTTCATAGTGTGCAATCCAATGGATTGCTCCATTCACATAAACCCAAGACAATTTTTCATTGATTATATAGAGAGGCGCCGCAGGGGCCGTGATGTTCCTCCACTTGCCTTCACTTAAAGCAAAAATATCAACAATTTGGGGCGACTTATTGGGATATAAACTCTTCACACCATACACAATTTTCACCACCTTGTAGTCATTAGTCCTGGGATCAAACCCGAAACCGTAAATTGGGTCCAAAATATTCCCAATAAAGGGTCGAACCCGGAGGCTCACACAAAATCCTGCAGAGGGGTTCCATAAAACTAAAGGCTGTGGCATGTTCATGTTTCTGACAGAAGTACTACGCAGACAGACCAAACCACAACAAGAACCAACAACTGCATATGGATAATATTTGGAATCAAATGGAATATCCAACGGCTGATACTCAGAGAACGATTCATCATCACGATGCAAAGTGAATTTGTCTCTCATGTCAGGCCTGTAATAGCGCCTAACAATTAGCTGAGAAGTGTCCTGGCTCTTGAAGGTGAACTGGGTGTGTTTGTATATGAATTTCGGGTCGGTAATTAAAGAGCACCATGATTTGCAAACTAACCTGGACGCTAAAAGCGCTTTTGCGGGCAGCCTAATGAAGATTTCGACAAGCACTTCTTGTGGGATGTAATCTGACATTTTACTAGCTGCTCCCTTTGATCTTCTTCTTCTTCTTCTTGGCTATATCACAAACTTTGTATCAGTAACTCAACTATGAAAGCCCCACTCTCACACCTTCACTTCATTCAACTTTGTTCTGGCTGTACATTTGTCAACTGCTGAGCAATCGGTTACCTTCCTTTTTTTCTTTTTCATTTGTCATAACTGACGTGTGTAGAACCGTCGTTTGTTTTCTATATTATGCCACTGTTTTTGTTTCGGAAAATTACACTAAGCCTCTGAAGTTAATCATAATTATAGATATATTATATTTTGTTTACAAATCTCCTCCGGCCAATAATGTAAGTAGGGGTAGACAATATTTGGTTAGGTTCGATTATATCCATAATCTAACCAAACTAAATTTTTGTTCAGTTATTAATTGGGCCAACCAAATCTGGTGGGTTTTATATGAATAACCGAAAATAACCAAACCTTAAAAATTCAGTTCGGTTATCTCGGTTTAGACCTTATTAGGTCTAAATTGTGTGTATGGGCTTAAGTAGACCTTTTGGGCTAAAAATTAATTTTTTTTTTGTATTTTATCCAATTATTTATATATTTTTAAAATATTAGGTTCATACACATTAAATTTGGGCTAATATCAAATTTAGTTATATTATAATTTGTTATATTTTTTTTTCCATAAAATTTGAACAAGAAAAGTGTATTTTCAAAACCAGCCAAGCACTTTTTATAACCAACAATTTGATAGGGTGCTCAATGATTCAGAATCATTTATTGCCATTAGCTTATTAATTATTCACAATTTTCAACTGAAAATAGCTTGTTTTAACCCAAACTACACAATTCACATAAATATAAAATGAGGTGAATACAGAAAATGGAGACAATATTCATTTTTTTTTATAATTTATATAGTTCAGTTATTTACAGTTTTGGCTACCTATAATCTAATCATAACTGATTTTTATTCGATTATCAAAGTGAATAAACAAACCTCCACGACCCATAATCTATAACTGAAAATAACCTCTTTTATTCGGTTCGGTTCGGTCGGTTAGAGTCGGTTTGGTTAATGTGCCCGCCCCTAAATGTAAGTGAGTCAAACCATTAATTTGATTAACTTGGACTTTTAAAAAATCGAAATATTACCAACGTAATTGGAAAATTAAAGATATAAGAAAATATTACCAACGTAAACTACGCTTTTGAGAAATAAAAAAAATGAGATTGTTTCAACTTAATTTTTTTACTTCCATATCCAATCATTTGTTTACTTTTGATTTGAAATTGTAAATAATAAATGCAATAAATATAAATGGGGCTAACCTAGCAATACTCTTGATAAAAATGAATAACTTTTTTTTTTCTTTTTAAGATTTAGCACCGAATGGATTAGAGGATCCTCGAACCTGTCGATACCAAATATTACATTGCGGTTCGAATATATACTCTCACTACATATGAGATAGATTTTCATTTAAATACTAATAAATGTATATAATAATGGCATTTAAACTTCCACCACAAATATGAAAGAAGAGTTGTACAACTTAAGTGAAGTGAGGATGTGCAACAAAAATGAATAATTAAATATTGAAGTAATATATAAATAAAAGAGCAAATTACACACATTACCCATAGGTTTGGATTTTTACAATTTTACAAAAATTGACATTTATATTCTACATTGTTAATCAAAGTTTACGGTTGTAAGAGTATTTATGTAGTTCATCCTTTTTTTTTTCTTCAATCTTTTATCAAAAAATTGAAAGCACTAAAATACCTAATAAAAAAAAAAATTGAAGATTCATCTTTACTGTCCAATAATGAATGATTGAGATGAATCCATTATTTATCGATAAAGATCTAGAGATAGATCTTCTTTTGTGATAGAAATTCATTTCCATCGGTTTCAATCGATGGTCGATAGAGATAAAGATTGAATCTCCAAGAATTGTTTTTTTAATTTTTGTTAGTATTCACCGGAAAGTGATATAAATATACCTTGACTTCTACCCATACACTAGGCAAAATCAACTGTTCCCAATATGACGAGAAAATATCATTAACTTATGTGGTGGCGGTTATACTTGAGGATGATGTTAACATTCCATTAGAAAGTATCAAAATGTCTCTTTCCTTTAATATTTTTATTAATTATTTAAAAAAAATTTAAATTAAGGAAATAAAAAACATCAGTTCTCATTCACCATAAAAAAGTTACTTAAAAAATTTAAGAGAATAAAAAATTCATCAAAAATAATTAAAAAGAATCAGAGAATAAAAAATTCATCAGAAATAATTAAAAAGAATCATAGACCAAAAAAATTTCAAATAGTTTCCTCCATCAAGAGGAGATCGAACACATTTTCTCCAAAAAATGAAGGATATCTACAGATTTCCTCCAAATATAGAAGAAATTTGTTTGATATTTTTAGGGTTTTTTGTTTTTGTTTTGTTTGTTTGTTTGTTTTTTTTTTTTGCATGGGGTGGGTGTTGAATCCATTGAATGAAATGAAAAATAATAAAAAAGAATCGAAGACCAAAAACAATTTCAATCATCTCCTCCATCAAGAGGAGATCGAACACATTTCCTCCAAAGTGGAGGATATCAATTGACATCATCCAATTATAGAGGAGATTTGTTTGATATTTTTGGTTTTTTTTTTTTTTTTATGGGATGGATGTTTAATCCATTAAGTGAAACATGATGATCTCTGGAGAATTATCGGATCTCATCCCTCGTAATTTTGTTTAATTAAGGGTAAATTGCACTAACTACCCTGACCACATGTATAATTACACTAAAACCTTATAATAATAATGATTACCCCTTCACCCATTACTAATGGAGTAATGGCTGACTAACCATTGACAATCGTTAGTCAATAACAAATAATGTGAAAGCCAGTTTAGCCTTTAGAGAAATAATAATTAATTTTATAAAAAAAAATTAATTAATAAAATAATTAGAAAATATTTAAAAGTTTGAAAATATATAAAAAAAAATAAAATAAAATAAGAGCAATAATAAAAAATTTAGAAAAAAATAACACATCATTTCTTCTTCATCAAACAATCACCTGCATTCCATTTCTTGGGAAAAATTCAAAAAACGACATCAAATATTAGTAAAAATTGATTTTGGCCACAAATAATACTTTAACTATATATAGTACTTAGTTGACTACTGTTCCAGAGAGAGAATGTAATATCCCGAATTTCGGATAATTAATTTTATATATGTGAAAATAAATTTTGTGATTGAAAGGGGTGTAAATGTAATTAAAAGTATGTTTATTTTTATGATTTTCAGGTGGAGCAGATGGAACGGTCCAAAAATGATGCAAGAAAAAGAAAAACTGAAGCAGAGAGCATCGCGACCTGGTCACCGCGACCACAGGTCGCGATGGCTTGCTTGTGGTGAAAAACGCGATTTTTGGCAGTGAGCATCGCGACCAGTCACCGCGACCACAGATCGCGATGAACTGCTCACGATGAAAATGTCAAATTCGGGCAGTGAGCAACGCGACCACCAGCGCGACCAAGGTACCGCGAGGTGTGCTCGCGATGAAGGCGGTGCAAACACTCCAGTGAGTACCGTGACCTGGTGGCGCGACCACAGGTCGCGACGACGGTCGCGACAGCCAAAAAATATAAAACAAAAAGTAGCTTCTCGCAGAAGCCAGAAACACAGAAACAGAGAGAAGAAAGAGGCAGAGAGCGAGAAAGAAAAGAAAGAAAAGAAAGAAGAAGAGAGAAAGAAGAGAAAGAGAAAGAAGAAGAAGAAGAAGAAGAAGAGAAAGAAGAGAAAGAGAAAGAAGAAGAAGAAGAAGAAGAAGAAGAAGAAGAAGAAAGTGAAGAGGAAAGTGAAGAGAAAGGGAAAGGGAAGGAAAAAAAAATCGTGGAACCGCAATTTGTCGAACGAAAAACGGTATCCAGGTTGGTGTACGTTCGATTTCGGAATCTTTACGAAAAGTATTTCGTTTTCGTTTTCGTTTTCGTTTTCGATTTCGTTGAAAGTTCTCGTTTTCGATTTTCGTAGGAAACTTGTTTATTTTATATGTAAAATCGAGGATTAATATATCTATTGTTGATTTTGGAATGATTTTATGATAGATCGCATTTTGATTGCGTTTTCGAATATTTCGATTTCGTTAACAATACTTGATTTAGATTTTCGTATAACTATTGAGTATTTTTCGTGAAGGGAATTGTGTGACTTGTATGTTTATTGAGTAACTATTGTGAAAGTTATTGTGAATCTAGTTTATCGGAAACGGCCCTAGGATACTTAGACATAGAAATGGATATAGGAGGTTGGTATACCAGCTGGGTTTACTGAGCAGTACTGCGCCGCTATTGATTGCTATTGATGATTATTATGTACCTCCTCATGGATTTGTCCAGAGGCAGGGAGACACGTACCTCCTCAGGATTCGTCTTGGGGGTTGGGAGCCACGCACCTTCCTAAGGATTCGTTCTTGGGATAGGGAGTTATGTACCTCTCTAGGTTCCGTCCCCACGGTCCTAGAGTAGGGAGATACGTACCACTCTTAGGATTCGTCCTAGGGTGGGAGTTTGACCCATATTCCAGTCCTAGTATGTTGAGTATTCTAGCGGGCCAGATTTGAAGTGAATTGGTAAGTGAATTGAATGATTTTATTAATCGATTTTATACATTGATCTTATTGTTGAAATGAAAGTGATTAAACTGTTTTATGGTTTGATTCTTGGAAGTTAAATTGATTTTGTAACTGATTCGAATTGAAATATATATATATATATATATATATATTGTGATTTGTTTATTATTAAAAGTTATTTATGATTTTCATAATTAAATTTAGTGTACACCCACTAAGCTATATGCTTAGCGCGTTAGTTTTGTTTCTAACGCGTAGGTACCGGGGATCCCGAGGAAGCTAAAGACTGAAGAGAGAGAGAGATTTGCTGACAGAGTTCCAGAGTTATCACAGTTGGGTAGCTATATTGTTGTTATATGTATATATTCTGAAAGCATGCATATACAGAGGACTTGTAAATATGTTTCGTAATATGTTTTGTAACTGTAATTAATTATTTTACGATTTCTGTCTTTTATGCTTATGATGTTTGTAAATATTAAATTCTGAATCGTTTTTAATTTATAAACTGTATTGAAAAGTCGCACTAAACGGCAGAGTGCGCAATTGTTTGAAATTGATATTGAAGTGTTGTTACATTTGTATTTGATTTGAATTGTGAAAAACAGGTTTTGGAAATCCGAAAAAACAAACGAAACTCTGCCGAATTTTTGTAAAAAGTTTATTTTGATGGACTCACTTGAAATGGTTTAAAAATAATAAACTCTACGGTTTTCCAATGGTTTAAAAATTTATTCGATGGGCTCACGAGAAAAGTCTTTTTGGAATTTCAAATTGATTTGATTTTTAAATGGTTTGAGATTATAAAAATGAATTTAGAGAGCTTTGAAAAACCGTGTAGCACTCCTTGGGTCGGTCCAGTCGGGTCGAGTCGGGGGGTGTTACATTGTTTCTCTTATTTTAGAGTGTAGAGAGGTGTGAATTATTTTATGCTTTGAGAGAGTGTGAGTGTATTGGTGAGAGAATAGTCTGTGTGATTGTAATAATTTATCACATAGTGAATTTCTTTCTGAGGGCCGTGGTTTTTCTCCTGATTTTGGAGTTTTCCACGTAAATTATTGTGTTGTGGTGATTGTTATTATTTTCTATTTCATTTCTCTGTAATTTCTGATATTTAGCATATTTCTAGGGAGGTTTTGGGGAGGTTATTTTCCCAACAACACTTTTTTGGTGTTGTGTTCCAACTTGTGATTGGTTGTTGTTTTTAATTGATAGAAATGATTTGGGTAAACTTAATGCATTTGATGGATTGTTTGGTAGTGGTGGGTGGTGTTTGAAAGTGGATGTGTTATTGTTTTAGAAAGGGAGTTTGAGTGGTTGAAAAACCAATGTGAATCAGGGGTAATTCACGTTGTTGTTGCATAGTGAATTAGACCCCCTATTTCACATCGGAGCAAGGTGATTTAAACCACCTAATGGCCTAAATCAAGTTGCTCCCTAATTCATGCTGGCAGCCAATGTGAATTAGGGGGACTGCCTAATTCACATTAGCACCAATTGAAATGACATTTTTTTGTATGATTTGTTGATTTTCTTTTTCATTGCAGATGGCTGACATACCTTATGTACTCTCAAAATTGGAGTGGTTTAATGCATCTATGTTGGTGCATCAAAGGCTTGCGGATTTGATATAGTATAGGGTCATTGCAGAGGGTTGGACAATTGTCAATTTAGTTTGGGATATTTAGGCATTACTTGCCTATACATTTACCAGTAAAGCTCTGTGGAAGACTTTGTCACCTAATGTTGTTCAGGTAGATTTACCAGGAGGGTGATATGTGGTTCTGGGTGGATAAGACTGATATCAAATTTTAAAAGTTAGAGTTTTTATTGGTTACAGAGTTGGGATTTGGCACGATACCACAACATGTAGTTCATGTGGATAAGGAAGTTAAAGGGCATATTAGACATATATTTTAAAGTGGAAGTGTCTAACTTTTGGTAGATTATCCTATGATTGGACGCTGGTGGATTTCAGCACGTTGATGATTATATAAAGTGGGCATATTTATTTGTCTTGAGATGTATCTTGCTTGGGGTTGAATTTAAAAAAACTTCTCTAGGTGGGTGTGTTTTTTTGTAACTTATGTGCATTTGAGGCATTTTCAGGGGGCACTTATATATATAAATTCAGACTATCTGCGAGTTGATAAATGCTTCGGTTGGTCGGGATAATGGTGGGAAGAGGCTAAATTGGTAGCTAAGTCAGACGCGGAACCTAGGTTACAACATATACAGATTTGTTCAGGTGTTTCAGTTATATCAATTTCCATATGAACGCTTAAAATGTTTTTAGTTAAGACATTAATTTTTTTTTTTTTTTAGTTTTGGATTAAGAAGGTTATTCGAGATTTATTGAGCTCTGGGGAGGAATTAAAATGACATCCCCTAGTTCAGAAGATGGCGATGTCAAAGTAGATGCGAGGAGTTACATAAAACTTTCACCAATGAGGTGAACTCTTATATCTCATGCATGACTATATATTCATTTGTAGCATGTTGCGATTCCTTGTTGAATGCTACTCCGCGTAAGTTGCAAGTGGATTACATGGTGCATTTCGATGAGAACCAGAAGGCTGGTCCAATGTTGCACAGGTTGGGTCTTGTGGTAAATGATGGGATTGATCACAACGAATGTACGGATAGTAACAGAGAGCCATTATTATTGGACAGGCTAGAGCAAGAGATGAAATCGAAGCACGATCATGACTGCATAAGAACCGCTCAGCAATTACGACAACCTCATGTAGTTAAATATCGTTTGCAATAAGAGCATTACGATATCGTTACTATTACATGCCACGTCATAGTAAAAATATTTTAAAAAAATTAAAAAATAAATTAAAAAAACAGGTGGAAGAGATCAGATCTCTTCTACCACATCAAAAAAAAAAATTTAAAAAATTTTTAAAAAAATTATGATTCGAACGCGAACCCAATTGCTAGGTTCGCGTTCAAACCCAGCAACTGGGTTCGCGTAGAACCCAGGAATCTGGGTTCGAACGCGAACCCAGGAATCTGTGTTCGTGTTCGAACCCAGACGAACGCGAACCCAGATCATCTGAGTTTTCAATTTTTTTTTTCCTTTGCAGGGGCTGTCTCGTTATTTTACCATAATCCGTTTGGTCAACCGTCACTTTAACAGTGGTCAATGGAAAGTAGGGTATTCGAGTGCAATTATGATAAAACTGGCATTAAACGTGAAATTATGATAAAAGTCAGTGTACTTGGGTGCAATTCACCCTAATTTTTATTCAATTGTGACAAATTATTAGAAAAAGTCTCAATTGAAACAGAATTTTTAACAGACAATTTGGAAGGGAGATTTTGGTTCAAAAACATAATGACAAATAATTAAATTTATCACAAAATAATACCTATAGTGATATTTAAAATATGTCACTAAAAAATGCGTCACTACAGGTCACTTTTTTTTGTAGTGGGTAACGCTTTTGTGGAAAACTTTGTCACCTAATATTGTTCAAGTAGATTCACCGTGGGGGTACTACGACTGATGATATGTGGTTCTGAGTGGATAAGACCAGGGGCGGAACAAGATGAGGGAAATTGGGGGGGCCGGAGTCCAAAATCCTTAGTTTATTAATATATATTTTTTATTTTTTTATATTTAAATAGATATTTTAAACTCTGGATCAGACTGATGAGGATAAGAAAGTTATGCGGCATATTAGACAGATATTTTAGAAGGGAGGTGTCTAACTTGCAGTAGATTATTCTATTATCAGACGCGGGTGGATTTCAACACGTAACTTGGATAGAAACCATGTCCAACTTTTCTTCGTTTCACTGTCCCTAAAACCAAATGCCAAAAGATGTATAAATTCCTCACAATCCTTATAGGCCGCCACAAACAAAACACGGCATAAAACACTCTTCAAATGAGTGGCATATATGGCAATAACTAACCTAATAATTGATTGAAAACCCTGGATTGATGCACTAAAACTAAAAAAGGCATAAAAAAATTGATTCTCCAAGTCCCCAATTATAGTAACCGTGCCAGGATTGGTTTCTTACAACAAGTGAAAGTACCTAGGTAAGAGTTGGAACGAAGTAACGACATTACCATACACAATTGTTCGAGCATGTTTCATACTTGGTTACTACTACTAGCTGATGTGAAATAGTTACTAATTGGAGGACAATTCGTAGGCATCTAGACATCGCCACGGTTCGGTTCGAACCGGGCGGTTCGAACAGAACCGGCGGTTTTGAACCGGAACCTTAGGTTCCGGTTCAAAACCGGTTCCGGAACCGGGATCCGGAACCGGGACAGTCGGTCCCGGTTCCGATTTTCCCAAAAAAATAACCGGAACCGCCGGTTTGGAACCGACGGTTCCGGTTCGGTTACGGTTTTTTTTTTTTTAAAAAAAAAATGAAAAAAAAAAACAAATTTAAAAAAATTTTGGCCGTTGGCCACAGTGTGTGACTGTGGCCAACGGCCATCTGCTGCCACCTGGCAGCTGGCAGCAGCTGCCAGCTGCCAGGTGGCAGCAATGTAGCCGTTACTAGGGAGCCGTTGTTCAACGGCTCCCTAGTAAAATTACCAAAACAGCCCCTAGAGAATTACAAGTTAACCCCTAAAATTTTAAAAATATTAATTTTTTTCCAATCCAAAAAACTATATAAACCCCATCAATTCTCCAATTCAATTACACAAATTCTCTCATTCTCTCAATATTTCTCTCATCTCTAATTCTCTCAATATTTTTCTAATTCTCTCATTCTCTCAATCTTGCTATTATTTTTCACTACTTCAATTGTTTTCATTATTTGTTTAAACACATTATTTTATAAATTTATAATGGCATCACCATCAAGACCATCTATTTTCGGAGGTCGAAAATCTATTTTCGGAGGTCGAAGATCTATTTCCGAAGGCCGAAGGTCCGTTTCCAACAGAAACGCTGAGCAAAATGAGCAGGTACCGGATTTAAATGTTCAAGAAGTGCAAAGTCGCCCTTTCCCAGAATACAACAACGATCGAAATTTTGCTGAATACCTACAAGAAAGAGAATTTGAGGAGGTAATTTTTGGTAATGAAACTCCTATTAATTTTAATCCTGATCATTCTCATCCCTCTTATGGCGGTGGTCCCTCCTCTGCTCCAAACCTCCCAAATACAATTCCAAGTGAAACCGTACAATTGCCGCAGCCGCAGAAGCAACCAGATTTGTCAAAGTACAAATCTGAACTTTTTAAAGTTCATATGAAGAGGGTGGAGAAGGATGGTTTAGTTATAGTGGTTTGCAATTATTTTTCCAAAGATTTTAAATGGAACAAATCCGGAGGGTACGGGACGTATTGGAAGCATATCAACAGCAAACATCCAGCCGAAGCTCACCATCAGCGAGGACAACACCAAATTGCAAGGTACACATCCCCTAACCATCCTTTATTTAAATATACTGATCAAAATAATATGGACCAATTAGCAAGAATGGTAGCGACCGAACATCTCCCCTTTAGTTTTGGGGAAAAAACTGGTTTTTTAAAATACTGTCATAATGCTTTAAATCCCGCTGCATGTAGAGTACCTAGGACCACATTAAAACGTACTATGTGTGATATTTATAAAAAAGAAAAAAAAGCTTTAGTAAAATATTTTCAAAATTATCCGGGTCGTGTGTCTGTTTGTGCCGATATCTGGAGTGATCATTGGCAAAAACATTCATACTTAGGACTCACTTACCATTTCGTTGACCAATCATGGGATTTGCAAAAACGAATATTGGCATTTAGAGTTTTTGATGACACCCATACTGCTGATAATATTTATAAATTAATGAAAATTATTTTTGAAGAATATTGTATTGAGAGTAAAATTTTTGCAATTGGTTTTGATAATGCTGCAAATAATACTGCCGCTGTTCCACAATTAATTCAATTGTGTCAACCCTATTTTGGCGGCAGATTTTTTCATCAAAGATGTGTTTGCCATGTTTTAAATATATGTGTACAACATGGTTTGCAAACACTATATGAGTGGATTACACCAATTAGGGATGCTCTATACTATTTGTGGAAACATCCTAGCACTATGAAACAATGGGCTAGGTATTGTAAAGCTAACGGGAAACATCCAATTAGGTTTTCCCGTGATGTTCCAACTCGTTGGAACTCCACATATAAGTTGCTTTGTGGAAGCTACGAGTATAGAGAATTATTAGTTAGATTTATGCAGCATAATGTTAATACCATTAATTTATATGAACACCATTGGGATGTTTGTACAAAACTTTGCATGCTTTTAAAAGTTTTTCATGATGCAACAAATTCTTTATCCGGTATATATTATTCAACTTCACATTTATTTTTATTTGAAGCCCTTAATATTGTAGGTGCACTTAATGAATGTTCACAAATAAATGAATTAGTTCCGTGTGTTTATGCAATGCGAGAAAGATGGATAAACTATTATAGGGACATTCTTGTAATTTATACTCTTGCATCAGTTTTTGACCCTAGGAATAAATTTAATAGTTTATATGAATCTTTTACACTTTATTACCAATCTCTAGGGATAATGGACATAGATGTTAGTGGTTTATATAATAATGTTAGGAATTTATTTTATTCAATGTATGACGAATATCGTTCTGTTTACGGTCCCTCGTTGAACATTAATGTTCAACAATCGGAATCAAGCGGAAGCGGTAGTATTAGTCATTCGCGCTTTCCCTCCACATTAAGGAAGTTAGGGGCAAGCGTGTTTACCAAAAAAGCAAGGACGTCGGGGAGTTCGTCTTCATCAACCTATGTTTCAGAGGTTGATGTTTACATAAACACCTCCTTTGAGTTTTTGGACACCCTAGACTTTAACATCCTACAGTGGTGGAGGGAGCACGCAACTAACTTTCCAATTTTGGCCATCATTGCCAAACAAAATTTTGGAACCTCTGTCTCGACCGTCGCCGTCGAACAGGAATTTAGTGCAGGTGGCAATGTTCTGGACGAGAGACGAGCATTGCTCAGTCCTGACTCAATACAGATCCAGGTCTGTGTTGACGACTGGACCAAGGCCACATACCGGCAGCAAGAATTGGATCTGGTGTCCGACGACAATGACTTTTTCGACACTAACGAGGATACAACGGCAACCGAAGGAACAAGCGACGATTGATCACATTCGAAACATAATAGGTAAAAGAACTACGTGGGCTTTGATTCCTCCTAGAGGATACGTAGGCAGCTTAATTGAGGTAAAATTAAGTGCAAGTCCTAATTTTTTATTTATTTATTTAATTTTATAGTTTTATAATATTATTAAAATTTTATTTCAATTTTATATATTTAACTTTTTTATTAATTTATTTTTAATTTTTAATTTTTAATTTTTTTTTATTTTGGCCGGTTCCGGCGGTTGAACAGCCGGTTCCAAAAAAACCGGGGAGGAACCGAACCGGGCGGTTCCTCCCGGTTCCGGTTGATGAAAATTTGGAACCGGAACCGCCGGTTTCGGAACCGGAACCGCCGGTCCGGTTCAGATGGCCATGTCTAAAGACATCTCACTGTCTATGAGGCTGAATTCTGCATCGCCTGCATATAGCGAGATAATATCCCAATGTGTGGGCGACTGGCAGACTCGACAGACTCAACCCCCTTGGAGTTAGCGGACTGTCCCTCCTTAACTTGACACACACAATTGGGATGTACCGGCCGGATCTACTTCTGATAAATTCTGATAATTCTGATAACAAATGGGTATCCATGGTTTGAAAACTATTTTCTTTACTTTGAAAACTAATTTTTAATCAAAAAGTATGAGTTATGCATAAAACATATTTATTTAAATAAATATAAATTCTGAATTTCTGAAATATATAAAAATACTTTAATTAAAATATATTTGAGCATACATTCTATTTAACTTATAAAACTCATATAAATAAATAAATGTATACAATATCACAAATACTTCAATCAAACTTAAAACATATTAAAGAACATTTCAATCAAAACATAATCTTACTCTAGCTTAAATAAAATCATAACTTAATATAATTTACTTTAAATTCACTTAAAACAATTTATGGAAAAATATACTTTACTTTAAAATAAATTTGCACTCACTGATTTCTAGTTTTCTCTAAGCTTGGTGCACTAGTTCCTACGTCTCATTGCATTTCTGGTCTTTCCGCATAATTTCATTTTCTCCCATACTATGGAGATTTCTCCCTAAAGTAATATATTTCTAAATAAATCATTAATATAAACACAACAACTAATATAAAAACTCAATTAACACATTTAACACTTTATTTTTCAATTTCTTCTGTTCTCATAAAATCGATTACATTTAATTTGCTGAAAATCATGTCTCCAAAATTATATATTCCTTAAATCAATTAATTTCTCTTAAATTGAATCTCATTCAACACAATCTAACATACTTTCTTAAATTTTTAAGCACCAATTTGTATCAAAATCATACAATTACTATTTCTAATATCTTACTTATACGTAAATTGAAATCTCTACACTATCAACTTCGATTTCTACACAATTTCTCATACTAATCTTCATCAATTTAACATAAATGATCTTCTTTCACTTAATAATATCAAATTCTACTTCATTAAACTCGATTTAACTACTTAGAATTTAAATTTCGAATTTAATTTCAAAAATCCTCAAAATTAATGATTCAATTTCATTCCAAACACAACATCATACAAATTTCATACTACAAATTCACTAATTTGAGAATCATTTTGATTTCTTACTTAACGATTCTAAATTCATATCACCAATTAACTCAAAAACACACTCAAATTACTCAAAATCATCAAATCCCCAATTCTTTACTTACTAATTTTCTTGATTTTCATTCTAATCAACTCCAATTAAATTAATTTCAAATAAAACACTACCAAATACTCAAATTAAACACTAAAATCATAAAACTCATCAATCAATTTCACTTTATATTCAACAATCAAATTTCAAACACAATCAAAACTCAATTAAAATTCCAACACAATTTAATTTCATCAAATTCAAACCAATTCTACTTCACTAATCACTTACCCAACTCCAAAACAAATTTATCAAATTCTTACCCAAATCCTCTTCTTCTTCTTCCAGCTGGACCGAATTTCTTCTCTTCTTTCTTTCTCTTTTCTTATCTTTTTCTTCTTTTTCTTTTCTTCTTCTTCTGCTCTGTTTTTTTCTTTCTTTTTTTTTTGCACAGTTTCTGCTCTTCTGCTCTTCTGTTTCTTCCCGCTGCTGCCTCTTTTTCTTCTTTCTCACTTCTTTCTTCCTTCAGCTGCTGCCTCTTCTTCCTTTTCTCTCTTTCTTTCTTCTTTTTCTCTCTTCTCTCAGCTGGACAACAGCTCTCTTCTTCGGTTACTGCTTTATTTTCTGCACCTATTTTCTTCCTCTTCCTTCCATTTTCGGTCACTGCTCATCTTCTTCTTCTTCTCTTCCTCCACCGCCTCTCCTCTTCCTCTGTTTTCGTTTTTGTTTTCTTTTCCTTCATCTTCTGATTGTGTGTGTATATATATATATATATATATATATATATATATATATATATATATTATATACTTTGATATTTACAACTTGCCCCATTTCATTTTAAAATTATAACATGACCACCACCATAACATTTAATCATATGAAATTGACCAAAACCTTTTGATTTACAATTTAATCCATAACATTCCATTAACTCTTTTCCATAAAAATTCATTTCAATTTACTTTTTCATCAATTAATTAAATCACAACTTCATATCGTAAAAATATATTTTGACTTCCAATAATTATTCTTCATACTCCAATTTATGGAAATCTTTACTATGTTCTCCAAAACTTATAATTGGATTTCGTATATACTTTACGAAATCTTACTAATCGTCCAATAGATTCCATTACTGTACCGTAAAATCAATTCGATAAAAATATAATACAATATTTGTACGTGTACAGTACAATCTATCGGGAGGGTGTATTACATAAATAACTAATAAATTTAAAATAAATAATAAAACATAAATAACTTAATATAAAAAATATAATTCAAAAAGAAAAATAAATAGCCACTGATAGGACCTCCTACAGTGAAGAGGAGATAACGAGCCTTCTCTCAATGGAGGAGGTCATGATGCCTCACCTCTTCTTCTCTAGGGAGTAGAGACGGTGCCGGTTCGGTTTGAACCGAATCAACAGTTTTGAATAGGGACCGGAGGTCTTAGTTTTGGTCCAGGTTCAAGATCGTGAACCGAACCGGAACCATCCAGTCCTAATTCCGATTCTGAAGAAAAAGGCACTTGAATCGCCGGTTCTAGAATCGGCGGAACCGCCAGTTCCGGTTCCTTCACTTAAAAAAAAATTAATTAAAAAGTGACCGTTGGGCCAACGGTCCTCCTAGCCGTTGGGCTTGAGACCATTGGCTAGCCCAATGGCTAGGAGGGTTGGCTGCAAAATTACAGCCAGCCCCCCATTTCGCCTAAATTATAAAAAGACTTCTCCCCTTAAAACTATATAAACCACCCTCCCATTCATTTTTTACACAATAATTTTCCCAATCTCTCTTATTTTTACTCTCTCAAATTCTCAATTCTTTCAATTACTTCATTTATTCTCAATTGTCTTCATTTTATTTCAATATTTAATTTTAATTTTATATTTATTATTTTCAAATTATAAAATTGTAATGACAAGTTCTGATTCTTTCAGAAGATCAGTTTGCTGCAGAGGAAAGGCTCTATAAATATTCAAGAAGAGCCGTGTAATAATTTATTCAATGAAACAAATTATCACGACTTTCTACAGCAGCAAGCATTTGAGGAGGAAATATTCGGTAATGAAACTCCTCCTCTAAATATTTTTGAACCCGGTTCCACTCCTCAAGGCCCCCGAAACCCAAACCCTCTTTACCATGCAACCAATCAATCCCAAAATATGCTCGATTTGGGTGATGCTGATTTGCGAAAGTACAAGTCTGAACTTTTTAAAGTTCATATGAAGAATATAGAAAAAGAACCGGGGATCTGGAGTGATCAAAGGCAAAAATATTCATATTTAGGTGTCACATGTTATTATATTGATGAAGTATGGGATTTGCAAAAAAGAATTCTTACATTTAGAGTTTTTGATGAATCTCATACTGCTAATAATATATATAAAATGATGAAAATTATTTTTAAAGAATATTCTATTGAAAATAAAATTTTTGCAATTGGATTTGATAATGCTGCAAACAATACTGCCATCGTTCCACAATTATATGAATTTGGTAACTCCTATTTTGATTGAAGATTTTTTCATCAAAGATATGTTTGCCATGTTTTAAATTTATATGTACAAACTGGTTTGCAAACACTTTAAAAATATATTATACCAATTAGGGATGCTCTCTCTATTATTTGTGGAAACATTATAGTATCATGAAACAATGAACTAGGTTTTGTAAATCTCATGGGAAGCATCCAAATAGATTTTCCGGTGATGTTCTAACTCGTTAGAATTCCACGTATAAATTGCTTTGTGAAAGTTATGAATATAGAGAATTATTAATTTGTTTTATGCAATATAATATTAGTAGTATTAATTTGTATCTTCGGCATTGAGATATTTGTACAAAAATTTGTAAATTATTAAAAGTTTTTAATGACACAACTAATAATTTATTCGGTATTTATTATCCTATCACGCATTTGTTTTTTTATAGAAGCCCTAAATATTGTTGGTGTACTTTTTGAGTGTGCACAAGATGAATTGTTAACTGAATGTGTTAGAGTAATGAAATTAAAATTGTTAGATTATTATATAAATATTTCTATTATTTATGTAATTGCTTTATGTTTTGACTCTAGGTGTAAATTAGATAATTTATTTGAATATTATACTGTTTATTATTAATGTTTAAGTATAAATGATGTTCAAATTGTTAGTTTATTTAATACTATTAGGAATTTATTTTATCTACTGTATGAAGAATATCGTGCTATATATGGTCCCTCACTGAACATTAATGTTCAGCAACCAGAAAAGATTTCCATTTAACGTTCCCTCCACATTAAGGAAGTTAGGGTCGAATATGTTATCTAAATAAACAAAGAAAATGCGGAGTGTGTCTTCATCAACCTTTACTTCAGAGGTTGATATTTACTTAAATACTGCATTCGAGTTTGTGAGCGATGACTTCAACATTCAACACTAGTTGAGGGATCATGAGAGAAAATTTTCAATTTTGGCCATCATTGTCAAACAAATTTTTAGAACCTCTGTCTCAACCGTAGTAATGGAATAAGAATTTAGCGCCGGAGGGAACGTCTTCGACGAGAGACGATCGTTGATGAGTACTCAATTCAGATCCAGGTCTGTGTTGACGACTGGACCAAGGTGCAATACAGACAACATAAAATGAACGGACCATCCGACGACAATGACTTTTTCAACAACAACGACGATACAATGGCTACCGAAGATATGAGTAACGATTGATCTCAGATAAATGAAAGGTAAGAGAACTACGTGGGCTTTGATTCCTCCTAGAGGATACGTAGACAGCTTAATTGAGGTAAAATTAAGTGCAAACCCAAATTTCTTATGTATTTCTTAAAATTTTATTTTACTTTTATGATATTATCGTAATTTTATTTAAATTTTATCGTAGTTTAGGGTCACTCACTTTTAATTTTTTTTTACGTTATTTTAATTTCCAATTAATTTTTTAATTTTAAAAAAATTGAACCGGTTTCGGAACCGACATGGAACTGCCGATTCTAGGAACAGGAACCGGCAGTTCCACACCAGTTTCAGAACTAAAACTGGTATTCCCCAGTTTCGATTCCAGAACCGAGACCAACAGTTTCAGAACTGTGATCATCCCTACTGGGGAGGTATCGTGATTCCTCTATAGGAAAAGGTCACTGATAGTGCTTCTCAATTTTTCATCTTTTGTGATAAACATATTTTAATATTAGCCTTTTTTTTTCTTTTCATTCAATTATTTTATATATTTTATTTTTATTTTGGGGATTTAAGGGTAGATTTTTATTTACAAGGGGTAGTTTTATCTTTTATGTGGTCAAAGTCTATCAACAATTAGATTTTATGGTGTCTAGAATGTTAATGTCAGTTTTTGTAAAAAATATTTTTCCATGTAAAAGAGTAAACCTCAAAAAGTTTTAGTATAATTCCTTATTTTGTTAAATAATTTTTTATATTGGGCATTTGACTTAAGAATATTTTAATATTTGTAATTATTCCGTTAGAGGAATTTATTTCTTCTAGCTCTAGATAGTCTAATTTTTTTTTTTTTTGAAAGAAAACAAATTTTGTACCAGAACTAAGAACCAGAAACATCAACAGAGGCTAAAGACAATAGCCAAGAAGGAAAAGAGTTAACCCAAAACATAGATCTCTCTAAGCCTAAAGCCCAACTAGTAACATTGTGAGCAACAGAGCTACAAACTCTGGGCACAAACACAATCTACACATCCTGACAACCAAGAAGCAAAGACCTAACATCAAAAACAATATTATCAATATCACCCAAAGAGAAGAAAACACCCTTACAAAGATTAACCACATTGAGAGCATCGGATTCGATAATAAGAGGGAACCAGCTCTTCTCAACAGCTAAAGAGAGCCCAGCAAGAATGACTTTAGCTTTAGAAACCTCTACAGAGAAGAACCCTGAAAAAACCAAGGCAGCAGCATCCACCACCACACCGTTAGCATCCTTCACCACTACACCACCACTAGAGCAGCCTTTACCAGCAGCCACAGCAACATCAACGTTTATCTTAAAGGAACCAAAGGGCGGAGCAGACCACCTGCACACAGACTTCACCACAGAAAGCACAGAAACATCCTCCAAAGAGTTACTGCTAATAGCAGCAAAAAAATCCACAGCCCTCCCCCAAACATCACCCTGCCACAAACATTTACCACCAAACAAAATTTGATTCCTATCAAACCACAAAAACCAAACAGCTGTAACAAAAACAACAACACTCTCCAAATCACACACAGAATCAAGCCAAGCCAATCTGTCCAGAAAACCTCCCCCCTTAAGTCTGCACAATTCAGCAAAGAAAGGACAGCTCCTCCAACAAACCGAAACCATCTCATAACTCTACAAAGCATGGTCCACAGTCTCCAACCCATCCCTGCATAAAGGACACAAACCAACCTCAGAAACACCCCTACTAGAAAGAAACTACATGGTGGGGAGGATACCCCTGCAAGATTTCTAAACAAAGATTTTGATTTTGCTAGGAATCTTGAGTTGTCACAATCTCTTCCACCACACAGCTGGACCATTAGAGCAAGATGCCAACAGCTCACTTTTACCCAACAGTGCCAAACGGTAAGCACTCTTCACCGAAAACAAACCACGTTTGTCATAATGCCACAAAACTGCATCATCACGAGGAGAAGAACTTAAAAGAATACTAAGGATACAATCAGCCTCATCCTTTATGAAATATTGCCTAACCATCCCCTCACTCTATTGCCCAGGACTACTCATCAAAGCAGAAACCGTGAATCCATTGGGAAGTCTTCTAGGAGAGCAGACCCTAAAACTGGAAGGCTTGGGTAGCCACAATTCATCAAAAACAGCAATATTTTCTCCATTTCCAACTCTCCATCTCACTCCCTTTTCCAAAACATTTCTACCCCAAAAAATACTACGCCGCACAAACGAGGGATTACAACCCAAAGAACAATTTATAAAGGAGGATCGATGGAAATACCTAGCCTTAAGGACTTGGGCCGTGAGGGACGAGGGGTTACTCAGCAGCCTTCAACCTTGCTTAGCAAGCATGGCTTGGTTGAAAGCATTAACATCTCTAAAACCCATGCCTCCCACCTCCTTGGGATGACACATAAACTTCCAAGCCAACCAACGAGCCTTCTTTTTATTATCATGAAAGTCCCACCAAAAATCAGCAAATAACTTGTTTAAATCGGCCACTAAGGCGCAAGGGAGACGAAAACAACTCATGGTATAAGTTCGAACCGCTTGAGCAACTGCTTTGAGAAGGATTTCCTTGCCCCCCGAGAAAAAAAGCTTAAGTTTCCACCCTTGAAGTTTCTTCCAAACTCTCTCCTTCAACCCCTCAAAAATCTGTCTTTTATTTCTACTAATCGAGGAGGGCAGCCCCAAATAATTGTCATGGCATGAAACAACTTCAATATGAAAAAAAGCTTTAATATAATTCACCTTAACAGCAGTTGTATTTGGACTGAAGGAAATGGCAGATTTCTGAAAATTTATAACTTGCCCAGAAGCCTTTTCATAGGCCGAGAAAATAGCCTTCAAACAGCTGCACTCCTTTGCTTCCGCGTGGACAAACATAAGACTATCGTCAGCGAAAAGCAAATGCGAAATTGAAGGGGCACCCTTCGCAACCCGCAGCCCATGCAACCTTCCAACCTCTTCAGTTTGCGAAATCATAGCAGATAAACCCTCTGCACACAGTAAAAATAAGTACGGGGATAACGGGCACCCCTACCTCAACCCTCTAGAAGGCACCACCCTCCCTCTGGACTCACCATTAATCGAGAAAGAATATGAAGCTGAGGATAAACACATTAAAATCAAATCTACCCAACGAGGGGCAAAACCAAGCTTCTCCATAATACCCTTCAAAAAACACCACTCGACCCTATTGTATGCCTTACTCATATCCAACTTTAGAGCTACAAACCCCGTAGTCCCCTTCCTACGATTACGCAAAGAGTGAAGGCACTTGAACCCCAAAATCACATTGTCTGTAATAAGCCTACCCGGTACAAATACACTCTGATTAGGAGATATAATCTCATCTAAGACCACTCTAAGTCTGTTAGCTAGAATTTTTGCAATCAACTTATAAACAACATTACATAAGCTAATTGGTCTAAATTCAGTAACTCTCACTGGGGTTTTCACTTTTGGAATGAGGACAACCAAAGCATTTCCAATCTCATCCATAGGGGTTCGATCATTTAGTACAGCAAGAACAGCCCTAATTACATCCTGACCTACGATATCCCAATATTTTTGGTAGAACAATACCAGAAAACCGTCAGGATTAGGAGCCTTCAAAGGGCCCATTTGACTCAAAGCAAGCAACACTTCATCAGCCCTAAACACTGCCAATAACTTGGAATTCATGGCATCCGTAACCTTACAGCCCACAGCAGACAAAACAGCCCCTAAATCATCATCTGAAGGATCTGAAGACCTGAAAAGGCTACTGAAAAAATCTGACACAACCCCCTCCATATCCTCCACCTTATCTCTCTACCTTTCTTCATCACCCATAAGGCCAACAATTCTATTACATTTATTTCTTTGAGAGGCTTTTGAGTGAAAAAACTTCGTATTTTTATCACCCGCCTTAAGCCATATAGCTCTCAATCTTTGGCGATAGAAAATCTCATCCTTCAATAAAAGGCAATCGATTTTATCTTCCAATTTTGCTATTTTCTGCCCCAAGAGATTGCTTCTTCCCCTATTATACAGCCCTCTTAACTCCTCACGTAAGGAATTAAGCTCCCTCGAGCTCTCTCTCCTTCGTTTTTTATTCCAAACCCCAGCTGGGCTGTCACATTAGACACACACAAAGACAAATTCGAGAGCACACTGCAGCTCCTCTTTCCTGCCCAGAAATTCCTCACAATATCCCTGCAATCAGGCTCATCCGCCCAAGCCTGCTCAAAATGGAACCTCGAACCGCCCCTCCCAAATTGATTCTAACTATTTCTCAATTTCGAAACACCATCAATCACTAAAACTCTATGATCGGAACCCCAATACTCCTTATGACAAACCACAGCATCCGGAAACAAGGATCTCTAACTCAAACAACACAAAGTTCTGTCTAACCTCTCCTGAATAAACTCACCTCTAAATTGCCTATTATTCCAAGTAAAACTAGGCCCCCTAAACCCCATATCTAATAAACCACAATCATCTAAAGCTTCTCTAAAATCAGCCAACAACCTAGAACTCCTACAAACACCACATAACTTCTCCCCCAAATGAAAGACTTCATTAAAATCCCCCGCAAACAACCAAGATAAATTGCCCACACTACCTAACCTACGCAGCAAGTCCCAAGAGAGCCTTCTACAAGATTGAATAGGATCCCCATAGAAGCCCGTGAAACGCCAAGAGCTACCCTCACCATCTTTAATCAAAGTATCCACATGCCCCTTAGTGAAAGAGCACCCCGTAACATCAATCTCATTCTGCCACCACCCTTACCAACACGATCCACCACAAAGCAATTATCGAAACCTAATCTACTTCTAACAATACCACCATCCGCTTGCAATAACCTGGATTCAGACAAAAAAATTAAAAGTGGGTTTTCCTGCCGCACCACCCCCTGCAGAGCTCTGAATGTTCGAGGGTTACGAACATTCCAACATAGAATTTTCATGGCTCTCGGCGGTGCTGGGGACCAGCCACCACCGATATCTCAAAAGAAGGAGGTAAACATCTACCCTTCTTACGATTAATCACATCACCAACGATTTCCTAACCCATCCTTTTACCTAGAGATTGTTACGCCTCAGACATACTCCCTGCCTTATCCCTCGCAAGTCGTTTCCACCTCTTCAGTTTACCACCAGCCTCCTACCCATCCAGAGAACAAACAACAACAGCTTCTTCAGGCTCACACACTACTACCGCAGAACCAACACCTTCACAACTAACAGACCCACCCAGACCAGAATCAGAAGCAACCAAAGTGCCCCCACCAAAATCACACACCACTGAGCCCCCATCAACAGCAGCCATTGAACCACCAGCTTCAAAATTCAAACCTATATGACCCCCAGAACTAGGATCAGACCCATACGGCCCCTTATCAAAAATCGGCCCTAACACAACCCTCTTCGAATTATTCTCCTCCACCATTTCTAATTTATTTTTCACCACCCCAGAAATTCCAACATTAGCCCTCGAACCAAATTGGAAACCCATACCCCTACTCTCCTTAACAGGGACAGAACTAGGATTACTACCCTTCTCTTCTTGAGTCTTTCTATTCGAATCAATATGAACATTTTCCTTATTAGAATAAGAATCAGAGCGTTTACCACCAGAATTCCTACTACGCACAGGATTTAAGGCTTTCATCCAGGGACCAAACTTTAAATTCGAAGTATCAATCAGATCCTTATCATATCTAGGACACTCCCTAATTAGATGCCCAATCTTCCCACAAAAAAAACAAAAATTAGGAAGTCTTTCATAACAAATTAAAACTGAACTCAGCCCTTCAGAATCACCTAAGTCAATACGCAAACCCCTTTTCAAGGGAATTTCAACATCAATTAGTACCCTAACCCTTATAAATTTCCCCACACAATCACCATAATCGCCAGTATCAATCTCCTTAACCTTACCTATCAACCCCCCTAAAAATAACCCAGCCTCCTTATTCAAACAAGCAAAAGGCAGATTATGCAACTGGATCCAGAAAGGGGCATACCTAAATTGAGTTTCTGAAATTCTGTTTGAACCCACAGCTTCTTGAAGAATTAAGAGTTGTTTATCGAAGGACCACGGGCCACCTTCAAGAACTCTCTTACGATCCCAAACACACTTGAATCGAAAGACAAAAGAGTTCATACCAATTGATTCGACCTCCATTTCTTTGGTAGTTCTCCAAATTGACGCGATTGTAGCACGAAATGCCTCTCGATTGACCTCATTGTACGTAATTAATTTCCCCAACAAGCTCATCGAAAGCTTCTCTCTGCCCATAGCTTGCAGATCATCATTAATTCGAGCTACAGGACCATCTTCATCAGTCAAGGACATTCTCTCACACTGCCGGGAAATCTCTTTAAAATCCATAACAACAAATAAGAAACAAAGAACAGAACAAGAAGAAGAAAGATCAAACAAAAAGAAAAACATCCATTACGGATGGGATCTACATGCAAGAAGCGTGGACTCTGCTCCTACGACCCAAACTCGCGCTTTCAGAGAAAACGAGAGAAAGAGGAGAGAGAATTCAAAAATCGTAAAAAAAAAATAGATAGTCTAATTTAATTAACTGTTTAATTTAACAGATTTTGACTAATAGTAAGATCATTTCTATATCAATTTTTTAAGAAGTCAAGTTTCATATGTAAAAACCTAATCTCAAAGAGTTTTTTTTTTTTTTTTACAATTTACTATTAATATGTATATCTTTTTAATAAAATTATTTTTACGTATAAATACAATTTTAAAGAGGTTTGAACTCTTATGTAATTTGGCCAAATTTAAATTACTTACTCTTATTCCAAATACATTTTTACTCAACAAAATGAGGTTGTCTAATGGTAGGTCTCTTTTAACCTGGTATCAAATTATATCTCTTAGTTAAATTCTAAATTAATTATAATTTTAAAAATATAATTTTATCCAAATAAAAAAAAAAAAGGAAAGAAATACATTTTTGTCAGGAAAATTTAAACAAACCCGATTGCGAAACCAACCCGATTACTGCGTGTCGAATATAAAACGCACGATTTTGCCGCTTCGTTTGAAAAAAATTATCTCACTTGCTTCGTGGCACTCTCTTTTTCTAACAGAAGAAATGAGTTTCGATTCCTCTCGGTCTGCGAATTCAGGCCAGAAATCGAAGCGGAGCTTCAATTCCAATAATTCAAATAACAACAGCAATATCAATAGTAATAAAATTGATAAAAGCAACAAGAAGAAGAAAAGCAACCAGAAAACCCTAGGTATGGCTTGGGGCTCCAATTCTCTTTCCTCTTCTCGCTCTTCGTTTCGCAAATCTCCTTTCTCCGATTTTGGCAGGTGCTACCTCTCTCTCTCTCTTATTTAATTTTCTATCTGAATTTGATATAGTTCTCTTTGATTTGTGTTTCATTGTCTGTTACTGTTAAATTATTACAAGAAACAATTTAAATTAATCTCTAAATTTGGATGATTTGATATTCTTACATTGTTTCTTATCGGAAAAAAACTACTATTAAGATGAATTAGGTTTATATATATATATATTTTTTAAACTTCTTGTATTTTGATTGGTTTTGGTTATTTGAGTATAGCTATATGGTAGAAAAGAATCGAAAACTTCAAAACCAGTTTGATGCAGAAGCTTCAAGTTCTTCACATAGTGCTGCTGTGACTTCTGGGAGGCCTATATTTCATGCGGTTTCTATCTTTGTTGATGGTTTCACTGTACCTTCCAGCCAGGTATATTTTCTTTGTTGAATTATTTGTTAAGCTCTGTCTGGTTGCAAAGGAACTTGAATAGAAAAAAACTGGAAAGGAGAAAAATTAGTGTTTAACAGTTTATTTCTCTATTCACTATGTGAAGCTATTGATTGGACTAACTGTTTTCATTTATTTTTCTGAGTTGGGTTGGTTTTATCATTTGTTTGGATGGAGGAAAGTATAGAACTTCAGTATGAATTTCTTCAATTTTGTTGACAACTAAAGGTATGGTTTGTTACACAAGGCTCTTGGTATTGACATTAAATCGTTGAAAATGTGTTGCTTTAGGAATTGCGAGGCTATATGTTGAAGAACGGTGGACGATTTGAGAATTACTTCTCCAGGCATCGTGTTACCCATATCATATGCAGCAATCTTCCAGATAGTAAAATCAAGAATCTAAGGTTAATATGGTTGAGATCAGATTACTTGTACCAAGCTGGTAAAACTGTTATTTTATTAAGTGGATTTGATACTTATGCTGTTATTTTGTTTTAGCCTAGGTCTTTTAGTGCTGGCCTCCCAGTTGTGAAACCGGCATGGGTTTTGGATTCTGTTGCTGCTAACAAACTCTTGAGTTGTAAGTTTATGCATTCTGTTGATTATGAAAATTTGACGCGTGTGTGTGTCCTCAAGTTTTTGACATATCAACACAAGGGGTGGGTTGAGTGGTAAAGGGCCTCCTTTCCAACCAAGAGGTCATGTGTTCAAATATGCGTGTGTGTTATCAAAGTCTCACAAGTTATTTGACTACTATGGTTATATAATCTCAATCTAGAGCCTGGTGAATAGAGAAAGGTGGGAGATTTCAGGATATTTAAAAAAAGTGTGGTAAATATCTCAATAGGAAAAGGGTTCGACTAATTAACTCCTTCTTGATGTGAATTATTATTTTTCTCGTTCTAAATTGCTTTCAATATTTTTCTGCCACTGTCAGGGGTTCCTTACCAACTTGATCAACTTGCTAATAATCAACCAAAGTTGTCAGACTTTTTTTCTCTGAGAAGCAGCCTAATCTCTAAGGACACTTCAATCCCTGCAATTTGTCAGACAATGCCTGAAATTGAGGATCCGTCTTTGAATTTTGGCAAATCAATAAATGCTGATTCATCTGAACTAGATGAGTCTGTCAGACAGATTAGGGGAGAAATTCAAGACCTGGTGGAAGATAACAATAATAAAAAATTGATCGAGCAGCCTGGAAAATCTTGTGAAGTAAACATGGCAGAACCAAGTAGTTCTGATTCAGAAAATGAAAGCAGTGTAAAAAATGAACTTCAGTCTTATCCCCCTGAACTCTCTGCTTCAGTTAGCAGTTACTGCTTTGGTGCTAAAATTTCTAAGGGATCGAGAAGTTCAGTAGTTGTTGGGCCTTCTAAAAGGCCTCATTCAACTCTCGGGGATCCCAATTTTGTGGAAAACTATTTCAAGGTAGTGTTTTGGAAATGATTTTCATGTTCATGCTTTTATTGCCATATTGTGTTTGTTTTCCTTCAATTACCGTGTTTGCTTTGTATTTTTCTTTTAAGCAATTAGATGTTTAGATGAATTTGCTTACCTACATGTGCTTAAATAGCAAAGAGACCTCCGATAATATTGGAACCTTGCGCAAGGATGTCACACAAATTGAGAAATGGTCAAAATTTTTAAAAAGAAAAAAAAAATAAATTGTTACCCATGGGAACTTCATGAATATATCTGTAAGTGGATTGTGCGAAATGATTGTTTAGGAGTAGTTTTGTATTGTGATACTAGAGCTCTATGCATCTTTTTATTTATTTATTTTGACAATGATAGATTTTTTGACTGCGTAAAGAGGGGAACGAGGAAAGAATGTTCGATTGTGAAGGCATTTGGTCAACATTTACTGCTAGATTACAAGCTTTTTTTTTTATAACTCCATGGCATCTACACAATGATCCTTTCTGTTATAAAGTCTGCTGCCTGTTCATCTTCACCTCAAAACCTGCATTTTAATTTAATCTGTTATCAATCACATTCACATTTGTCCTTCTTTGCAAAATTTAAACCCTTTTCTCTGTTCTGGCACCAATTACAATTACTTTTTAACATGTTTTCTTCCGATATCATACTGTTTTCAACTTGTCTCTGCACTACTTCTAGTCTTTATAAACCAAAACATATTTTGAGTAAATCAGAAATAAATTAGCAGAATATAACTTTTGGAAAATATTAATTAGTAACCATGTGTACTACATGATCCAAAAGAACTGCAGTTTAACACAAAGGATTGCAATTATAATTAATCCAAATTTTTTTAAAGCTATTCATTTGAATATGATTGATTAAGTTAATAGCTGTCGCTATTGATGTTTATTACTAAATGTGCTGCTTATGTTAGTTTATATTGCTTATAATATGAACCGTATTCTTCTGCATGATTTACTTTTAGCTCACAAATTTTATATGCTGTTAATTAATCTTCCTGGTGTAATGCTTCTGCTCTATGGTTCTGTTTCTTGATGAATTTTCCGTCACATGATTTTTGTCTAAAATTGTCCACAGTGTCCTGTTTATTTATATCCTAAGTGAACTTTGGTTTCTACAGAGTTCAAGGTTGCACTTTATAGGAACCTGGAGAAATAGGTATCGCAAACGTTTTCCTAGCTATAGTGGGGGCAAGAGTTCTAGCCTCAGAATTTCTTCAGATGCTCAGAGGACTGTCATCATCCATGTTGATTTGGTAATCTCCTTATCATGTGCTTTTGAACATGACTTACGATAGACATCTTCTTTCTTTTGCCTGTTGCTGTGGTTGTGAACTTCACCAATTGTGATAATTTGAAAGTAGAATCCGTTTATTGAGACAGAAGTCTCCTGTGTGGTTTAGATGGATGTTTGGCGTTTTCCTTCTCTGGATTTGTAGTAGAACATTGACTCCAATATACTGCTCCAGGACTGTTTCTTTGTCTCAGTTATCATCAGGAGCCATCCCAAATTACAGGATAAGCCTGTAGCTGTTTGTCATTCAGACAATCCTAAAGGAACTGCTGAGATTTCATCTGCAAACTACCCTGCTCGAGCTTATGGTTGGTTTTACACTTTTCTGTTTGAGTTCACTATATAACTTTTGATGAATGATTTCTATTCCTGATACAAGGGATAAGTTTTTTTGTTTCTTAGGAGTTAGGGCTGGAATGTTTGTTAGAGATGCCAAGGCTCTTTGTCCCCACCTCGTCATTTTCCCATATAACTTTGAAGCATATGAGGAGGTAATTTATATTTTTAATTTTTTATACATTCAATTTAATTGTATTGGAGGAAGGATGCATCACTTCTCCTATTGAGTGGGTTTACTGAAACTTTATGATCTTTTGAGAACTATGCAGGTTGCTGATCAGTTGTATAACATCCTGCATAAGCACTGCAAGAAAGTTCAGGTCTGCTCATGGAGATATATCCTTGAATGCCATCTTTTGCCCTATTGTTTTCTTGCCATGTTGAAGCTTTTGTTCAATACAGGCAGTTAGCTGTGATGAAGCATTTTTAGATGTCACAGACTTAGAAGGGGAAGATCCCCAGCTTCTAGCTTCAAAAATAAGAAGAGAGATTTTTGAAACAACGGGATGCACTGCAAGTGCTGGGATAGCTGGAAATATGCTTATGGCTCGCCTTGCCACTAGATCTGCTAAACCAGATGGTCAATGCTTCATCCCTCCAGAGGAGGTATGTCTGGAGAATGCATTTTTTTTTTTAATATAACTTTAAATTTGCATGTCATGATCTTAACAGCTTGATGCTATGTTGCTCTTTAGTTTTCAATTTTCCTTGTTTTTCCTTGCTTCATTTGTTAGTTCCTTTTTCTTTCTGAACATATATGGAAGCTGTTGGAGGCTTCATTTTTATATTAAAACTATCAGATAGTTTGTGTATATCTATTTTTTTTTCCTATTCATTATTGATACACGACTTTGGTTTAATATTAAATAGATTCTGGGAAAACTGTTAATTTTCTAAAAAGTTTTCATCACATGTAACTTGTAGTTTGTTGAGTAGAGTATGCCATATGCCAGACATAAACTCTCTCTCTCTCTTCCTGTCTTTTTTTTCTCACCTGCCAAAGGATCTGTTATTAAATTTGTGGCTGAAGGGTGCTTTTTTGACCATTGCATTGCGTTCAATATTCATGTACACTGTATCACTACATGGGGACAGTTTCTTTCACTTGTCTTCAACATGAATCTTAAAACACCGTTTTAGATTAGATGGGTTTGATGCTTGTTATCTGACTGAGCTAAATGTTCATTTTGTAAAATTCACTTTAACTTGCCTTTTATGGACTTTCATTGAAGTCTTTTTATTTTTCAATGAAAGGATTGATGAAGATCATGATGTTTAGATGCAGCATATTCCAACTGAAGCATGATTTCAAGATAGCTCACAGTACCAAAATCAGTTTATTTTCTTGGACTTATTTATTATCTTTTCCTTTGTTGGGATGAAAATCATGTGGTGATGGAATTTTAGGAATGAAAAAATTTAGAGAGGTTGATGTAAGATATGCTTTATTTGCAAATGGTGTATAACTGCCTTGAATGTTCTCTCCCAGTTATTCTTATTTTAAGGTTCCCTTAGTAATCCATTTATTTGCTGATATTGGATAATGACCATGGTTGTATTCCTGGTATCAAATTGGAACCACCCCTTCCTCTAAATTTATACAAGTTTTTAGATTAATCAGGGGAGTTTAGGGATACTCCATGGAGACTCTATTCTCTCATGATGCCATAATGTATGCTTTGCCCTCAGACAATATAATTGCTTCTGTTCTGCTCAGGATATACCATGGCATACTTTGCAAGCAAATTTATCTAATTGCAAATTTTTGCAGTCACATTGTTGTAACACTTTTTTGAGTCGAATTAGTCGTTAAATCGGTTTGGAATTCTTGTATAATCATTTTGAATTGTGTAAGCAGTAAGGATTACCCAAATATTCTGCTTATGCTTTGTTATAAATCATAAAGTTAACTCTTTTAATTGTGTTATCATTGTGTGAGTACTTACTTTAAATATGTTAATGCAAGTTAGGGAATATTAAGTAAATGTCATCTGATGGACTAAAGAGCTTGGCTTTTGCAGGTGGATGAGTATCTGCATCAACTTCCAATTAAGGCACTTCCAGGAATAGGTCAGGTTTTAGAGGAGAAGTTGAAGAACCAAAATATTTGGACTTGTGGCCAGTTACGTATGGTTTCCAAGGTAATCTTATATTTCATTTGATACTTGATTTACTTCTTGTAACTGTTGCAATGACTGTTAGTGTTGCTAACTGCAAACCATGTTTTGAAAATCATTCTTTTCAAGTTTAGATTAGTATAATTATGGTAAAGCTTGAGCAGATGATAATTTGAGCAATGACATATATTTCAAATCCTTTTTTCTTTTTTTCGATAATTCATTTCTCTTCTACTTTCATTTGATTGCCCGTTTTGGTACATTTCCTGAATAAATTATTGATAAATAATTTAAGTCTAAATAGTTCAGAATTAGAATAATTTTGTGAAAAATCAAATAAGCTATATGAAAGAATGAAAGTTGTTCAATCACCTTAGCTTATGGCAGAGAGAATGTTTAAAAGGATGATGTGGAGGTTGGAACTGAAAATTCGATACATACTGCTGAAAAGAAATTGTACAATGTTTTTAATTTTGTTTGTTTCGTTTTTGGAGGAATTAATTGATAAAAGCTGAAGAAATTTAAATGAATGGACTTTCCAAACAATTGGGGTGCCCAAGAGAGAAGTGATTGATATGGAGGACCTATTGTCTGACTTATTTTCCAATGATTTATTTTAAGAAACTTTGCTCACTTTTGCTTTGACATAAAGCTTCTTCCACCTTCGGTTTGATATTATAGTAGAATCTTAGATAACAAAGGTTGCATATTAGGTCTGTTTATTTTTCGGTGGGACATACATTGTCTTCAGGATGATATTTGTCCAGATTTGATGAAAGGTTGACGGTCATGGTGTGGATGGTCTCTTGTTTGGCATCTTGGCATGAACAAACATATCAAATCTTTTATTGATATTTGCAAGTCATGGAATCTTTTCTCTTTAGTTTTGGCTATCTGTGGTTTGTGGAATTTTCTCATGGAATACAGCTTAGGCATTATATCTTAGTTTGCATTTTTGCAAGATCCTGCTCAGCAATATTGGCTGTTGATGCAGAAATTACTATTTGAGGTTTATCTGATATGCTTCATAATTGGGATTAATCAATTAGTGTGGGAATGGTTTTGAGAAATTTTTGTTGCTGACATAGGATATTTCTGAGTATTTAAATGTGTACATATTTTTTGACATCTCCAGGAATCTCTTCAAAAGGATTATGGAATGAAAACTGGTGAGATGCTGTGGAATTATAGTAGAGGAGTAGATAATCGTCTGGTTGGGATGATTCAGGTTTGGAAAAAATTGTATTTCTTTACTTGATCATAGTTGATTCTTGACAATCCTTTGTTATTGGGTGACCATGTCATATTTTTAAATTTATGCTAGCTTTTTATCACTTTAAAGTTGCTTTTTTCATTAAATGGTCTAACAACAGGGTGGTCCAATTTAGATTTAACTGTCTTCTTTGGACCAGTCTTCCTTTCTTTTCAATATTATTGGACATTGCTGACAGTTGATTTCATCTGCAGGAAAGCAAGTCTATTGGCGCTGAAGTGAATTGGGGTGTCAGGTTCAGGGATTTGCAAGATGTCGGTATTCTGATGCCCCATAGAAGCTTATTCTCGAATTTCTTTCTTCTTTTTTTTTTTAAAAAAAAATACTGATGCACTGATTATTGCAGACCCAACATTTTCTCTTAAACCTTTGCAAGGAGGTTTCATTACGCTTGCAGGGATGTGGAGTGCAAGGACGTACATTTACTCTTAAGGTTTTGCCTTTTCCACTTCATTTGTTTACTCAAGTGATTGGGTTTTCTATTGTCTTGTCATGTCTCCTTAATTCCTTGAGTCAAGAAGTCACTTAACAGATATTGTAGGGTTGTGGTGTGGACTACATTTGAAATATGTTTTTTTCTATGATATTTGTAGATAAAAAAGAGAAGAAAAGATGCTGATGAGCCTGCAAAGTATATGGGCTGTGGAGATTGTGATAACCTGAGCCACTCCATGACGGTAGTTGCAGACCAAACATAGTTCACTCTCTTAATCTGTTAACTTATATACTTGGGATTCAAGGTATTAAGATCTTCTATGTTACCATAGGTTCCAGTTGCCACTGATGATGTGGAAGTGCTCCGAAGGATAACAATGCAACTCTTTGGGTCTTTCCATTTAGGTTAGTTAACCTATTTAGAAGTTCTCTTATTTTGTATTAATGTAAAATTCTATTTCACCGGTTGTAACGTTAAAGATATAATAATGAACAGCGTGTTACCAGTCTCCACCTATGAAAAAAAAACGAGTGCAGCTTGCATGTCTGTAGCTCATATGAGCATTACTTTGTTTTCCTTTCTGATTGTGTTTTTGATACATCAAAAAGTATCCTTTCATCTTTGCATTATAATCTTGAATGCAAAGTGATTCAGAGCATGTTACACAAGGAATTCTAATTTTTGATTGATACAACCAAGCAGTGCTGGTGGTGGTGAAGTGGGTGGTGCCATTAGTGCAGATTATGGTGGTGATGTATCAATTTTTGTTTATGAATATTTTATGACAGCCATGCTTGGAATTTAAAATCGTGGCATATGGGAAATAGATGATCCAAGTGTCTATTACTTTTTTCGTTCTCTTTTTCTTGGTGAAATTGGAAAAGTTAAGAAGGATGAAAAGAAAAGCTGTAGTATCAATTAAATATTGTTCAAATTCTATATTTCTGTTTAAAATTGTGTATGATTATGCATTATTTCTGATGTATGTTTAGGTTGACAGGTTTGGAACATGATTTAGATAATTTTAAACTTCCAATCTTGTAGATCCTTGTGATGTTGTGATTTTTGTGCTCGTCAATCAATTGTTATGGGCTTTGTAGATTGCCTTGTGTTTTGTTGTCTTTTTCCTTGATACTGGCATAATGTGCACTTCCAAGCCCTTTTATCATGGTTGAACTTAGCTAAGTTTTTTTGGTGTGATTTATGATATAACTATTGTAAATATTTTGATTGACTTTACCCAGATGTTAGGGACATTCGGGGTATGGGCTTGCAAGTTTCTAAACTTGAAAGTGCCGACATCTGTAAAATAGGTATGTGCTGTACTGTTCTGAATTATGCGCTGCAGTAGCAGTACTCTATCAACTTCCCCTATGTTTCATTAAGTCACTTTAAAACTTTATCTGTATCTATTGCCAGCTTAGATGTTGTGCACATCATTTAATTCTTCACTGCATGATTGTTTTTAAATTTGTTTTATAATGTTAAGTTACTTTTTTAACATTGTTGACTTGAAGGGGCTGAAAGAAATACTTTGAAATCATGGCTTGCATCTGCCTCAGCTGGTACAGAAGAGCAATGCAATATCAGTAGTATGAGCAAAGTGAAGGCTGATATAGGTAAAATGTTCATAGTTTTTATCAGTATGTTCCATTTTATTCTTCCTCTGTTGGAGACTTCAAGAAATTAATGGATGGTTCATATGTGAGATCCTGAATGGGAATTGTTTATTTGGAGATGTATCTTTTGCTAATAAGTATTTCAGCCAAAATATAAGCACATTTATTCAATAAGTAATTTAAACTGTCCAGACCTTAGCTTTAATAATATTTAGTTGCTGATTTGTGGAATTGTATTGTGACGTTAACTTTTTGGGTCTTTTAGATGGAGATAAGTAGAAGAACTTTTGAGTTGGGAAGCCGTTCTCTTATGAGTTGTCATCTTTTTTTTTTTTTTTGCTTAATTCATTTGTTATTCTTGATATTTATTTTTAAAGCATTAGAAAAACTTTAAACTTCACTTGTAAAGGAAAAAAAAAAGGAGAAAAAAACATATTTTTTTATGCATAGTTACAAATAAGTCGCATAACTTTTCCAGCAGCACTAGTAAAAGAGGTCAACTTTTCTTCAATCAAGCTCTTAGCAGAAGACCTGGCGTTGCTTTTAACGATTGTATCAGCTGCTATAAATATAGTTCTACAGCTACTTAAGTTGTGCATGGCACGTTGAATTATTTATGATACAAATTATGTGGTTCAGAATTATGCTGGGCAAATGTATGGTTTTTTGCGGTATTGAAAGCATGGGCTATTTGGTATGCATACTGATTTTTCTATGTAATACCATTCTATATTGACGTCGGACTGAATTAGTTTATTTGCATTGAGAGATTTGTCATTGAACTGGAAGGTTATTTGTTTAAAATTTTCTCTTATGAAAGCCCGTAACATGCCACAACCAATTCAGGTTTAAATTAGGTTTTAAGATGAAATGAGTATAACAAATATCTCAGACTTCAAAATGGGGCTTTAGGAAGTTATTTCCAGCTTTAGGGAAGTGAAGACCATAGTTACAGACGACTCTACCACACAATTTTTAATTTAATTATTTGCATTTTTTTCAGTCATATTCATGTTTAATATTCTTTTCGTTGTTTATTTACGTAAAGATGAATTGAAATTTTCAGCTTCCTTTAATGATTTTGATGACAGATTCTGTGGGGCAGACCAGCAGGAGTCCAGATCATTTGTCCATTAATGCAATTGAGCATTCTGTTCATATGGACCATAATCTGTCCAATAGTCATGAATGTTTGAACCAGGTTATGGCTCTGCCACCTTTATGCCATCTTGATTTGGGAGTGCTAGAAAATCTTCCTCCAGAACTCTTTTCAGAACTGAATGAAGTTTATGATGGGAAGTTAACTGATTTTATTGCTAAAAAAAGAGGTGTAGCTGAAAATACTAGCAGTTCTTTGTGCAATTCTCTCCTTGAACACGAAGGTTGTCTGTTGTTATCGGGATTTTAAACAAGTAATCCTACGGTTTTGATTAATTTTTACTAGTTCCTATGTTGTGCGACTTTTATTTATTTATTTTTTAAATTTTTTCATTAAGATGCTAAGAACAAGGGAGAGGGATCTCTCGTTTCTGATGTGGTCCCTTTGAGCAGAGTACCAGAAGAATTAAAGGTAATTTCTTTCATCATCAATATTATTGTTCCTCCTTTTTGTCTTAACTGCTAGGTTTCTGTCACAATTTGTTCTCCCTACAGATTGATAGGACCATTGAGTACCAGCCATGATCAATCCTTGGTTAAAATTTTGATACGGAGTCTTTTTCCACCATTTGTTGCCTCAATTTGGGAATTGTTAAAAGTGGAGATTCCTATTGAGAATGTTTATCTTTCTTTCTTTTTTTCATTATTATTTATTTTGAAAGAGGTAACGGCAAATGTCTCAGAAACTACTAACAAGAAATGATTATTTTTTCCAAAAAAAAAAAAAAGAAACCCTTTATGCAACATACACAAGTTCCATTCTCTCTCGAAGCTTTGCTTTGTTCTGTTATTCAATAGCCGCTATATGTCTACTAAAGAAAAGAAAAAGGAAAAAAAGCGGTAGGGGGTGTTGTGAATAGGACCAACGATTGAGATATATCTGAGTGGGAAGGCTTAGTCTGTTTGCCAGTAATGGTTTAGTCTTTTTGCCAGTGAGGACAATTGTGTCTGCAGTATGAGGTGGTCTGTGTGTGCATTGTAGAAGTGATTATTAGAAGGGAAAGTGAACAGTGTTCGGTTGACGTGCAAGCTTGGCCAAAGGTGGTGGAGTGGGCCTGCAATTCTTGGAAACTCAAGTCAATTTGGATTCCTTGGAGAATTTTGATTAGAGATTTTGGCTTTAGAGTAAAGGGAGTGAAATTATTTACTTGGAGGGTGGCTACCTTTTATGGGCACCTTGGGGCCTTGAAAGTTGGTCCAATTTTCAGCATCAACATGGGGTCTAGGCGTCTAGCATCTTCTCTATTGGGGTTCCTTTTTTTTTTTAATTTATTTTTTTGTGTCAAAACCAAGGTGATTATGATGGAAACTATTTTCACTTGATTTTATTTTTTCACAATACATTACTTGGTTGAACAATATTATAATACGTTACAGAGCCTTCTGGTTAGAATATCTTGTCTCCATAGATGGGATACAAATTCGTAATACTGTGAAATGGTATAAAATATCAAATAGGTTCTTGATTATGATACTGAAGTGTGAAATTGAAGATAGTTTTCAAGGAGTATAAGGACTGCTAATTATCACCTCAGAAGAGGCACAATGTTGGAACTTGGAGAGCATTACCTGAATCAAGTGGTTGGCTATGTTTAGAACATATTGAGTCAATAATCCATCTCTTATTTTATTGTTTTTGTATATTACTGTTGTTATCTGCATGTATTTTACATTACCACTCGTGTATCTTATGTTTGCAAATTTGTATAATTTTTATAAGGTTGAGCAGCATACCATTGAAGAAATGAAACCAGAGGATGTTTCAAGAGCAGAATTCTACACTGAGGCCATTCCCACTTTTGGTCTTAATAAAACCGATTTAATGCCTTCATCTCTCAGTCAAATAGATATCTCAGTTTTGCAACAGTTGCCTGACGAATTGAGAGCTGGTATACTTGAGTTGCTTCCAGCACACAGAAGGTTCTATTCTAATGGTGCCTCAGTCACTACAGAAAATCTGCATGAATCTGTAGATATCAAGACTAGGGAGAATTTAACAACTTCAATTGATGTTGGGAACAATAATCTTTGGGTTGGAAATCCTCCACTGTGGGTTGATAAGTTCAAAGCCAGCAATTTTTCACTATTGAAAATTCTGGCTGAGATGTATTACAAAGCAGGTTCAACTGGGAATTTATCTCAAATTCTGCAACAGACTGTTTCTGCACCTACAAATCCTCAAGATACAAGTTCGGATGGTTGGGATGAAGCTATTGATAACTTAAGTGAGCTTCTCAAGCAATATATTAATCTAAAGATAGAGGCAGATATCGAAGAGATCTATGTATGTTTCCGTCTTCTGAGAAGGTATTTATGCAGAGCTAGTTTGAGATCTTCTCCGTCTCTCTCTCATGCAAAAATTTGCTTCGTTATTAATGTTCTCTTCTTTTCTTTTTCTTTTTTGAAATGTTTATTAATGTTCTCTTTGCTTTGGATGAAATTGGCTAAACTGCGTGCAATGAAGTTCGACATCTATTATGTGAGTTGAACTGGAGAAGATGCCAACCTGTTTAGCCCACCAAGCTTTAGATGGTTTCGCTCCTTGAGTTGGATTGCTAAGTTTTAGGTTGATAGAATATGATTCGACTTGTATGTAGGTTGGATCATGTATCCCACTGTAGCTTTTATTCACACAGATTCTTGATAACGAGTTTCCATTGCCAATCCCATGTGTACATTTTTGCATTAACATTTTCTTCGAGTTGTCTGAGATTAATGCTTTCACTACTGGGAGTGGTGGCATTATGGTCCAAACTCATTTGTTGGTAACTGGCTTACCACCACTATAATGTTGGCACACAAGTATCCTGCATTCACATGTTATTGGAAAAATATATTAATAGAAAAGGAACCTCCTCTATCATTTTAAGGAAAAATAATAAATGGAAGGAATGTGGCTCCTGTCTTTTGATAATGAATTTAGAGTTATGTTGAGCATCTTCAGAAGGTTATGGCTTTATTTAGATTAAATATTATTCTCAATCTTGTCTACATTTTATTCCCTTGTCAAGCATGTATCTTGATTAAAATGTGAAGGAAGTAGTTGCAGTTATGTAGTTTTAACTGTCGGAGTTTATCTTAGACTTATCATTGTTTGATATCTTAAGACATTGGTAAATATGTGCTGTTTGTGTAACATAAATTTTCTTCTTCTTTTTTATTTATTTTTTAATTTTTTTCCCTCTTCTTCTTCTTCTGTTCATTTGGTTGGAAATTTGTTGCTTCTTGTTTATCAGATGCAATACCATGAATTTTAGGGAATGACTACCATAATTATGCAACCCTTCTTTGTGACTGTACTATTAACATGGTTGAATTTACTGTTCTTCGGTTATGATATATATGAACTTACTCTCTTGAATGACATATGCATGGTAATGTTGTAAGGGGTTGTTTGATTTCATGTTTATGGATGGTATGCCCTGTAGTTAGTTATTGTGATAGTCGCTCTATCTTATGTCTAACCTCAATGACTGGTCGTCTGTATGATATATGTGGACTTAATTTCTCGAATGACATCTTCATGGTTAATGTTGTAAGGGTTGTTTCATTTCATGTTTAAGAATGATATGATATATTCTCTATAGTAGTTATCATAATATTGGTTGAATCTTATGTCTAGCCTTAATGTATCAGGATTATGCTGAAATCAGAAGTTTTTGTACAAGTTTACAATATTGTCTTACCTTACCTTCAGGTTAGTATTTTAACTTCTCTGTGCTTAAAGTATTAATTTCTGTTTTTCTTAGGGCATCTTATATTTTGATCCTTTAGCTTTACTTCCATTACTTCTGGGTATTTTCTCCTAAAGGTTGTAGTAAAGCTTGACTATGCTTCAGCAGCTTCACTTGTTATGCCAACTATAAAGATTTATGTACCAGAGTTCATAATGAGTGGTTTACGAGTGATTCTGATGGTTTGGGAAAAATACAGTTTGGGCCTTCAGAATATCTCGTTTAAACACCATTAAGCCTTTATTATCCTCATGTGCAATCTTCTGGTTATGTTCTGTGCCCAATGGCACTGGCGCTTCATTCACATTGTTTTAGTGCGAGTCTAGTTTTTGAAGCTTCTCTCAAAATTACTGGTTTTAAGACTAATCTTTGCATTTTCTGTGATTGGATTTCTATTTCCACTTGGGATTTCTGAGTTCTTTTTTCTTATTTGGTTGTTGGAGCGGATTTTTTGACGTCTGTTTTATTTCGCTTTGAACCTTATCTTCTAGACATCTGTTGGTCTAAACTACGGAGGAAGCATACAGTTATAACAAATGGAGTAGTGTCACTTACATGGGAATCTTAACATACTCGCGCTCATTTCTCGATCCAAGGTGGATACTATGCAATGTGTGAGGAATATTTAGCTTATAATGTATTTGGGGTCTCACGTGCTTGCAAACCGTCTTGGTAAGGTTGAATATGATGGATTATATTGCTTATGTTCACAAGGATTGATGTGTTATGTATGGGTTTACCGTTTAATCATACTTTCAGGTGTAAACAATCCAGCTGTTTAAGCACTTGCATTTGATTTTACATCTTGACTTCAGTCAAAATACCCTCTGAAAAGTTACATTTGGGTTTTATTATTCCAAATTTATGTGTTTAGCTAGAGGAATCTCACAAAATATTGGAAGTGACCAGACCTAGATTCTTCATGCCTTTTCCCATAGTTTTAATCATTTACTTCCTAATAGTGCAGCCATGTGTCTTTACTCACATTTTCTGACAATTTTAGCTGAATCAATCAGATATAATCGTCTATTGGTGTTACCACAGGTTTCTTGAAAATGAATTGGTTTTTGATTGTTTATTGTCTTAGAGTACATAGTCTTGTCATGCAGCCATATGATTTATGATTTATTTTCTTTCTGAGGTATCTACTATTCAACACAGTAGAAGCTCACTTCACCCCATGTAGATATGTCACCGTTTTCTTTTTCTCTACGTTTGCTTTTCTGTCCAATAAAGGTTTCTGTGATGCGGCTGTATTGTAAAGTTTACTTACCGGAGTTTCAGTTATTTGTTTTGGCTTTTCAGGAAGGTACAATTTGCAAGAATTTTTAACCTGTCCAGGTTTTAGACTGAGATGGTTCATATTATCAAAGATTGCATAGGAGTTGAATTCTTTGAGATGGTGCTAAAAACAGGTTCACGGGATCTTCTCTTATGGGTGAGTATCTGGTTAAATTTGTGTGTAGATTTTTTTTTTTTTAAACTGACGCCAATTGGGTCAGGAGTCTGCCGGTACCTGGTGAGATCAATCATTACAAGCATGGCCCAGAAAATAACTCGCACATCAGGGGAGGGAGCCATCTAGTACATTTCCGCCACAAAATCATATTAAACACACTCGTTGGTTTCTTTGAGCTGACAACTTGCATCCTATTTAATGCTTGCATTGGTGTCGAAATGCCTGTCACTGAAGCCAACTTTCTATCTGATGTCTTCAAGGACTTTCGTTGCTTCTCACCCTGAATTCTCAACTTTTACGGAAGATTTGTGGTGCTGACAGTTTAGGGCTTGGACTGAAATCTCCGGCTAGACTCTAGATGGGCTGCAGGAATATGGAAGCTTAAATTGAGCTAGGTGAACTAGGTCAAAGACATGGCACTTGATGCTATACAGATTCCATGTTGAAGTTACGGCACTTGATGCTTAAATCATCAATAGGCCATTGCTTTGAAATGTGGACTTGGTAAGTACTTTGAAGAGACTGAAGTGCCCACCCTCTCGTTTTTAATGGCAAACACTGGAGATTTGAATCTATCAGTTGGTGCAGCTAGCTGTTTATCTTGTTGAAGTAACATCTGACAGATTGTGGTGGTTAGCAAAAACAATGTACTTCCACTCGCCGCAGTGGTTACTTTTAGAAAACCTGAGCAAAATAGACTTCAATTTCTTGCTTTTTGAAGGGACGCAAATTGGAGAAAGATTATGTAGTGTTAGATTAATTCATTGTTACTTGCGCATTTGGATACTGGTCTGAGTCATCTTCGAACTTTTTTTGTATTGCTTACTCATTTTACAACCATAATGTTGTCATCGACTGTAGTTATCTGTTGAGATGACTTGATAGAGAGTATAAAAATTTGACACACTTGAGAATAAAACTGAGGCCAGTTCATTAAAATGAGATGATTTTGGCTTTTGTACATGAAAATGTATCTAATTTATTAAGTTTTATGCTATATACGAGAGCGAGTCATGCTACTATCCAGATTCTGTAACTATACAGGTTGGTTATTGGTGTTATTTTGTTTCAGAGACGACGAGGTTTGAGTAACAAGTTGTCTGGGGTGGCTTTCCGGCACAGGTGTGAATTCTCATTGTTCCTTGGTCAAGAGTCAGACCATGCGGTTGTGACCCATTTTCCTTTTCCGTTTTCTAAAGGATATATGTTGCTAATATGTGAACTGCTTTCTTAGAGCAGTCAGTCACAAATTCGTTAAAATGCTTTTTTTTTTTCCCTCTAAAAAAGAATTATTTACTCCTTATAAGATTTGACTTCATAAGAGGCCGAATTAAATTTGCATTTCTTTCTATCTTTTATGTAGATAACATTTTCCTTTAATGAAGATTTTTATAATATTTTAGAAATATAAGATTTTTTGATATTTGATAGTTATAAGATAATGTCTAAAGAAAATGTCAATTAAATTTGTACAGTCAGACTTAGAAATTGTCAAAAACATTTTTATAGAAATTTTTGGTGTATGTCAAAGTCGTTTGTCAATTGTGGTGAATTTTGAAGTTAGTCTGCTTGTTAAATTAATACTCATGGGTCAAAATAAATTTATTTAATTATTCTAATGGATTGTGTTAGGGTGGCTACTGCCTCCATTACCACCCAAAATATTTCTGGTAGCACGCGCTTTTAATTTTAAAAAGGGGCGATTTTTATTTCCCTTCGAGGTTTGACACACTGTCGTTTTAGGGCAATAATTATTTTCGTCCTTAACTTATCACAAAATATTACATTTTAATCACTGTTTCACTTTTTAGTTTTCATGATCCCTAACTTTTTAAAAATCCATTAATTTAGTCCTTTTGACCAATTTTTTTACGGTCAAACATGACAAAATATGTACATTTACCATTTTACCCTTAGTTTTAATTTATTAAATTGAAAATTCGATTTTTTTCCTTTATTAAAATTAAGAACCTTTAAAAAAATTATTACACTAAATAAAAAATTTTAATAATTTAAAATAATACATAAAATTAACATTAAAATATTAAAAATAATATTATATATTAAAATTTAATAATATTAATCTAAATAATTATTTATTATAAAAAAATTAAAAAAATTTGGGAAACCCATAAATCTAGGTTTAATTTATTAAATTGAAAATTTGATTTTTTTCCTTTATTAAAATTAAAAACCTTAAAAAAAATTATTACTCTAAATAAAAATTTAAAAAAAAAACATTTCCTTTTTTTTTGTTAATTTTTTAATTAAATTTTTGTTTAATAAGTTTTTATTAATTTTTTAATATAAATTATTATTTTTATATAAAAAGACTAAAATACCCCTGTGACTATTGAATTTGACTAACTGTTGATTAACAGAAAGACTAAATTGATGGATTTTTGAAAAATTAGGGACTACGAGAGCTAAAAATCGAAACAGTTGTCAAAATATGATATTTCGTGATAAGTTAGGGACCTAAATAATTTTTGCCCGTCGTTTTACTCACGTTTTAGAATTTTTTATTTTTTCCTGTGCCATTACAATCCCGTTAAATTAATAATTTAGTTGTTAACTTTTATGTTTCAAAAAGAAATAAAAAATAAAAAGTTGTTAACTTTGGCAGTTTGTTAATTAGAGAGATGCAATGGGGGCAACCAGGCAGTTTACATTAAAACTAAAAAGACTTAAAAAGAAAATTAAATGGCAATTATCAATTTTGTTCCCAACTTTTGAGGAATCATTAAATTTTTAACGCATTTTCATTTATTGGGTTTTAACTTTCTGAAAATATATCAATTTGGACATTCTGTGAGTCAACCGTTAATCAAACCTAACTGTTCTAGGAGTATTTTTATCTTTAAATCAACCCCTAATTAAAAATTTAAATAAATTAAATTAAAAAAATTAAATGAATCTCCATCATCCATCAAGATTGATGGATGATAGAGATTATATTATATTTTTTAAAAAGATAAAAATAAAAAATTAAATATTTTTTTAATTTAATTTTTTTTTTGTTAATCAGAAAAAAAAATTGAAATGTTTATGGTAGAGATCCATTTAAAATTTCTTTTAATTTTTTTAATTTTATTTTAAAAATTAATATAAAATAATTATATTATCATTTTAATTATTAATAATATTTTTTAAAATTTAAGGGTAAAATTATAATTATAATTTATTTAATTAGTGAAAAGGGCAAAACTATCTTTTTAACATTTTTAGTTAGTTTGACTGTTAAAAAAATTAGTCAGAGAAACCAAATTGATATATTTACGAAAACTTAGAATCCAACGGTACCAATAAATGAAAATGTGTTAAAACCTTGATGACTCTCCAAAAGTCAAGAACCAAATTGATAATTGTCCAAAATTAAATATAAAAGGTGGATTGGGACTCCACGAGATAAAAAAAAAAAACAAAGAATTTGAAAAACGAATAATAGTAATTGGTGAATAACCGGTGTCCATCCATCTAAATCTCCATCGGAACAAAATTAAAATTTTTTAAAGTTTTTTGAAAAAATATTGGTGGAGATTGTATCTCCACTGTCTACCTTCAAATGTACTGCTGAATCTCATCCAGATAAAATAAAAACCAAATAAAGAAAAACCCAATAAAAAAAAGGGCAAAAATAATTTAGGTCTCTAACTTATTTCGAATTATTACTTTTTGATTGATGTTTTATTTTTTTAACTCATATGCTCCCTAACTTTTCAAAAATTCATCAATCTAGTTCTTTTATTAGTCAACAGTTAGTTAAATTTAATAGTCATAGGGGTATTTTAGTCTTTATGTATAAAAATAATAATTTATATTAAAAAATTATTAAACAAAAATTTAATTAAAAATTAAAAAGAACTGAAAATGGAGGAGGCTGCTGCCTCTTCCATAACCAAAAAATCGGGAGGAGACGCTGCTTCCTCACCGGCAATTGACTAACAGGAATAGCATCCTCTGCGGCAGCTGGCGAGGAGGGTGCCTCTTCCCTTCCAGATCTAGGAGAAGGCGCTGCTTCCTCCTATATTTGTTGGAAGGAGGCCTGCCTCCTTCCCTATCTGTTGGGAGGAGGCCGCACTTCCTCCCAACAGCTATAGGAGGAGGTTGCCTCCTTCCATATATATATATTTTTAATTTTAATTTTAATTTTTTTATACAAATAAGTTTTTTATTATTAAATTTTGATATATAATATTATTTTTTTTATAAATTTATATAAATTAATTATTTATTGTTATAATTTTTTAAATTTTTTTTAAAGGTTTTTAATTTTAATATTAAGTTATTTTTATTCTTTTTTGTGTTTTTAAAAATTTTTAAGGATATTTTTTATATAAATTTATGTATTTATAATTTTAATTTTTAAAAAATAAATTTGGAACACATATTAAATTTTTATGGATTTTTAAATTAAGATTAGTATATTAAATTTAAAAAAAATAAAGGTTAAAATTATATTTTTAATCTAATAAATTAAAGTTAAGGGTAAAATGGTTAATATGTTTGGCTGTCAAATATTTGGTCAAAAGGACTAAATTAATATGGTTTTGAAAAGTTAGGGACCACGCGAGGTAAAAAATAAAATATTGATTAAAAAGTAACAATTCAAAATAAGTTAGGGACCCAAATAATATTTATCCTAAAAAAAACAATCTAAACAGATCTCCACCAGATCCATGGAACGTTCACGAGGATGGGCCTCCCCCTGTTTGCAACGGCCTGTTCGCCTAGCCTCCTCATTTTAGTGCCCCCAATACCGACACCTCCAAAACCCATTCCTGTGTCCCCACACCACCTCCAAAACTCCTCCATCACCCAGCCACTCAACCAATACAAAGAAACAGAAGGAAGAAAGAGAGAGAGAGAAGAGACAGTCAGGAAGAGAGAGAGAGAGAGAGAGAAAGAGACAAAAAATAAAATAAAATGTTTTTTTAATATTTTTGGAAATTACTAAACTACCCTTGCCATTTAACGTCCATAGCACTTTTTTAACGGAATTGTAACGACATGGAGGAAAATGGGGAATTCTGAAATGTGAGAGGATAAAACAGATGTGGCGTCAAAAACCTCATAGGGAAAAATAAAAATTGCCCTAAAATTTTGTTATAGTCCACACCAAATTACTTATAAGGGCATAATTCTTTATTGTAAAACTAATGATGCTTTATTTTACACCCATTAACATATGAAATATATCCATTAATCACAAATCCTATATTTTTCATCAAAACCAGTTTCGTATTGGTTGAATTTATCATGAACATCAGACCATGTTTTATAAGAAAAGACATGGAAAAGTAGGTCAGAGAAAGCCACGGAAATCTTTATGGCTTGAATGCAGATATGAAAATCTTTTACTGCCTGTAGATCGAGCGACTGTTTAGTTTAAATTGTATGGCTTCCTGCACAAACTATATATATTAGTATTTTTTTTCAAACCAAAAGTTAATTTTAAATTTTCACGAGTACCTTTTTTATGTTATTCCACCATGAATTAAATTGATCATCATTGTTGAATTTTCCATGGATCCATTTTCAGCATTCGGTGTTGTCATCTGTTTATGCTACTTATACTCGGATCACATAAAATCCTAGTTTAAGAGTGTTTTGTTTGAATTTTAACAACTAATATCTTTTAATAGTCTTCTATTTAGAAAGAAAAATGATTAATTAAATTAGAGTGATGAATATTTAAGGTTAGTTTAGGTATTATTGAGGGTGAAAAGAGTAAATAGTCAACTACAAAATTTTTATAATGAATGTAGATAGCAAGTAGGTGTTGTGAGAATTTTTTTTGGGTGGCTCTATGTTATAATAGAACAAATAATTTATTTTTAGTTTTTAAAAACATACAAATTGAAAGAATAATTAAATACCAAATTCTTTTTATTATTATTACACACCCGCTCATAGTTCAACGTAGGAGCGTACTCAGGAATTTTTGTTAGGGTGGGCAAAAACAAAACAATTTATGATTCTAGGTTTTTTCCGGTTTTATGAATTCCTTTTCCTTTCAAAAAAAAAAAAAAAATCAACAATACAAAAAATTTTAATTAATTGAAAAGTAAAGATAAAATTAGATTGAGGATATAATGAACATTATCCCTTAAAATGCATATATTAAACAAAGTACATTAAATTTTAATAAGATAACAATAAAAAAGAAAAATAAACTTGCAATACAAATACAAATAAATTTTATTTAAACTTTGTCTTGTAAGATTTTACACAATCAACTCGTCTATTATATATTCTAAGTTAATGATATCAACAATTTTCCTAACTTTTTAATTTTAATGTATAAATTAAAAATTAAGAAACTTACTTGAGTATAAGAAAATATGAGAATTGATTATTTTAATTATTTATGACTTGAGAGAAAGAGAGCATGTGGGTGGCCATGTGTGTGGAAAACTGATTGGTCTAGTGTATATTTAGAATATAGGAGTAAGAGGAGAAAGAGAGCGGAGAGGGAGAGCTCATGTAATGATAAATTGAGGTGAGAATTTTCTTTTTTATAATTACTAATAGATAAAATAGTAATAATACTAAAGTTAAAGGGGCATAATATGTAATTATGTTTAAATTTGTTTTAAAAATCTTGGCCAGACAATTGCTTGTGTTGCCCTTCATGTGTGCTTGTCTCTAGTTCAACGTTTAGTGATTGATCATGGTATATCCTCTAATTAGATTTGGGGCAGCCTGGTCAGAGATTATGTTGCTGTGGAGAGTGGAATTGGAATTTGCATATGTGAAAGCAAAGCACTTGTGTCTCAACCATGAATATGGTAGCCGCATTTGGCTTCAAACTTCAAATATGAGGAATGGAGGATGGACTCTTTCAATTCAACGCCAAGTTCCTTCTCTTATACTAATATGATATAACGCTACACGTGTGATCACCATGCCACGTGACCTGAATGTTTTGAATTGTTTAGTTGAAACTTTCAAGTTGTGATCAATACATAAATTATTTAACATTCATCAACTCTAACCATTCCCATTCTTCATGCTTGAATCTATATATTTTATTGAATAGTTTATTTCTTTGACCGTGGCCGAGGTCAAAAGCTGTATATATTTTTCTATTAAAAAACCTCATAATTCAATCTTATTAAGCTTAATCAGTTATCTTACCAGAGGTTCGTAGAAAAAAGTTTGGTCCCTTTTGAATAATTATGTATTATGTACGTAAGCTAAGATGTCAAACACTAAAAGCAGCTTGGTATAAAATGTTGTTTATTTGTAGTTAGAATTTAAATACTATTAGAGTATATGATCTTTAATTTATCTATTCAAGGGAGGATACTTACGTTACATGTGTATATATATTCGATCCACTTAAATCATATTAAGTGATGTACTGTAGATAATTAATCTAGAAAATGAGAGATCCATATGACAGATGGTATAATATTAATGGTTTGAATGCATTGAAGCTCTTCACCTAACCAAGAAGTATATTTAAATTCTGAATCCTCTCATTTTAGTCCCTTAATTTTTGAATTTTTCTTGTTCATACAAGCAAACAACATAGTGATATATATATATATATATATATATATATATATATATATATATATATATATCCAAATAGGATTAAACAACTTTTTAAATTGAAAGCTCTAAAGGCATGCATTAATTATGATTGTGCTATGCAAATCAAATTTAATTAGATTCAATCATTATTCCGTATGACGATATTTATAAATCTTATAGATTATGTGTATCATATATAAAGTTACACGTTAACAAAATCCAAAAGAAAATACGTCAATCAAAGAGAGAGAGGGAGCTAATTGAGGGTCTCAAAATGGGAACAATATGATGAAGGGACAGTTCAATAGTAGGTTAAGTCGGAGAAAAGAGACAAGCTCCTAAATTTTGAGTTAGGTCAATAAAGCTGACAACAAAAAATGTCACAAAGAGAGAGAGATAGAGATAGGTCTGTAACTCCTAAAAGTTGGATATTAAACAACCAAAAGAAGAATTTTTTGTACCAACATTTCAATAGTCAAACCTATCAACATTGCAATTTTAAAAATCTTTTAAATATACTTTGTTTATTTATTAATTTTCTTGGGCTAAGTTTTCAACTCCAACAAATTCAAACCTATCAACCACGAGAATTTCCTCCCTAGCCAACTCGCCCACAAAATCTTCACAAGAAGTCAAAGAACAAATCTCCTACCTTGTTTATATATATATATAAGTATCAGATCCTCTCCTTTCACTTCAAAAACAACAACCAAAGACTCGAAGCTAACTAATAGCAAGAAATAACGATGAGGTCTTGTTCTCTTGTGTTGGCTTTGAATGCCATTTCCATTTGTGTCTTCTTCCTTTTGGTTTCTTATTCGATGCATGTTGAGGGATTGAGACCTCTGAAAGATGATGATCATCAGTCGTCGGTTCCTTTGATAATAAAGGGTTTCAATATAAACAAAGCTTATTCCGGGCCAAGCAATCGTGGTCGCGGTCACTGATCGATGTCCATGGGCAGCAGCCACGTACGATCTATATGTTTTGGTGTGCATCCTATTTAACAAATTCTTTACTTGTTGAAGGCTCGTTTCTTTGATACTTTAAGAAGCAGAGCGGTAGCAGCAGCAAAGCATTTGTTGGGAGAATTAATGATAATGTTAACAGCAGAAAAGTGCATGCATGTAGGGAAACACATGCAGCCTCCTTTTTTTTATTATTTCTTTTCTTTTCTTTTTTGGTCAGTATTCTGTAAATCAAATACAATTAAATACATGGTTCATTAGTTAGTGTATATGATTCTTGTTAAATTTTCCATATATCATCTTTTCTAGATTCGATCACATGTGTTCTTTAACAATTGGTGAAACCATATTCTTCTCTCTCTTTTTTTTTCCTGTATTAATTGAATAAAATATAATCTATTAGCATAGACCCCATTAGTCTAATTCAAGTATTAATAATGTGTACCTTGGAGTTGCTCGCTTGCTCAGCAAGATAAAGTACTGATTTTTTCCCCAGAATTTTTATTATGAGTATGAAGAAACTCAATTAGCTGGCTGTCTGCCTCTTTCTGTTTTCAAACCAACACCAATTATTTGGTTTCTAGCATAATAAATCACATTTCCAGATTAAAACATCATGTGATAATCGATACGATGGTGCCGTTATGATTACCAGGTATGCTTGTGGAATTTGATCGAAATATCTCTTCTACAACTATAGGAGAACCCATAACTACAATCGCCAGAAATATGCTTAAACAAGTTATTTTTTTTATTTTTTTATTTTTTATGAAAACTTTATGCTCTTGATCTGAATTTATTATTATTATTTATTTTTTACTTTAGGGAAGAGAATTTAAATATGGGACCTCAACAACGCTATTAAGAGGCGTGAGCAAACTCTGTTTTTAAATTGCAAGTTAATTTTAAAATCACGTTACAATTATTTTATTTTGTTATTGTTTCAATATTATTATATATCATTTTTAAGCTACTAATTGTAAGTTTTTATTTAAAATAACAAAGAAAATAGCTCATGTCAATATAAATTCTCTCTCTATCATTAGCAACTAGCAAGCAAAGTAGTTGTGTACACGGGTAACACGGCGGTAACTCTTAACAAGAATTAAGTTTTATATATGCATATAAGGCAGCCTGCACGCTGTTGATTTCAGAGAGGTTCAACCGTTCAAGTTAAGTGAAAGAATGAATAATAAATTTGACCAAAATTGCAACCTTTCAAAAATCAAACAGTTTTAGCTTCAAAATTAACCAAATAATTTCCAACTCATGAGGCAAAAAAAAAAATGAAGAAGATTTTCCAATGTATTTTGTTTGCAGCCCACCGAGATGGACAAGTGGACCGGCCAACACAGCAGTCTTATACCTTGAAATTTCTCCATTTATTTGTAGGCCGTTTACGTATGGAGAAGATCCCCATTAAATGTCTGTCAAAAGTCAAACTTCTTATCAAATTAAAAGTATTTCATTATATATAAAAATAAATAAATAAATAAAACCCTTCTAACAATCAAATCAACTTGTATAAGGAGTAGTGTGCTAATTTGTATGATGTACAGGTTTTGTTAAAAAAATTATTTAAAAACACATTACGTAATAAAATTTAATTTTGCATATCTAATATCCTGAAGTTAACATATTTTAAACGTAATAAATATAAGGGAATGCTCCTATCCCTTTACTCTTCCAACCTTGAATGAATGATTAGAGTATCTTCATTCACCACAATATATAGGCAAAACAAATGAAATATTAGCTTTTTATTGATCTTGAAACCGAACATAAATCCTTCCATCAAATCTTACAAATAAAAACCACAACAACAATAATGATAGAGTGAAAGTAAATTCCCAATTTGTAAAAAATATCAAATATATAATTCTCAATTGTGTAATTGCTAAAATTTACAATTCAAGTCGAATGTGGGACCGACAACATGCAAAGACAAAAATAGTGAATGTAGAGCACTTGGATTACTAGGGTTTTACTAGCCAAATGAACTCCAACGCTTAAGTTATTAAATGGATGAGAATATTGAATATAGAACAAGTAGATCACAGAACAAGTATAGTGTAAAATCTCATTTTTATTATTTTATTTTAAATTATTATGAAGGGTGTATTTGAAATCTTTTGAAAATTTTTGATGAATGTATGAGGACGTAAAAGATATATTTTGAAAGTTGGCAATTAAAATTGTAATTTCGAAAAGTTGAGGGACAAAAAGGAAATTGACCAGTCCTATATATAGCACTTCGTCTTCAACCTCTCAAACGCGACTCCATTTTTTCTCTCTTTTTCTTCAGTTTTCGTCCAACTTTGACCACGATTTCCGGCCACATCCGACCTCCATTTTGTTCGTTCTTGGTACCAATAGAAAGCTCTTGCGACAAAGAATCTTTTGGTACCAACTTTGGAGATTTTCATGGCCGTTTGAGTCTCCGATTTGGTGGAGAAAGTTAGGGATTTTCCAATTCGGAAAACCTCCGATTCCGGCGAATCTAGCCATTTCCCTCTCCGGCGACAGTTATAAACATTGACGAGGGAGACGAGGCGAACAAAACCCGACCATTTTTGGAGGTTGCCGGAAAGTTTCCAGAAAGTCGCCGCCGGCCGCCACGCACGGCGGGGGTAAGTTTCCGACCTTCCGAACTTAGAATTTGATTTCGAACCCGTTTACGTATTCGTTTTAAGTGTAGGATATTATTTTGAGGTAAATTGGATTATATGGCCGCCGTATATAAATTAAATAATTATATTCTCGTGTAGATTTTACCGATTGGGATAATTGAGATTGAAAGCGAGGCCGCAGCGAGTTGCGGGTAGCTTACACGAGGTAGGGGTTTCAAACTTAAATTTTTAGAATATTTTCCCTAAATGGTTTGGATATAAATTGATTGTGGAAATTTGAGGAAATGTTTATTTGAATTGTGGAATTGATTTGAGGAATAAATTGGAATGTATTGTGTGGAAAATATGATTTTTATGCAGGTTTTGTATTTTGGGATTTTGATAAAAGCAGCCGTTATGCTGCCGAAATTTTATTAAAAATGATGAGTTTACATATGGGATGCATGGCAGATTTACTTAAATGGTTTGATGATTTTGAAAGGGTAACCGTCCTAGTCATTATATTATATATTATTATACGACTTTATGTCGGGGACTGCGCAGGGTATTTTCTGGTACGTACACCTTGTATATGAGGGTAGTACCAGGGTCACGGTGAGCAAAATATTTTTAAAATGATAGGCCACCGGGTATGACTAGTGGACGTGTGGATATTACTTTCTGAAGGAAAGTGTTACTGTTTATTTAAAATTTTGTGAAAGTATTTAACCATGCAGGATTATCCCATGACTTTATAAAAATGATGTTTTCCACATACATTATCGGGGATTATACCCTACTGAGCTTTTAGCTCACCTCTTTTTATTTTCTTTTCCCCCCAGGGAGCGCCCACGCGGATTAGAAGATCGTTAGTTGATGTGGGTGAAGGCTTGTGAGATCTAAGGATTAGATTTCTGATATTAGTTATTAAATTTATGTTATTTGAGATTTGTAGTGATTAAAGAATTTGTATTTGTTATGAACTTATAACAAATGTTGAGATAACTCAGTTTGTGAGTTAGGTTTGTTGATGTGAAATCTTGTAGTTGTGGATGATTAAGACTTCAGGATTTATGCATGTTTCAGTATGATTATTATCTTGGAAATTGAATCCATGAATTCTAATGGGTGATCACATATCTGTGGGGTTATTTGGTGTTGACTTTTGAAATTTGGAAATATTTTGTTTGTAAACAGATTTTCATTTTGTTTGATACTCCGGAGTATCAGAAGAAATTTGTTGTGGTTTTTATGAAATTTTAATAAAGTCAAATTGGAAACTATTGATTTTATTTACAACTCTGCCACGGCCTAGGGCCCGGGTCGTGACAGAAAAATGGTATCAGAGCTTTTGGTTTTCAAACCTCGGAATGTGACACCTACTAATATGAATGGATGGTATTTCACTGAACATGCATCTCTGATTGTTGATGATTTGATGTTTAAATTATAGGCTTGAAATATGCCTCCGAGAAGGAGAACTCGAGGGCAGGAGTCTAGGACTGATACACCACCTCCACCACCACCGCAACCTATTAATGAGCAAGTGGTAAATCTCTTGGAAGCAGTTATGAGGATGTCTGCCACACAAACTGTCCATGTGAAGGACAAGAATGAAAGACTCCGGGATTTCTGTCGGATATTTGATGCTCAGTTTGATGGTATGCAAGATCCTATTGCTGCAGATAGATGGTTGAAGGCCATCAGGAGGGCCTTTTCTCAAGTTGATACTCCTAGTGAGTTCTGGGTGGATTTTGCTGTTTACAGGTTGACCGGTGATGCTGTGATATGGTGGGAAAATTTGTCAATTCAACGAGACATGACCGGTGTTGACTGGGAAGTCTTTGAGGGGTTATTCCGGGATAATTATTTTAATGCTGGCCATAGAAGGATGTTGGCAGATATGTTTGAGAATATTGAGCAAGGGGGGATGACTGTAAATGAATACTATACCAGGTTCATGGAGTTATCCCAGTATGCTGGAAGAGCCGACGAGTCACTGCTATTGTCAAAGTTCCTAATGCGTCTCAGACCGACGATACGGAACAGGATCTATACCCAAGAGTTTAGAAAGCTAACCGATTGTTTGGCTGCCGCCATTCTAGCTGAAACCAACTTCAGAGATATCCAGCCTCCCAGGAATCAACCTTCTGGCAGCAGAGACAGGAAAATGACCAAGAAAAATCAAGAAGGGTGGCGTGGCCCTAATTATGCTACTAGTGGGAGTGGTACAAGTAGCGGGTCTTCGGGACGGAGTTCACCATATGGCAACTGTTATAATTGCGGACAGCAGGGTCATCTAAAGAAGGCTTGTCCATATCCGCGAAGATTCCAATCATCTCGTGGAGGAGCCTCAGGGAGCCATTCAGATTCGGCTTCTTTCCAAGGCCAACCTATGCACCATCCATCCCATGCATCATCTCCAGCATTTGCTTCTCCTGACCCACAGCGCCAGTATGTTCCGCAATACCAACATCAATACCGTGCACCTACTTTGGGATTTGGCCAGAATGTTCCTCAAAATTTTCAGGTTCCACAAGCATCTGGGAGCCGTGGCACTTCAAGCTACAACATGGGTTCTAATGCTAGTGGGGGCCGTTCAGGAAAGGGAAGAGGAAAAGGAAGGGGCACCGGACAGGCTTATGCTGCCACAGCTGAGGAGGAGTGTGACCACTCAGGCAGAGGGGTGATTGATGGTATGGTTCTAATTTCTCGTTCTTGGGCTCATGCTTTGTTCGACACTGGTGCATCACATTCTTTCATTTCTTTGTTGTTTGCAAATACTTTGGGGTTGGGTTTTGAGAATCTTAGCATGCCATTGAGTTTGGAAACCCCATTGGGAAAAGCTCATGATTTAACAGTATGTTGTAAATCAGTGAGCATTAGAATTGATGATAGGCGATTTTCTGATGATTTGATTGTGATGCCCATGGGACAATTTGATGTGATTTTCGGTATGGATTGGTTAACTAAATACCGAGCACAAATCGATTGTTACAACAAAAGGGTGATACTTTATACAAAGAATGACAAGGTTGTTTACCAAGCGACTCAGGGTATGAAACAGCTAAGTCCAATTTTGAAGACCTTATTTGGTGGAAAGAAAAGACTGGAAACCTATGGTAATGTATTTGCCATTCACGGGGAGACAAGTAAGGTAAACCAGTATTCCCAGGTATACGTGGTTGATGAGTATCCAGATGTATTTCCTGAAGAGTTACCAGGATTGCCACCAAATAGAGAGATTGAGTTCTGTATTAATCTAGTTCCCGGGGCTCAACCAATTTCCATAACTCCATATCGTATGGCCCCAGCAGAACTAGTGGAATTACGAAAACAATTAGGAGAGCTCCTAGAAAAGGGATTTATTCGGGAGAGTACCTCTCCATGGGGAGCTCCTGTTTTGTTTGCAAAGAAAGCTGACGGTTCTCTGAGACTTTGTGTAGACTACCGAAAGTTGAACCAAGTGACAGTGAAGAATAAGTATCCCTTGCCCAGGATAGATGAGTTGTTTGATCAACTCGGAGGATCAAAATTCTTCTCGAAGATTGATTTGAGATCCGGTTATCACCAATTGAAGGTTCGGGCAGAGGATATTCCTAAAACAGCTTTTCGGACCCGTTATGGTCATTTTGAGTTCCTTGTTATGCCGTTTGGGTTAACTAATGCTCCTGCAGCTTTTATGGACATCATGAATCGAATTTTCAGGCCTTACCTGGATAAATTTGTTGTGGTGTTTATCGATGATATTTTGGTTTATTCCAGAACTTGTGAAGAGCATGTAGAGCATTTGAATATAGTCCTGCAGACACTTCGAATGAATCAGCTCTATGCTAAGAAAGACAAATGTGATTTTGGTTGACCGAAGTCAAGTTCTTGGGTCATATGATTTCCCAAGAAGGAATATCTGTGGATCCTGCAAAGGTGGAAGCTGTCCTTCAATGGGAGAGACCAACAAACGTCACAGAAGTTCGTAGTTTTCTTGGCCTAGCTGGTTATTATCGTCGTTTCGTTGAGAACTTTTCAAGGATTGCTATGCCATTGACCCAATTGACGAGGAAGAATGTAAAGTTTGTTTGGAATGAAGATTGTGAAACCTCATTTATGGCATTGAAGCAAAGATTAACCACAGCACCTGTCCTTACAGTACCGGATAGCAGTGAACCCTACGTAGTATACACGGATGCCTCAGGTACTGGTTTAGGTGGTGTTCTGATGCAAGGCGGAAAGGTAGTGGCTTACGCCTCCCGTCAATTGAAACCGCATGAGAAGAATTACCCTACTCATGATTTGGAGCTTGCTGCTGTGATTTTTGCATTAAAAATTTGGAGGTGTTACCTTTATGGAGTAAAGTTTGACATCTATTCAGATCATAAAAGTCTGAAATATCTTTTTACACAGCGAGATCTAAATTTGAGGCAAAGGAGATGGATTGAGTACATGGAGGATTATGATTTTAACCTTCAGTATCATCCTGGCAAGGCAAATGTGGTTGCAGATGCCTTGAGTAGAAAATCTCATGGGATTTTGGCCAATTTGGCATTGGAGGATTGGAAGAGAACTATGGTCATTGGAGATTATGATCTGTGTTTACAAGAAGACGAAGTAACAACTCGTGTTTACAATGTGGTGGCTACACCTAGTGTCCTGCAACGTGTTAAGCAGAGTCAATGGCAGGATGAAGAATTGAGAACTCTGTGGAATCGTTTGATAAATGGTGAGCATCTGGAGGGTTGGGAAATTAAGGCAGATGGATTTATTTATTATAAAGGAAAAGTGGTAGTTGCCAACGATCCAGAACTTAGAAGAGATGTGTTGGCTGAGGCCCATAAGTCCAAGTTTGTGGTACATCCAGGTAGCACAAAGATGTATCATGATCTCAAAAGGCAATACTGGTGGATCGGAATGAAACGAGAGGTAGCTGAATTTGTTGCTAAGTGTATGGTATGCCAACAGGTGAAAGCTGAACATCAACGACCGTCAGGGTTACTCCAACCATTACCAATTCCTGAATGGAAATGGGATAAGATTTCCATGGACTTCGTGACAGGATTACCGTTGACTCCACAGAGATATGATGCAATATGGGTTATTGTGGACCGGTTAACAAAAACAGCCCACTTCATACCTATAAGGAAGGACTACAAGCTTAATAAGTTAGCCAGGCTCTATGTGGAGAATATTGTTCGGTTACATGGTGTACCCTCTAGCATTATTTCAGATAGAGACCCACGTTTCACTTCTAGATTTTGGAGAGCCTTACAGACTGCCTTGGGGACTGAATTGAACCTTAGTACCGCCCATCATCCTCAAACTGATGGACAGTCTGAGAGGACTATTCAGATATTGGAGGATATGCTCCGTTCTTGTATATTGGACTTTGGAGGGAATTGGGGCGAGCACCTATCTTTGGTGGAATTTGCTTATAATAATAGCTATCAGGCTAGTATCGGTATGGCCCCGTATGAGGCTCTTTATGGAAGGCCTTGTAGGTCACCTTCGTGTTGGGCTGAACTAGACGAGCGGATTACTATTGGGCCAGAGATTATTGAAGAGACTACAAGCAAAGTAAGGAGTATTCAAGAAAGGCTTAAAGTGGTCCAGAGTCGCCAAAAGAGTTATGCTGATCTTCACCGTCGTGAGGTGGAATATGAGATTGGTGACTATGTTTTCTTGAAAGTGACACCTATGCGAGGTGTGACTCGATTTGGAGTTAAAGGCAAGTTAGCTCCTAGATACATCGGGCCATTTGAGATTATCGAGAGAGTTGGGCAGGTTGCTTATCGCTTAAATTTGCCATCTCAGTTGGGACATGTTCATAATGTCTTCCACGTGTCCATGTTGAGAAAGTACACCGCAGACCCATCTCACATTGTTCCCCACTCGGAGATTCCTCTGAGAGAAGATGTGACATATGAGGAACAACCCTTGCGGATCCTGGCGAGAGAGATTAAAGTGCTGCGAAATCGAGAAATCCGTATGGTTAAAGTGCTATGGCAAAATCATACGGGAGATGAGGCTACCTGGGAGTTAGAATCCGAAATGTATTATAAATACCCTCACTTGTTTGAGATTCAGCTTGAGGTTGTACTTTGAATTTCGGGACGAAATTCTTTTAAGGAGGGTAGAATGTAAAATCTCATTTTTATTATTTTATTTTAAATTATTATGAAGGGTGTATTTGAAATCTTTTGAAAATTTTTGATGAATGTGTGAGGACGTAAAAGATATATTTTGAAAGTTGGCAATTAAAATTGTAATTTCGAAAAGTTGAGGGACAAAAAGGAAATTGACCAGTCCTATATATAGCACTTCGTCTTCAACCTCTCAAACGCGACTCCATTTTTTCTCTCTTTTTCTTCAGTTTTCGTCCAACTTTGACCACGATTTTCGGCCACATCCGACCTCCATTTTGTTCGTTCTTGGTACCAATAGAAAGCTCTTGCGACAAAGAATCTTTTGGTACCAACTTTGGAGATTTTCATGGCCGTTTGAGTCTCCGATTTGGTGGAGAAAGTTAGGGATTTTCCAATTCGGAAAACCTCCGATTCCGGCGAATCTAGCCATTTCCCTCTCCGGCGACAGTTATAAACATTGACGAGGGAGACGAGGCGAACAAAACCCGACCATTTTTGGAGGTTGCCGGAAAGTTTCCAGAAAGTCGCCGCCGGCCGCCACGCACGGCGGGGGTAAGTTTCCGACCTTCCGAACTTAGAATTTGATTTCGAACCCGTTTACGTATTCGTTTTAAGTGTAGGATATTATTTTGAGGTAAATTGGATTATATGGCCGCCGTATATAAATTAAATAATTATATTCTCGTGTAGATTTTACCGATTGGGATAATTGAGATTGAAAGCGAGGCCGCAGCGAGTTGCGGGTAGCTTACACGAGGTAGGGGTTTCAAACTTAAATTTTTAGAATATTTTCCCTAAATGGTTTGGATATAAATTGATTGTGGAAATTTGAGGAAATGTTTATTTGAATTGTGGAATTGATTTGAGGAATAAATTGGAATGTATTGTGTGGAAAATATGATTTTTATGCAGGTTTTGTATTTTGGGATTTTGATAAAAGCAGCCGTTATGCTGCCGAAATTTTATTAAAAATGATGAGTTTACATATGGGATGCATGGCAGATTTACTTAAATGGTTTGATGATTTTGAAAGGGTAACCGTCCTAGTCATTATATTATATATTATTATACGACTTTATGTCGGGGACTGCGCAGGGTATTTTCTGGTACGTACACCTTGTATATGAGGGTAGTACCAGGGTCACGGTGAGCAAAATATTTTTAAAATGATAGGCCACCGGGTATGACTAGTGGACGTGTGGATATTACTTTCTGAAGGAAAGTGTTACTGTTTATTTAAAATTTTGTGAAAGTATTTAACCATGCAGGATTATCCCATGACTTTATAAAAATGATGTTTTCCACATACATTATCGGGGATTATACCCTACTGAGCTTTTAGCTCACCTCTTTTTATTTTCTTTTCCCCCCAGGGAGCGCCCACGCGGATTAGAAGATCGTTAGTTGATGTGGGTGAAGGCTTGTGAGATCTAAGGATTAGATTTCTGATATTAGTTATTAAATTTATGTTATTTGAGATTTGTAGTGATTAAAGAATTTGTATTTGTTATGAACTTATAACAAATGTTGAGATAACTCAGTTTGTGAGTTAGGTTTGTTGATGTGAAATCTTGTAGTTGTGGATGATTAAGACTTCAGGATTTATGCATGTTTCAGTATGATTATTATCTTGGAAATTGAATCCATGAATTCTAATGGGTGATCACATATCTGTGGGGTTATTTGGTGTTGACTTTTGAAATTTGGAAATATTTTGTTTGTAAACAGATTTTCATTTTGTTTGATACTCCGGAGTATCAGAAGAAATTTGTTGTGGTTTTTATGAAATTTTAATAAAGTCAAATTGGAAACTATTGATTTTATTTACAACTCTGCCACGGCCTAGGGCCCGGGTCGTGACATATAGTGTATAATCAACAAACCATAGGTCAACATTGGGCGTCGAGCATAGAGCTGAAATAACTGACGTCGAATAGAGGGTCGTAGGACCTGGTGTTGAAGGTAAGACTTGATGTCAAACGTAGAATCTATTGTCGAGCGGAGGATCGTAGGACCTGATGTCGAGTGGAGGTTTATAGGATCTGATGTCGAACATAGAATATGACGTTGAACGTAGAACATAATGTCAAGCGGAAGGTTGTAGGACCTGATGTCAAGCAGAAGGTCGTAGGACTTGGTGTCAACGTAGGAACTGATGTCAATTGTAAAACATGATGTTGAACGTAGAACATAATGTTGAACATAAACATGATGTCGAACGTAGAACCTAATGTCGACTGAAGGGATATAAAACCTGATGTCGACCAGGGTGAGAAGTCGTAGATCGTAAATCGGTTGAATAAAATATTGAGGGTGGAACTAAGAGTTAGATGTAAGCTGATAAAGATCAACATTGTGCTTCGCTTGACCAGAACGTAGATGTAGACCGTATCTTCTACATGTAGAATGTCGAACGTAGGGAAGTAGGACCTGGGTATGCCGACATAGAGCGAAGGAATGTGAGACTTTAGTGGATCGACGTAGGCCGAAGGATATGACTGGTGGAATTGAAGGTGCAATACAAACTGATAGAGGTCGACAATATGCTTCATTCGACAGGGTCGATAGAGCGTAGGTTCTACTGTGATTCAAGAGTATAAGAGTTTGAGTGCGTAAGAAAATGTGTCCTCAATTCGAAGTTCAAGACCTTTATTTATAGGAGAGGGCTTGAGCCCGTTGGTGTAATCCCTGGGATCACGATCCGAGATCATGGGCTAATCCTATGATTCTAGGGATAATGGTGACGTCACTGACTTGGTCAATGTTGCATTTGACTTGGTTCAAGCTAGACTTGGTCTAAGTGAGACTTTAAATATATGGTTTGGGCTTCCTAGGGAGTCATTTTGAATATGTTCTTTCATTCGACTTTGCCATAAAAGAGGAACGAGTTCTAAGCCAATTTTTTACCACTACAAATTGCATTCCATGAAATTACAAAAAATTGAAAAACATTATCTATATAATTTACCAATGGAAAAAAAAAAACAGTCCTTTAGCTTATAAAATCTCAACCCATTAAGCATTAATAACCCTCAAATCTTGAAACTAAAAAAAGCACAATGTCAATAATGAATTTGAATGAAATTACATTCATACTTTTTAAAAATAATAATAATCAAATCTAGGGTGTACAATTGCATTTTATGAGTTTTTGTTTTAAAAATAATAATGTAAAAAAAGCTATATAAATTATCAAAAAATAATCAATTAATTTCTAGAAAACACTTTCTAAGCTTATTAAATCTTAATCCGTATACAATAATAGGAATTGATTTTTCCATTGAAAATATGGTATAATTCCACCTGTAGCTATTTTTTCTATGGTGGCTTCACTTGAGTATTAGTTTTCAAATAATATTACTGTTTCTTGCTTTCTTGCTTGTATTGTCAACCTCCGAACCACTGTCCTTCTGTTACAAGGAAGAGGACGTAACCTCTTAGGCATCACGAAGGTCGACAATAATAGTACTGTATTCTAGTCAATAAGTTACACGATTTTATGATTTGAACATGTGAAGGGTCCGACACGAAACATGCTAAAACTGCTCCTTAGTCCGCTCTAATATCATATGTTCTGTACACATTTAATTCAAAAATATAAATTGTTTTGCTTTGAGGGAAACCAAAACCTTCAAAATATTAACACAAACTTACACATTTAATTCAAAAAATAAACTCATACTGATCTTTTTCATTAAGAGCAAATCCCAATTTTTACAAACATTTTAATGGATAAACAGAAAACTAGATAATAAATAACAGATGAATGGGCTCAAACTAGTCTAATATTATTTTACTTTCAAATTATCAATCCTAAAATTCAAATTAAATTATATTTTATTTTTAAATACATATAAGATTTGAGCATACTTTCGAGCCAACCTATCTTGATCAATTTGCGACGCTAACTCATTTCCTTTACGGCTTCACCGAACTATCACTATTTCATGTGATAGTATTAAACCCGATCATACCCTCAAGACTAGTCCACCCAACCATAGGGCTTGGACACGAGGTTGACCTCAATTTGCAAGTCGGGCACTGGCCTTAAATTGTTTGGCGAGGCTCGACCCTATTTTTGAGCCTTGTTCAAATCAGGCTTGACCGCACGGACTTGGACAGCCCGTCTTACTTTAATTTGTTTTGTATGTAATACTATTATTTTTCTGCCTGGCCCTTGATAGTCAAGCTTGGTTCTAAATTTGTAGGCATGGCACGGGTCGGACTCGACCCCTACACCTCTAGGGCTGGGCTTGGGTCGCCCAACCCATTTGACACCTCTAACGGGAAATATGTAACAAGAGAGAGTCCGATGCAAACCTTGCTAGAGCAATATCTTGTACATAATTTTAATATTTAGTAAAGAACCCCGTGTAAGGAGTTTTCATTTAAATTTGAAACTCAATGGTTGTTTTTGAAAATAAATCAAACTAGATACCGAACTACTTAATTTTCTTTTTTCCCGTTGGTGGTACTCGCCGTAGCAATGTAATTGGAACTTTCAATGGATGGATTTGCAGCTTAGAGAGAATGTTGATCTTAGTCTTTCAAAATAAGTGAAAGAATAAAGTTGCCTAATATTACAGCCGAAAATTCTTATCATTTCAACACCATTGGCTTTTATCAAATTAATTAATTTATTGTCGCACAAAAAACCTTTTAATAAAATTTATCTTTTATCTATCCAATCTTTAATCAAATTTGTTTATAATACACGTAGCTTTTAATAATTATATATAGCATATTAATTCGATATTTATATTAGATTCTATATCATCCATAAACTCAAACTTGAATTAATATTAGTATCAAATATACAATGTGATGTATCGAACCATTAGAGTACGACAGAGATAGTTGATTTTGTTAACTGCATATGATATTATGAAAAAGAAAAAGGAAGAGATACAGCTAATCAATATCTTGGTTTTTTTTAATCACTTTTCGGTTCTTTAATTTGGTATGCAAAAAAACATCTTTATTTTAACATTACTTCCAGTTACAAAAAGATAGAATGACTTGAACAGATAACCAGACACATTCCATTAAAAGTATGAGATCATATTATGTGATACGAAAAATCACTTCTGATTAGACATTCATACCACATTGGCATGATGTTATTGGCCTAGACACACTTAATTATTGAAGCATGCACTTTGCAAAATAAGCAACATGCATATCAAACACACTGATATGATCAACTACCATACTGAGATTTATAATCATTCCATAGATCATCCACACTCTTCCCTAACAACTCCACAAAGAAGTCATCACTGTAAGTACTGTTTTCCAAAATTGCATTAAGCGCAGCAACAAACCCATCTGTAAGTCCATTACAATACTCCAGAAAATAAGCTGTTATTTCGTAGCCATCGTCCAATGCATCGGCGCCCACCCAGCCTTTAGCCTTATATAATCAGCTATGCCGTCAAGAAGACCCTGAGGGGTGTCACCGTAGCCGTACCATTGCCGTACACGGGTTGTTTCATGGTACAAAATTCCAATAACTTCTATCCTTACATCCCCACTATAGTTTTCAATATAATCCGAGCTAACATAGATGGTGTCAAATATCGTTCTGGCAGGCGATTGGGTAAAGCTGTACACGATCGTTGTAATTTGGTCGATGGTTTTCGTCTTGTTGAAGAGTTTGCCAGATGAATTCTGAGGCGAGTTGTAGGGTTTGTTCGCTGTAAGGAATGCCTATTTCGTTCTCAAATCGTGTGCCGCCAGGCGTCCCAGTGGCATTATTTGTGACTAGGTATTGGACAGCTTGAATTGGTACAATGATCGCTGCCATTGCAAGAAGGAGATAGAAAAGTTTCATGGTGATTATTTCTGTAGAAAGTATCAGCACTTTTGTTCTTTGCTAGGGTGCTTGGTCCTTCAAATTTAGCTATTGTGTGTATATATAGAGTGAAGCTCAAATATGATATTCGATATTTATTTGTATACATATAAATAATTGGGTAATTTGGTTGCATACGCTCCTTGTTATACATTGTATATCAACAATGTAATTATGTTTCGTTCACATTTGGGCCAATCAATTAATTGTCACAGTGTCTTTGTATTAAAGAGTATTATAAATTCTCATATTTGTCCTTGGTTTTTAAACAGAATTGATAGTTCAAAAAGCAAAAATCCAACTTTGTTATCATACCAACACGAATAAAAATAGCAGCAATCTGCAAGAAAACAAAGGTGCTAATTAAGTAGATATATAATACATATCAAAGGGTATTTTTTTTTCTTATATCGTACAAGACCGGATTAATACAGAACACCGTTTAGCAAGGTTTATTCGCAATACTTGAAAGGGCGGAGTCAAGATGTTTTATTTCGAGGGTTTGGAGGGCCTATAACAATAAAATAAAAATAGTTAAAGAGGGGCCAAAATGGAAAGCTGAAACTTTTGGAGACTAATACATAATTTTAAAAAGAAACCTTTAAAATTTTCAAGTTATGTGACGGCCAATGCTCTTATAAGTCCCCCTAGCTGTGTCACTGCATATAAATTAGGTTGTTCATATGGTCCACAAATCTCGGCTCCTTCTTGGTTTTAGTCAGCACAATTTTTGCAGAACAAATACAACTACACGATTCATTAGGGTTAATGGTTCTTCTTTTTAGTTTTGGGACTGCTCATCATTTTCACTTTAATTTTTTTTCATTTTTGCCCTGTTTAATTATATATAATTATTAAGGATTATTAATTAAATATAGTCGCCTGCCTTGCATTTGTGAATTTGGAAGAATAAATGGAAAATAGAAAATGAAGAATTTGAGAGAAAAATCAGTTTCTCATTTTCATGAATTAAAGTGAGAATTACAATCTCTGCAGTAGCTAGATAACACTTGATGATCAGGAAAACAATCTATTGATCATCAAGTTATTGGGTTTTATGAAGCTTGAATCAAGAGAAAAGATACAGTTTCACATTTAGGCAGGGGCGTAGCCTGAAATTTATTTTAGGGTGGACTAAACAGATTTTTATTTTTGATTAAAAATATTATTTGACATGCAGCATTAAGTAAAAAAAATTATTTAAATGATAAATCACAATAATACGAGCAAAATTGTATTAATAAAATGGGTTAATTACACTAGTACCCCTATATTTTGAATTTTTTTACACATGCTGACAACTTTACCTTTTATTGCATAAACTTCCCCTGAAAAACGTTGACCAAACCATTGACTAACTATAAAGTTAACGGTTTGGTATTGTAGTAAGGGAAAACTCGTCTTTTTCCCATTAAATCAATTAAAACAATTTAAAAATAAATTAAAATTAAAAAATTAAAAAATTTAGATGAAAATCCATCTAATGGACTAGATCAATCTGGTCCATTAGAAGGGAGATGGAGCCAAAAGATCTCTCCAAAAATCTGAAGATCAAGCCAAAAAGCTGCATCTGCCATGAATACCGTCGGAGCGGTGCCCGCGATCCATCAGTTCATGAGATGGAGCTGGGCGCTCCATGGAAGCGGGGCTCCGTCGTTTCCTATTCTTTTTTTTTTTTTTTTAATTTTTAATTTTTTTTCTGTTTGTGGTTGTTGTGGTGGTTGTGATGGTTGTGGTGGATGTGGTGGTGGTGGTGATGGTGATGGTGGATGTTTTAATTTCTGGTTGACAGAGACGAGATCGAAGGAGATCTCGTCTCCGTCGACCAGAAAACCAGCTGTTGTTTCAAAGTTTTTTTTTTTTCAATTGAAAGGTATCTCCACCTTTAAATATATATATATATATATATATATATAAATATATATATATATTATTTTTTAATTTGAAGGTGGAGAAAAGATCTCCACCATCCATTTTGTAAGGTGGAAGTTTTTTCTTTTTTTTAATGTTTTTTTAAGGACAAAATAGTTTTTTTGTCCAAACCGTTAACTTTATGGTTAATCAACGGTTTAGTCAACGTTTTTCAGGGAAGATTTGTGCAATAAAAAATAAAGTTATCAGCATATGCAAAAAAGTCAAGATAGAGGGAATACTAGTGTAATTAACCCTAATAAAATTTACACACACCTGAACTGTGAGTTGAGAGAAAAATTATAAAAAAAATTACGAAAAAAGAAAAAAAACAAATATATATATATATATATATATATAAATATAAATAATAGCATAATACAAAAGGATATGAGATTTGATTTAAAGAATATTAAGAACTATAATAGAATTAAAATGAATGATTATGCTAATATAAATTAATTTCCATGACTTATTTTTAATAATATATATATATATATATATATATATATATATATATATGTTGTTAAATAAATTACGACCGATACAGATATAAGATAATTTGTTTTTGACATATCACCTATTGTGGAAGCGACTTGAACCTAGAATATTACCAGACGCCCTTGTCACTGATCTACATTGGACGGGTAATGATAAAGTGTATTTTTAGTTTAGATATTAATTTATTAATATGTGTTTTATTTTAACTTTAGATATAAAAATATTTAATTATTTTTATTTAAATAAAATAAACCTAAAATATATTTAATTATAATAATAATATATATTTTTTTCAAATACTTGGCTGGGTTGGCTTCGCTCATGCATTCAGGAGGTTTGCAGTAGAGAGCGCCATGGCCTAAGGCGCGACCTGATCTCGCCAGTCACCAGAAGAAATTGGCAGAGAGCGCCGCAACTTGTACGCAAGCAGAAGCGGCAGTAAGCCACATGACTTGGGGCGTGACCTGCTCCATATTTGTTTAGGATTCTTGTTTTGAGTTTGACTTGGGGCATGACCTGTTCCAGATTTGTCATATTTGCTAGGATTCTTGTTTATTCGAGTCCTAAACATTACCATATTAGAAAAGCTTTCCTAGGTTTTTTTTTTCCTTAGTTTTTCCTATAAATACCTATATAATGTTAGGGTTTTAGTAGGGGAATAATTTAAAAAAAAAAAGAGAGATTAGTAAAAGGTATACATAAAGAGAAACCAGTGTAAGAGAGTTTTTTTTTTTTTTTATTTTTTTTTTTATTTTTTTCTGAATATCTTTGTAATCAGTTCTTTTATAGTAGATTGAGTGCAGTTGCACTCCGTGAATATAAGAACGTTTTATGTGTTTGCATACATAATATTGTTTCCACTGTAAGAGGGATTGAGCTGAAATTCCTAACAACTGGTATCGGAGCTCAGGTCGAGCTAAGTTTTGCAAACATAAGAGACAGTTCATGAATGTTTGCTGAAGAGAATATAGTAATTTGATGTCTTGGAGTTAGGCATGGCCTTGGTTTGGTTCGAACCGAACCGGCGATTTTTAACCAAAATCGTCGGTTCTGGTTAAAAATCGGTTTCGGAATCGAAAATCGGAGACCGGAACCCAAGGTCCCAGTTCCGGTTAGCATGAAGAAAGGAATCGGAACCGCCCGGTTCCGGTTCCTGGGCGGTTTTTAAAATTTTTTTTTTTAATTTCTGAAAATTTAAATTTTAAAAAAAAAAATTAAAAAAAATTTAAAATGTTTCAGGCCAACGGCCACATACATGTCAGGTTGCTGCCTGCCAAGTGGTAGCAGCCTGACAGTCTACCAGCCAAGGAGCCGTTCTTGGATGGCAAATTACCATTTAATCCCTTAAAAACTTACAAATAGACCCCCTAAATTTTAAAAAATATTATTTTTCTCCCCAATCCAAAAAACTATATAAACCTCATTCTTTTTCAATTCAATTCACACCATTTTCTCTCAATCTCATTTTCTCATTTTCTTAATATTTCTCTCATTCTCTCATTCTCTCAATTTTTCTCTAATTCTCTCAAAGTCTTATTCAGTTATTTTCTCAATCTTGTTTTTGTTTTTCAATACTGCAATTTTTTCGTTATTTATTTAAATTGTATTTTTTACCATTATAAATTTATAATGGCATCACAATCAAGACCGTCTATTTTCGGAGGCCGACGATCCTTTTCTAGAAGGTCCATTTCCGGCAGAGACATTGAGCAGCTACCAGATTTAAATGCTGGAGAAGTGCAAAGTCGCCGTGCCGCTGGCCCAGAATTAAATTTCAACGATGCAAATTTTGCTGAGTACCTACAACAGAGAGAATTTGAGGAGGTAATATTTGGTAATGATACTACTCCTAATTTTACTCCTCAATACTCTCATCCCCATCTCCTCAACACTTTATTATCAATCTCTAGGGCTACACAACGTAGATATTAGTGCTTTATATAATAATGTTAGACAATTATTTTATTCAATGTATGACGAATATCGTTCTGTATACGGTCCTTCGCTGAACATTAATATTCATCAACCGACTGCAAGCGGAAGTAGTCATTCTCGTTCTCGCTTTCCCTCATTAAGGAAGTTAGGGTCAAGTGTGTTGTCCAAAAAATCAAGGGCACATGGGAGTTCTTCGTCTTCATCAACCTATGTTTCAGAGGTTGATCTTTACGTAAACATCTCTTTTGAGTTTTTGGACAGCGAAGACTTTAACATTCTACATTGGTGGAGGGAACACGAAACTAACTTTCCAATTTTGGCCCTCATTGCCAAGCAAATTTTTAGAACCCCTGTCTTGATCATGGCAGTCGAACAAGAATTTAGTGCAGGTGGCAATGTTCTCGACGAGAGACGGGCATTGCTCAGTCCTAACTTAATACAGATTCAGGTTTGTGTTGACAACTGGACCAATGCCTCCTACCGGCAACAAGAATTGGATCTCGTGTCCAATGACAATGACTTCTTCGACACCAACGACGATACAACGGCTACCGAAGGAACAAGCGACAATTGATCACCTCCGGAACATAACAGGTAAAAGAACTACGTGGGTTTTGATTCCTCCTAGAGGATACGTAGGCAGCTTAATTGAGGTAAAATTAAGTGCAAGCCCTAATTTATTATTTATTTATTTTTAATTTTATAGTTTTATGATATTATTATTATCGTAATAAATTTCTCGTTGAAGTTGAACAAATGCACCATTTTATTTATATATTTAAATTTTTTTTATTAATTTATTTATAAATTTTAATTTTAATTAATTTTTTTTAATTTTTTTTTAAATTTTTTCAGAACCGCCGGTTTGGAACTGGAGGTTCCAAAGAACCGAGGAGGAACCGAAACTGAAGGTTCCTCCCCGGTTCCAACCGGAATCGGAATTGGGACCTCCTCGGTCCCGGTTCCGGTTGCTTAAAAAATTAAACCGGAACCGTCGGTTCGGTTCAGTTGGCCATGACTACTTGGAGTCATCGTTACCGATTCAAGTATTAAAGATACGTACTATTATGTATAGGATATTGGCCAAAAATAGTAAGTTTGAAATATTCTTGGCCGACCCTCCTTGTTATAGATCAACAATGCAATTATATATGTTTCTTTCATCTGGCCAAATTGATATATAAATTGTCAGAATGCCCCTGTTTTTTTAACGAGCATTATCTCTTCTGTCCTTAATTTTTGGACATCATTGATAGGCCAGAGAGCAAAAATCCAACTACAAATTGGTTATCATACAAATGTTGACGGGGTTCGTATCATTTGGTATCAGAGCTGGTTTCGGGTTTCGTCACAAGTTGACGGGGTTCGTATCATTTGGTATCAGAGCCAAGGCTCTAGTCTCGGGTTTATTCTATCCTTATGTTTTTGTTTTCTATTCAAATCCATCGTATATTTTTGTTCGTTTGTAGTTCGTATAATTTGTTATCATTTCATGTGTAATTCGTATTGTTTCACATCAATAAGTGATGACGTTGATTTGAGGACAAATCCTTTTCAAGAGGAGGGGAATGATGAAGACTTATCTAGCACAAAGGCGAGGCAACCTGCTGATTCGAAGGGATAACTTTGGAAATTCATAACGTGTGAACGGCTAGGCTTCTGGAGGCGTGTGAGTAGGTCTTTTCAAAGTTCATGATCTTATCTTCAACTTTGATGTTGGAATCAGATCCATTTGAGGCCACAAGAGGAAGATTTGGTCGGTTATTTCAAAGTATCCAGAAGCTGTCTTACTTTGACAATTGTTGTCTTACTTTGACAATTGTGTTATCTTCCTTTGACATTTGTATTGCACGTTTTTATTGAGTTCAAAGATTCCTAGTCAACAAAATCACACCATCCTTTACTTGTTTTCGTTTCCCATGCTTGGAGGGTTGTTCCAAGACATTTCATTTTCTATTTAAACTCATTTGTAAGTCATTTAATAGGCAGAGATGAATTTCAATATAGAAATGTGAGTTTAAGTCTCTCTTGGGTTCTTTGAAGAACCTACGAACTTATCAGATTACTCTGTGGCGTTCGTACCTTGACTTATCAATCAAGTTTGCCATCCTTGATTGTGGCGTCCTCCTAATACCAAGGTTCGCACCTTCTCTATAGGTGTTGGGTCGCGGTTCTCCATCCTAAACCTGAAAGTAGAACGGTCCTAGGCAGTAACATTGTTACGGGTTTCGTCATAAGTTGGCGGGGTTCGTATCATTTGGTATCAGAGCTGGTTTCGGGTTTCGTCACAAGTTGACGGGGTTCGTATCATTTGGTATCAGAGCCAAGGCTCTAGTCTCGGGTTTATTCTATCCTTATGTTTTTGTTTTCTATTCAAATCCATCGTATATTTTTGTTCGTTTGTAGTTCGTATAATTTGTTATCATTTCATGTGTAATTCGTATTGTTTCACATCAATAAGTGATGACGTTGATTTGAGGACAAATCCTTTTCAAGAGGAGGGGAATGATGAAGACTTATCTAGCACAAAGGCGAGGCAACCTGCTGATTCGAAGGGATAACTTTGGAAATTCATAACGTGTGAACGGCTAGGCTTCTGGAGGCGTGTGAGTAGGTCTTTTCAAAGTTCATGATCTTATCTTCAACTTTGATGTTGGAATCAGATCCATTTGAGGCCACAAGAGGAAGATTTGGTCGGTTATTTCAAAGTATCCAGAAGCTGTCTTACTTTGACAATTGTTGTCTTACTTTGACAATTGTGTTATCTTCCTTTGACATTTGTATTGCACGTTTTTATTGAGTTCAAAGATTCCTAGTCAACAAAATCACACCATCCTTTACTTGTTTTCGTTTCCCATGCTTGGAGGGTTGTTCCAAGACATTTCATTTTCTATTTAAACTCATTTGTAAGTCATTTAATAGGCAGAGATGAATTTCAATATAGAAATGTGAGTTTAAGTCTCTCTTGGGTTCTTTGAAGAACCTACGAACTTATCAGATTACTCTGTGGCGTTCGTACCTTGACTTATCAATCAAGTTTGCCATCCTTGATTGTGGCGTCCTCCTAATACCAAGGTTCGCACCTTCTCTATAGGTGTTGGGTCGCGGTTCTCCATCCTAAACCTGAAAGTAGAACGGTCCTAGGCAGTAACATTGTTACGGGTTTCGTCATAAGTTGGCGGGGTTCGTATCATTTGGTATCAGAGCTGGTTTCGGGTTTCGTCACAAGTTGACGGGGTTCGTATCATTTGGTATCAGAGCCAAGGCTCTAGTCTCGGGTTTATTCTATCCTTATGTTTTTGTTTTCTATTCAAATCCATCGTATATTTTTGTTCGTTTGTAGTTCGTATAATTTGTTATCATTTCATGTGTAATTCGTATTGTTTCACATCAATAAGTGATGACGTTGATTTGAGGACAAATCCTTTTCAAGAGGAGGGGAATGATGAAGACTTATCTAGCACAAAGGCGAGGCAACCTGCTGATTCGAAGGGATAACTTTGGAAATTCATAACGTGTGAACGGCTAGGCTTCTGGAGGCGTGTGAGTAGGTCTTTTCAAAGTTCATGATCTTATCTTCAACTTTGATGTTGGAATCAGATCCATTTGAGGCCACAAGAGGAAGATTTGGTCGGTTATTTCAAAGTATCCAGAAGCTGTCTTACTTTGACAATTGTTGTCTTACTTTGACAATTGTGTTATCTTCCTTTGACATTTGTATTGCACGTTTTTATTGAGTTCAAAGATTCCTAGTCAACAAAATCACACCATCCTTTACTTGTTTTCGTTTCCCATGCTTGGAGGGTTGTTCCAAGACATTTCATTTTCTATTTAAACTCATTTGTAAGTCATTTAATAGGCAGAGATGAATTTCAATATAGAAATGTGAGTTTAAGTCTCTCTTGGGTTCTTTGAAGAACCTACGAACTTATCAGATTACTCTGTGGCGTTCGTACCTTGACTTATCAATCAAGTTTGCCATCCTTGATTGTGGCGTCCTCCTAATACCAAGGTTCGCACCTATAAATTTTTTTTTTCTTTTTGAGAGGAAAAATATTTTTTTTTAAAAAAAATATATAAGATTAGGAAAATTTTAAAAATAAATAAACCAAAAGTAATTTGATTTGGATCATTTTGGTAGGGAAAAAAAACTTTAAAAGTGTGCATATATATATATATATATATATATATATATATATATATATATATATATATAAGCAAAGATGATTCAAATTTTGTACTCTTTCAATGTGGGATTTGAATATAGTTAAAAATTTTGGTTTGATGAATAAAAAGTCTTCTTTATCCTTTATGTTGTTAAACTTGATCATATGTGGTGATTTGGACATTTTGTGGATTTTTTTTTCTCCCCTAAAGCTAAAGGACAAACAAAAAAAAAACTTGTAATTTAAATTGTCATGCTTGCAAATGGAGTTATGTCATCAAAGTTAACAAGTTCATAGATAAAGGAAAACTTTAGAAAATAAGTAACAGCATAAACGAATAGTTAATAAGTTTGTGACAAAATTGTTTGAAATGTGATGAATTGTTGTTATGTTATACAGTATTGTATTATTGGGTTTGCCTAACTGTCTATGATTGATAGGATCAATAGATATATAGTTGTTGTTTAAAGTTTGTTAAAGAGCCAATAGCAACAATAGTTGCGGGAACTGGGAAGGCAACCATCAAGCATGCAAACAGACAAAACAGAAGTGTTTTTGTGTTGAGTTGAGATTTGCAGAGATATTATATGAACTTGGTTAGATCCATTAGCGGAAAAGAGCAGATTAGTATTGGTTACTCTATTTTGTAATACATATATATACATATATATATATATATATATATATATATATATATATACACACACACACACGACAAGATGTAGAAGAAGAAGAGTAGTACTTGATAAATGTATATAAATTGATTTTTTTTTTTTTTTGGGAACACGTTTTGGTCCCTTCACTAATGAGAAGTTCATGTAAATTGTAACCCATTTAGTGCAATTTTAGTCCCACATGGAAAAGAAAAGGGTTGTGTAGGAGGTTGAGTGGCTTATAAAAGTTAAGCTACAAAAGAAAAAATATAGTGGAATATTATCCAATTGGTGTGTGGCCCAACAATAATGTTGGCCGAATCGGGGCCATAACTATCCATTACAGTCCAGCCCTGTTGCCCAAAATGGTAAAGTAGTAAGGAAGCTCATTCAGCCTGACAATATTTCAGGTTCCTGATAATGTTCCAAGTTCGAGTCATCAATACTGCAGGTAGTATATAAAAATAATAATAAATAAAAATTAATTAAAAAATATATAGATAAGATATAAAAAAAACATATCAAAGGGGTATCGTTATTAATAATATTATTATTATATGAAAAATCAATTTTTCTAAATAACGTTTTATAATTAGTAGATTTTTATAAAAGTAGGGGTTTTGTGTATCTTATATCATAGCGCAATTCAAAATTATACAATTTATAGCTACCATGGGAACTTTTGTCAAGAGCACCCACTTTTTTTTTTTTTTTTACAATGAGCACCCCTTAACTCGTTGATTAACAGTTAAATTCTGTTAATTTTTTATAGACAAAATATTTTGGGTGAAAAGACCATTCTATCCTTATTATCTTATTTTATTTAATAATTTATTATCCTTAATAATTATATACAACTTAATTATATAAAAATAATTTTTGTTCTTTTCTTTTCAATTTTTTTATTCATCATCAACCCAATTTTTTTTTTCTAGATTTTTTTTTCCTTCTTCTTCTTCTTTATTTTTTTTAGAATTTATTTTTTTCCAATTTTTATTCATCATCAACCCAACCACTACCCAAATACCATTAACCCAATTTTTTTATTTCCAGATTTTTTTTCCTTCTTCTTCAGATTTTTTTTTTCCAATTTTTTTTATTTATCATCAACCCAACCACTATCCAAATACCATCAACCCAACTTTTTTGTTTCCATATTTTTTTTTCCTTCTTCTTTTTCAACTAAAAATCTGGAATTAGAAATGGAAAAAAAATCTAAAAATAGAGAAAAAAAAATCTGGAAGAAGAACTAAAAAATCTGGAAAAAAAAACCAAAATAAAAAAAAATGGTTGAAATGAGATATATTTGGTTGGTGATGACGATAAAGATGAATTTGGGTAATGATAAATTTTCTCGGGATGATGAAGATGAAAAAGATGAATGAGATGATAAAGATGAAAAAGATGAAGGAGATGATGAAGATAAAAAGATGGTTTTACCCCTTTGACGTTAGTGACTAACTGTGGTCAACGGTTGACTATTGTTAGTTAACGGATTAGAAGGGGTGTGCCTATTATTTTTATATTTTGTCGGTTTTTGTACAATTATGTCTATTACCACGGGGAGTTTGACAGGCCCCTAACCTACTATCTTCCATTAGGTAATCTGTCGGCACTCCACGGTAGCTTCCCAGTCGAGGTTTGCCCCGCTGAAAGGCATTCCATGAAGTTAAGCCGTTTCTTACCTTGGAAATCTGAGTAGGAATTTTTTTTTTTTAAAAATTTTAGTAGAGTCTCCTCTATTTTTCTGAGATTACCAAATCTTGGAGATCTGCATAAAAACTTGAACACTTCTATAAAATTCCAAACCTCAACTACTGTAGACCTCTGGTCCATCTCATCAAATCACATCTCAAACAGTTTAAATATCAAAATAAACAGTTATTAAATCTTTCAATAAAATACTTATGTACTTAAAACTATATCAAAATACAAACTTAACAACTAAAGCATTATATATGTTTATAAAACAGTTACAGCATCCTCTGACTGGTCCCGCTGGTCTTCAAAGTCTCTGCAATGCCTGCACCGGTACTTAGGAGGTTAATTTAAAAACACAAAGAAAGACTAGGGTGAGCTAATGGAGCTCAGTGAGTGTAACTAGTTTCGAAATAAATTTTAATCATTTTTCTATTAAACTCTCTGAAATTTGAAAAAAATATAAATATATTTCTAATAAATTAACTTTAGAAAATAACTAAAATCTCTTTACTGAACATAATATACTGGAATTTCAAAATAATAATTCTTTTACTAATTCTGAAAAACTATACTAAACAATTTACTTATTAATAAAAATCTCTCTGTTTCCTTAAAAACTGAACTGAAATATATTTCATGAAACTATACTGAAATCTTTTTTATAAAAACTATTTTGAAATCTAATTTTTGAAAACTGGAAAGCTGAGAATATATATACATATATTTTCACTTTACTAAAAGAAACAGAGAATCTGAATATATATATATATATATATATATATATATATATATATATATATATATTTACTTTACTAGAAACTGAAAAGCTGAAAATATATATTTTCTGAAAAACTGATAAGCTGAAATAATATTCCTTTAAATTTCTGAAAACTGAAAAGCTAATATGATATTCTTTTCTGAAAACTGAAATACTGAGATAATATATTTTTCTGAAAACTGAAATGCTGAGATAATGTACTTTTCTGAAAACTGAAAAGCTAAAAGAATATACTTTACTGAAAATATTTTTCTGATAAAACTTCTCTAATTAAACATTTCTAATAATATAGTTTTATGATAATACTCTTCTGATAAAATACTTTTCTAATAAAATGCTTTTCTGATAAAATATTCTGATAATAAACTTTTCTGAAAACTTATTCTGTTTCCTGAAAACAATATATTGAAATCATTAATAATCTGCTTTCTGAATACTGTACTGAAATCAATAATAGTCTGTTTTCTGAATACTGTATTGAAATCTGTTTTTCTGAAAATCTAGTCAAGCCTAAAGTACAAAAACTCCTTAATAAATACTAAAATATAAACAAGGTATATTATTTATGTAAATTTAATATTCTGTACTGAAAATCTGAAAACTGTTTCTGGCTTGGCTTCTGTATTTGAAAACTCTCAATGGACCCCTAAGCTGACTCATAGGTCGACTAACAGGTGCCGTACCATATTAGTGGGTCACAGGGCGACTAACTAACGCCGTCCACTGTGACATCTAATATAAGGGTCACGAGGCGACTAACTGACGCCGCTTAACGTGACATCTGAAATAAGACATCTCACTGTCTATGTGCGAAATGCTGCGTCGCATACATATAGCGAGACAACACCCAATGTGTGGGCGACTGACAGACTCGACAGACTCAACCCTCCTGGAGTTAGCGGACTATCCCCCCTTAACTTGCCACACATAAATAGGGTGTACCGGCCGGGTCGAACTACTGAAAATCTGATAACTGATCCGAAGGGTAATCCATGGGTTTGAAAACTATTTTCTTTACTTTGAAAATTAACTTTTAATCAAAAGTATGGGATATACATAAAACATATTTCTTTAAATGAATATAAATTCTAAATTTCTGAGATATAAAAATACTTTAATTAAAATACACTTGAACATAAATTCTATTTAGATTATAAAACATATATACAAGTAAATGAACGTATATATAAAGTTATAAACAATTAAAATAAAATGGAAAACATTCTAAAGTATATTTTAACTAAAGGTATAATTTTTCACCAACTTGAATAAAAATATTAACTTGTTAAACTTTAGATAAAACATATTACTAAAATAAAATATACTTTACTTTAAAATAATTTTACACTCACTAGTTTCTGGTTTTCTCTAAGCTTGGTGCTCTGGTTCCTTCGGACGTCTCATTACATTTCTTGCCTTTCTGCATAATTTCATTTCCTCCCATACTATGTAGATTTCTCCCTAAAGTAATATACTTCCAAATAAATCAGTAATATAAATACCATCAACTTATTCAAAAACTCAATTAACACATTCTACACTTTCTTTCTCAATTCATTCTCATACAACACAACTAATTACATTTAATTTAATATAGACCATGTCAATTTAAATTAAACACATATCAATCATACGATTTCTCTTCTTGACTGAATTTCAAACATTCAAAATCAACATTATTTCTTGAATTTCTAAGTAACAATTTGCATCGAAATCACACAACTACAATTTCTAATATCTTAAGTATACACATATTGAAATCTCTACATAATTTCTCATTCTAATCTTCATCAATTTATCATAAGTGAATTTACTTTGCTTAACAACATCAATTTCAATCTCATTAAACCTGATTAAACTAATTATAACTTCAATTTCAAAAATTTCCAAAACTAGTGATTCAATTTTATTCCAAGCAATTACTACAACTCTTTTAAATCACCAAACACAATATTACAAAAACTTATAATACAAGTTTACTAATTTGAGAACCATTTCGATTCCTTATTTAATGATTCCAATTTCACACTATCAATAAACTCAAAAACACTCAATTTACTTAAATAATATCTCAATTTAACAATTTAAACTTGAAATCATAAAATCCCCAAAACTTTACCTTACTAATTTTCTTGATTTTCACTGTAATCAACTCAATTCCAACTAATTTCAAATAAAACACCACAAAAACTCAATCAAACACTAAAATCAACAAAACCCATAATCTTCTTCTCTTCCAACAATCAAATTTCACTTTATATTCAACAATCAATTTCAAGAACAAATCAAAACTAAATCAATTAAACATGAAAATTATAAAATTATCAAAACTCCAAAACCAATTCAACTTTGTCAATCACTTACCCAAAGTTCCTAGATTCCTCTTGGTTTTCCTCTTCTTCCTCTTGCTGAACCGGTTCTCTTTCTCTTCTTTCTCTTTTTTTTTTTCTTTTTTCTCTCTCTTCTCTCTTCTCTCTCTCTCTCTCTCTCTCTCTCGGCTTCACTCTCTCTTCTTCCTTCTCGACTAACATGCTATGTTTTCTGGTTCCCTTTGGACTGCTCTGTTTTTCTGTTTTCTTTTCTCCCTTTTCCTTTTTTACTGTTTTCTGGTTTTCTTTCCTTCTTCTCCTTTCTTCGGCCGAGCCTTCTTCTCTCTTTTCTTTCTTCTTCTCTTCGGTTTCTGCTCTGTTTTCTTCCTTGGCCGGCTGCTCTATCTCTCTTTTCTTCCTTCTTCTTTCTCTCCTTCGACCGAAGCTTCTTCTTTTCTTTCTTCTCTTCTTTTTCTTCTTCCTTCTTCTTTGGCCAATTCTGCCATCTTCTCTTCCCTTCTCGAATTTTCTGGTCTCTTCTTTGTGTTTTCTGGTTATGTGTTTGTGAGTCACGGTTGCTGTGTAATTTGAGAGTAAAATCTCCACTTAAGCACACTTATATATCCTTAGATAATTGCAACATGCCCCTTGACATTTTAATTTCATGAAATGATCACCAATCTAAATTTAAATCACATAATTTTGATCACAATCTCTTAATTGTACGAACTAATCCACCAATCACATTTCATCTCATTAATTATTCTATATACTAATTCATATCATACCTATGAAATTAAATTCTAAAAATATTCTACAATTATTCCTTTCCATAAAAATCCACTTATAACCTTATGTTTAATCCACCTAAATTAATTTCCACTATCTCATATGTCACCAATTATTTAATTATTTGATTTTCAAAATATCACTAATACTCCGAAATTTATAATTGGATTTCGTATATACTTTACGAAATCTTACTAATCGTCCAATAAATTCCATTATAGTACCGTACAATCAATTCTGAAAAAATATATTACAATACCTGTACGTGTACAGTACAAACTATTTTTAAAAAAAATTCGGATTGATGAACTATTTTTTCCATTAGTTTCCTATTGTTTTAAATATTTTATATTCAAAAAAGTAAAAAAAAAAAATAGTTCTTATAACCAATTTTTATTTTCACAACTGTATTTCATTTTTTTTATAATTTATACAAAAAGTACATCAAAATTAAATAGATTCCATTAAAGTACATCAACTCTCTCTCTCTCTCTCTATATCCCTCATATTAGTAGAAAATTGATTAATAGAGAGAACATATATATATATATATATACATGTATATATATATATATATATATCCCTCAGATTGGTAGAAAATTGATTAATGGATAAATGTTCTCTCTCTCTCTCTCTCTTTCTCTCTCCCTCAGATTGGTAGAAAATTGATTAATGGATAAATGTTCTCTCTCTCTCTCTCTCTCTCTCTCTCTCTCTCTCTCTCTCTCTCTCTCTCTCTCTCTCTCTCTCTCTCTCTCTCTCTCTCTCTCTCTCTCTCTCCTCTCTCTCTCTCTCTCTCTCTCTCTCTCTCTCTCTCTCTCTCTATATATATATATATATATATATATATATATATATATATATATATATATATATCCCTCAGATTGGTAGAAAATTGATTAATGGATAAATGTTGAAATCACAAAATTTAAAGATTTTAAATTTATTTAGCTGAACTCATATATAAAATATAACAATAAATTTCATTTATAAAAAGAACAAAATTTAAACCAAATAACTTATATAAAAAAATTGAAAGAAAAAAATTAAAAAAGAAAATGGAAATCCAACTCCATTGATCTCCATAACTAGAGAATGATGGAAAATGGAGATCAACAAGCATGAATCTACCAAGGATAATTTGTTTGGTCAAAACGGATCATAATAAATATAAATTAGATCATTTAATACAAAAAAAACGACTTTTATGTTTGTATATCACATTTTTACTAAAATATTTAACTAATTTCTTAAGTACAGATCACTTTGAATTAAAAAGTGATCATTATTAAAATTTTACTTGATCGTTTTATAAGTCATCTGAATTATATGTTTTTTTTTAAAAAGATTATCTTACTAGAGACCGCTTTTACAAGCAATTTCTATATGCTTTCAAATTACTCAAAAGAAAAATGAACTCTATACAATTTTTTTGTCATAATGAACTACAATTAGGGTTACAGTAGGTATAACTATAATAGTTGGTGTGTGTGTATATATATATCGACACATACACTCTCTCTTAGAGACACCACCTGATGATCAGGAAAACAATATATTAATCATCCAATTGTTGAGTTTTATGAAGATTGAATCAAGAGAAGAGGTCCATTTTTATATTCAGGAGGTCCGCAGTAGAAAGCACAGCGACCTAGGGCGCTGTAAAGATATCAGCTTGCATGCTTAATGATCAAGCTTCATCTAGTATCTTGGCTGACAAGCAACAGACTAAACCCGCAGTTTTAACAAAGTGCAGCTTGACTCGAGTTGTATCAAGTCCTCAGCACTTTAGATCAAAGTCTTACATTAATCGTTGGCCATCCTAAGAGAGTTCCAGAAGCTTCTAGGACTCTCCAGAAGCTTGGAGAACCAGCTGGTGCCAAGTTGGTAGAATTCAGTTGCAATTAAGTTATATTCCAATGGCTAGGATTGTTTAATGGCTATTAGATTATTCTTGTATAAATTCATATTGATATAATCTTTCTAATTCAACAAAGAAAACTGTCCAAATTCATCATTTCTATTTTCTTCTCTCTTTGCCACCATTGATGAGCTTGTAAGCTCAATGGCATTTCATCGAAAACTTTTGTGTTTTCATCAAACACTTTATTCATTTACATGGTATCAGAGCCTCTTGACTAAAGTCACTATGGCTAGCGATTTTTTTTGTACTTCGATGTATCAATCTGGTGTAAGCACTGTCTCTTTCGAACCTTCTTTGGATTTTTAGTGTCTAGCCAAATCATTGAACTTCAATCTTTCTCTTAAACTTGACAAAAACTAACTATGTCAACTGGAAAGCATAGCTGGAAGATCTCATCACAAAGGATCGTTTACCTCCAAAACAATTCATTGATGTGCTGTATAGTAATGGAATCGTGAAGGAAGTGAAACTAAATCCTGAGTTTCGAGCATGGAAACATGCTGATCAGCAACTATTGTGCTGGTTGTTATCAACAGTTAGTGAATGAGTATTTGGTCAGATCAACAAATCTAAGTCCTCTATTGAAGCTTGGTTACTTGAAAGACTGTATGCTCAACATTCAATGGTACGTGTTCTTCAGCTTCAAAGTATCAAGAAAGGTGCTTTTTCAATTAGTGATTTTATTCTCAAAATCAAATATATAGTTGATGCTTTAACTACTGCTGGATATGATGTTAGTGATCATGATATGATTCTTAGCATCTTATAAGGCTTAGGTCATGAATATGATAGTGTTGTAACATTAGTTTCATCTCAAGATCAAACTATGAATATGCAAAATACTTGTTCATGTTACATGAACAAAGGATAGAACAATTAAACACAACATCACATGTTGATATTTTATCTACTGCATTTGCACATTTTGTTGCTCATTTTGATAGAGGAAGAGGTCAACAAACTAGAGGAGGTGGACAGAACAGAGGAGGTAATCTAAGGGGAAGAGGCTGAGGTAGAAGTGGTAAATGAAATAATCAAAAGTTGCACTGTCAGCTTTGTTAAAAATCTGTACATGCTGCTTTGCAATGCTACAAGAGTTTTGATCACAATTGGCATGGAAATCCTTAGCCTCAACAACAAGCAACTCCTCTAAACTACACTCAACAAAATTATTCTCCTCAACCAGCTCACACACAAGTAAACTTGACTTAAAACACAATATATTATGCCTCACCAGATTTGTTAATGATCTAAGTTGGTATGTAGATAACGATGCAACGAATTATGTTACAAGTGATCTCAACAATCTGTCTATCAGCTCTGAGTACAAAAGGAAAGATAAGTTGGTAGTAGGTAATGGGAATCAGCTTTGCATAACACATGTTGGAAGCTCTTTTTGTAAATCTCATACTAAGCCTGACAAATTTATTGCACTTACATAAATGCTACATGCTCCAGACATCACAAAAAATCTACTTAAGAAGACTACTAAAGATAATGACTTGACTGTTGAGTTTTTTGATGATTTGTGTGTATTCAATGACAAGAAAACATAAAGGCTTTTGCTCAAAGGAACACTCAAGGATGGCCTCTATAGGCTTCACCTTTCCATAAATTATAATCCTTCAAATCCGTATGCCCTGTCAATTTGTAAGTCACCTGCTGCATCTATATCATCTGCTACATCTGTGTCTGTTTGTGCCCACTATGGTAACTCTTGCTTCAATTGTCAATGTAAATTTGCTAGCAATAATTGTGCTAAGTTTAATGTATTACTAGCTGTCAAGACAAACTCTAGTTTATGGCATGCTAAACTTGGACATCCATCATCAATTGTTCTTAAGAAAGCCTTGAATTCCATGAATTTCAATGTTAAAGTTTATGCATTACCATTTTGTGATTCTTGCAAATTAGGAAAACTACATAAACTCCCTTTTCAAACACACTCTATAACAACAACACAACCTCTTGAACTTTTTTAGATATTTGGGGTCCCTCTCCCTACTTTTCAACTAATGGCTATAGGTATTATATTATCTTTGTTGATGCCTTCACAAGATTTACTTGGCTCTATCCACTTAAACTCAAATTCGAGGCAGTTCAATGCTTTATACACTTCAAAAAAGCTGTTGAACTTAAGCTTGATAAGAAAATTAAAGCATTGCACACAAACATGGGTGGGGAATATAAAGCCTTTCTTCCATACTTGACATCTAGTGGCATTTAAGTTCGTTTTTCATGTCTTCATACATACCAACAAAATAATACAACTGAGAGAAAACATAGATATGTGGTTGAGACCGATCTCACCCACCTTGCTTATGCTAAAATGCCCTTAAAGTTTTGGGTAGAAGCTTTTACTACTGCAGCATTTTTCATTAATAACATACCCCCTCCTACAATCAACCTTATTTCTCCATATGAAAAACTCTTCCACAAAAAGCATAACTACTCTTTTCTTAAAAAATTTGGTTGCTCTTGCTACCCCTACTTAAGAGATTACTCTAAACACAAGTTAAGCTTCCACACATCCAAGTGTCTTTTCATTAGGTATAGTCCTATACACAAAGGTTATCAATGTCTCCACTCTTCAAGTAGAGTCTATACTTCTAGGAATGCTAAGTTTAATGAGCTTGAATTTCCCTTTCAAGAGCTCTTTCCAGTTCAGTCATCTTCTTCCTTAGCATGTCCAAGTCTTCCTATCTCTATGCTATAGCCCCTATCTGTTAATCATTCTGTTGTTCCTATGCAAAATTCCTCTGCTATTTCTCTTGAGCCTAATTCTACTACTCCAAGGCCTACTGCTCCCACAGCTGCTGCAATTCTAGGTTTCAGCTTTAATCCCTCTAATGTGGTTATTGATTTAACTAACAATGAGAATGTCTAGCCTTTAAATTTGCATTAACTGCAACATCAGCCTTTACCTCAGAATTGGTTTATCCATCCCATGCAGACTAGACTAAAATCTAGAATCTTTAAGCCAAAAGCATTCATATCTATTCATACTTCACTAGCAATATCTGAACCTACATCAGTACAAGCATCTCTAAAGGATCAATGTTAGACAAAAGCAATGCTTGATGAGTATACTGCTTTGATGATGAACAAAACATGGTCTCTTGTTCTTTCTACTTCCAATATGAATATTGTTGGTAATAAATGGGTCTTCGGACCAAATACAATCCAGATGGGTTGATTTCGAAGTTCAAAGCATGATTAGTAGCCAAAGGGTTTCATCAAACCCTTGACCTTGATTTCTTTGCTACCTACAGTCTTGTTATAAAAGCCTCAACCATTATAGTAATTTTTACACTTGTAGTAGCTCATAAGTGGGACATTTAATAAGTTGATATTAATAATGCTTTTCTTAATGGAAAGCTTGAGGAATAGGTGTATATGCAGCAGCCCTAAGGCTTCATTGATCATAAACATCCCTATTTTGTTTGCAAATTGCATAATGCGCTTTATGGTTTAAAGTAGACTCCTCAGGTTTGGTTCAATAAATTGAGGAGTGCTTTGCTTAGCTGGGGTTTTGTGAACTCAAAGTCTGATGTATCTCTCTTTTTCAGGACTATTGGTTCTCACATTTTATTGCTCTTGGTGTATGTTAACGATATTTTAATCACTGGCAGTAATGGTAGCCTGTTTCATCAAGTAATTCATTATTTGAATTCAGCTTTTGTACTCAAGACCTTGGGTTCAGTTAGCTACTTCCTAGGCTTTGAGGCCTTTAGAAATTCTCATACTTAACAGAAGTATGTTTTGGATCTTCTTGGCAAGACTAACCTATTGTCTAGCAAGTGTTGTTCAACATCTGTCATTGGAGCCTTACAATACTTGACACATACTCGTCTAGATTTTAGTTTTGTTGTTAACAAATTGAGCCAATTTTTGGTTGCTTCTACTGTTGTGCATTGGCAAGCATGTAAAAGAGTTATCAGGTTTCTTAAAGGAACTTCTAACTATGGCTTGTGGTTCAAAACATTAGTTATTCCTCTCAAACTTGAAGCTTTTTGTAATGTTGATTGGGCGAACTCTATTGATGATCGTAAATCCACTAGTGGCAGTTGCATGTTTCTTGAGGGCAATCTCATTTCTTGGAGCTCAAAGAAACAAACGGTTATTGCTCGCTCTAGCACCGAAGCTAAATATTACTCTCTTGCTCAAGCTTCAGCTGAACTCACTTGGCTTCAATCTTTGCTCTCCGAGATTGGTTTTAATTTGCCACACTGCCCTGTGTTGTGGTGTGACAACACTGAAGCTAAAGCATTGGCTGAAAATCCCATTTTTCATACATGTACCAAACACATTGAAGTTGATATCCATTTATGAGGGGATAAAGTAGCAGCTGGTGCTTTTGAAGTAAGATACATTTCTACCTTAGATTAAATTGCTGATGTTTTCACTCAATCTCTATCAGCAGATCAGTTCCGCTTCTTATGTTCCAAACTAAATGTTGTTCAATCATCCTAATTCAGTTTGAAGGGGGATGTAAAGATATCAGCTTGCATGCCTAATGATCATGCTTCATTTAGTATCTTGGATGATAAGCAACAGACTCAACTCGCAGCTTTAACAGAGTGTAGCTTGGCTTGAGTTGTATCAAGTCTTTAGCAACTTAGATCAAAGTCTTACATTGATCGTTGGCCATCTTAAGAGAGTTCTAGAAGCTTCTAGAACTCTCTAGAAGCTTGGAGAACCAGCTGGTGCCAAGTTGGCAGAATTCAATTACAATTCAATTATATTCCAATAGCTAGGATTGATTGTTGCTCTTAGTTCTCGAGCTAATGTTAAGTTCTCTTTTGTTCCTAGGATTGCTAATTCTGTTGCCCATTTGTTGGCTAGATTTAGTTTTTCTATTTTCGATGTTTGTATTTGGTTAGAGGATGCTCCTTCTTGGCTGGATCAGGGTCTTCTGTCTGATTTCTAATCCTAAGTGTTGTTTTGTTGGTGCCTTGGGGCTATTCCAGTTCTAAAAAAAAAAAAGGATTGTTTGATGGTTATTAGATTATTCTTGTATAAATTCAGATTGATGTAATCTTTCTAATTCAATGAAGAAAACTGTTCAGATTCATCATTTATGGTTTATACTCTCTTTGCCGCCATTGATGAGCTTGTAAGCTCAAAGGCATTTCTTGAACACTTTTGTGTTTTCATCAAACACTTTGTTCATTTACAAGCGCGACCCCAGGTCACAAGGATGGTAGCGCTAGTCACTAGAAGAAATTGGCAGAGAGTGTCAGCAGGTCGCGCCAGTGTGCAACCATAAATGGCAGTAAGCCGCGAGACTTGGGGCGTGACCCACAGATCGCATCGACAAATCCAGATTTGTTTAAGATTCGCCTTTTGGGTCCTAAACTTGACCAGATTAGAATAACTTTCCTAAGTCATTTTTATTTTAGTTTTTCCTATAAATACCCATGTAATATTAGGTTTTAATAGGATAAAATTTAAGAGAAGAAAGAGATTAACAAACATACACAGAGAAAAAATAGTGTTAGAGTTATTCGAGTGTCTTTGTAATCAATTCTTTCATAGTGGATTGAGTGCAGTTACTCTTCATAAATGTATGAACATTTTTTGTGGTTGCATACAAAATATTGTTTTCGCTGCAAGAGAGATCAGATTGAATTCCTAACAACTGGTATCGAAGCTCAGGTCAAGCTAGGTTTTGCAAACATAAGAGACAGTTCAGCATTCTCGATTTTAGTAAAAGTCATGAGATGAAAGAGAACAATACAGGGTCGAAAAATGCAATGATGAGTATTTCAATTTCTGGAGGATGTAGATGGGGGACTATCTGTACCAAAAGAATCTGTATTTGCTGCTGAGTAGGGTGAAGCCACTAGACATGAAAGAAGAATAATGGATGGTATTAGATTGCAGGGCACTGGGGGCAATTCGACTGAGTTTGTTGAAGTCAGTGGCCTTTAAAATCAAGAATCAAGAGAAGATAGCAGCCCATATCAAAGCCTATCAAATTTGTACAAATAGCCATCTGCAGCGAATAAGGTACACCTTATTAAAAAGTTGTTTGTTTTGAAGCTACTAGAAAGCGAAAATTCAAGAAACACCTGAATGCCTTCATTTAAATGTAAAATTAAAAAGTTGTTTTTGAAAATAAGTTAAACTAGACATGTAACTACTGAACTTTCATTTTTTCCGTTGCTACTTACCATGAGCAATATAATAGGGTGGTAACTCTTAAAAGGCATTTAAGTCTTATACGTGAGCTACTTTCATGCATGGATGGACTTGCAGCTTGGTGAGGCTGACTGTTAATTTTAGTCTGTCAAATTAAGTGAAATAATAAATTTGCCTAATATTAAAGCCTTAAATTCACATCATTTCCTTTCAAAAAAAAAAAAAAAATTCACATCATTTCAACACCATTGGCTTTTAACAAATTTATTTATTCCACACAAGAAGCTTTTAATAAAATTTATCTTTTATCTATCCAATCTTTAAATCAAATTTGTTCATAAACATATAGCTTTTAATAAATACATATAGCATATTAATTCAATATTTATACTATATTTCTACATCATCCATAAACACAAACTTGAATATTGATATCAAATATATTATTAACGTAATGTACCGAATCATTAAATTCACTACAAGAAATATGATCTTTTCTGATGATTGAAAGTTGTCAATAATGACTAAGATCGTTGGAAATACACATTTATGATGGAAAAAGTTTGTCAGTCTTCGTCAGAAACGGTATGGTTGGAAATAATATTTTTCTAACGGACCGTCGGAAATATAACATTTATGAGGGCAAAGAGTGGTCAGAAATGATGAAAATATATCTCAATAAAGTTATGCCAAACATTTATATTTGTCCTTGGAAATATTTCGGTCATTACTAAGGAACTTTTTGGTCGAAAATAATATCTATTACTGACAACTATTATGGTCACAAAAATTTGTATTTTCAAGGAGCTTCAATGTCAGAAATAATATATTACCGAGACATATTGCGATTGGAAATAAAATATTACCAAGGAGAATCATAATCAGAAATAATATATTATCGACGGAATTTGCAGTCAGAAATATTGTTTTACCGTGTAGCTTTATAGTTGAAAATAATGTATCACCTAGAAAATTTATGTCAGAAATATTGAATTATCGAGGAGATTTGCAGTTGGAAATATTGTGTTATTGACAAGTTTCGTTGTTGGAAAAAATATATTACTGATAAACACTATAAAATAATATTATTTATTGATGCATAGTTATTATACAATTAGCCCTTTAAAAAGAAAAAAAAATAAAGTTATCATACAATCACAAATATCAAGTATTATTTTCTCTTGGGGTCTTGAAAACCATCCCAATGCTCTTCCAGAAGCGGTTTCCACCCTTCTCGGGTCTTCTTCTCTTTGATGATTTGTTGGAGCTGTTATTATTTGTTTTCAAGTAAAAAAAAAAAATACACAAATCAGAGCATATACTTGAAAAACTAGAAGAAAAAAACATGTCTTTTCATCGTGTACGTTACCAAAAAAATACTTTAGGTTGCTTCTGGAACCCCTTCTCCATCTGTAACCAAAAACCACATATCAAACATATACGTAGTAAGAAAACAAGATCAAACACAGAAAGATGAAGGGGTAGAGAGAGAGAGAGAGAACCTGCTCAGCCATGACTGAGGTTGAAGTGGCAAAAGCAAAAAGATTGTTAGTCAAACCGAATACGAATTAAACAGATGCTAATAGAAAATAATTGAATATAAAACTATAAACAATTATTATAACAGTAATATAAAATTAAAGCCGAGGCTCGTGTTTCACACGGTGTCTTTAAAATATATTCGTCCCCTACCGTGGATACGTATGTTTCCCAGGATACAACTGCTTCGAGTGATTGTCGTTAGACAACTCCGGCGAACTGAACACTGTCTGAACTCTTTTACTTGGAAACGGAATGAAGAAAATATTTTGGAATTGCTTTGTGTATAATTCTGTTTGTATTTTTTTTTTTCCAAAATAATTTGATGTTAATATATAAACAATCAATAGAATGACCGTTACAAAACATTTATGACATTTATATAACCGTTATAAAATATTCATGACATTTATATTTGACCGTTACAATATCAATTTTCCATTACAATTAAATAGTCATAATTTTCATTCATTTCTAACAATCCCCCACATGAATGAAATTGACGAAAGAGACAAGATAAAACGAAATAACGCTTTGACTTGGTGATAAAGTTCAACGGTCGAAACCTGCATAGGATAGGCAGGTGTTACCCTTTGAACATTCCCTTGTGAGAATATATAGACTTTACTGACTGACCAGTAGACATGATGTTTTTGAACTGTTCTGCCGTTTTTTGTAAATGATAACATATCTCACATAGGAATCTTTTTTGACATAATTCAGTTCTCATTATTATGTTCGTTTTGGCCATAAACATAAGCCTGGTTCTGTGAGAGTTTCTAAAGAATTGAGCTCTACACAATTGTCTTTCGAAGCGGCCCCACTTCTCTCTCACATAGGTGATTTCTTAATTAAGAGTAACTCGTATTACTCTGCTCGGATTTCTGACGCATAAGAGTCATTAAAAGTATAGCTTATCCTTTTCCAACGGATATCACTATTTCATCATAGGAATGGACTTGAGGTTACCCCCCACAGTGATTCAACTAAGTCTTACATTTAGGTTGTCCCTTTGAACCTAGATCTTGGGATCTCAAGTCAACTAGGTTGGGTTTCCAATGTATCAACTTATTCTTTCATGGGCTTTAGTCTCATTCCCCTCGATGATTTATCAACTAACTCTCGAATTAACCCTTTGGTTAGTGGATCCGCTATGTTATTCTTTAACTTCACATAGTCGACAGAGATAACTCCAGTTGAGAGTAGTTTTCTAATGGTGTTATGTCTACGATGTATATGTCTAGACTTACCATTATACATGTTGCTTTGTGCCCTTCCAATTGCAGACTGACTATCACAATGGATGCAGATTGCTGGCACAGGCTTTGGCCACATCGGAATATCCTCTAAAAATTGTCTTAACCATTCAGCCTCTTCCCCACTCTTATCTAGAGCAATGAATTCAGATTCTATTGTGGATCTGGCAATACATGTCTGCTTAGAGGATTTCCATGATACAGCTGCACCTCCTAGTGTAAATACATATCCACTAGTAGATTTTAAGTCTTTTATATCAGATATCCAGTTTGCATCACTGTATCCTTCCAACACAGTTAGGTATCTGGTATAGTGCAACCCATAACTACGAGTATAACGTAAATACCTAAGTACTCTTACTATTGCTTTCCAATGATCAGCCCCAGGATTACTCGTATATCTACTCAGTTTACTAACTGCGTATGCGATATCTGGTCTTGTACAGCTCATTAAGTACATCTGACTTCCTATCACTCTAGAATATTCTAGTTGAGACATACTCTCACCTTTATTCTTGGATAGATGTAGACTCATATCTACAGGAGTTCTGGACATTCCAGAATCATCTTTGTTGAATTTCTCAAGAATTTTATTTACATAATGTGATTGACTTAGAATGAGACCACTTGATGTTCTTGATATTTTTATACCTAATATTACATCCGCTAGTCCCATATCTTTCACGTCAAATCTTGAATTCAACATATTTTTAGTAGATTTGATCATCTTATCATCACTACCAACAATAAGCATATCATCAACGTAAAGACATATAATGACATATCTATTTTCTGTGTTTTTTACATAAACACATTTGTCATACTCGTTGATTTTAAATCCGTTTGCCATCATAGCATTATCGAATTTCTCATGCCACTGTTTTGGTGCTTACTTTAAACCGTATAAAGACTTCACCAATTTACAGACTTTCCTTTCCTTTCCTGGAGCAGAAAAACCCTCGGGTTGTTCCATGTAGATTTCTTCATCTAAATCTCCATTTAGGAAGACTGTTTTCACATCCATTTGGTGTATTTCAAGGTTTTGCAACGCTGCAATTGCAATTATCATCCTTATGGAAGTTATTCTCGTCACAGGAGAATATGTATCAAAGTAATATAAGCCTTCTCGTTGTTTGTAACATTTGATTACAAGCCTGGCCTTATACTTATCTATTGATCCATCTGGTTTCATTTTCCTTTAGAAAATCCATTTGTATCCTAGAGGTTTACAACCTGGAGGAAGATCCACTAGTTCCCAAGTGTGATTTTGAAGGATGGAATCAATTTCGCTTATAATTGCCTCCTTCCACAAAGGTCCTTCAGAAAAGCTTACAACTTCTTTAAAAGTTTGAGGTTCACCTTCTAGCAAGAGGTTGAGGATGAACCTAGACATAGCCAATGAAAATGCAATCAACTATTTTTGGACCAATCTTCACCTTCTTTGGTTAGTTACGACCACTTTAGCAAGACACTCCCACATTCGTAGGTATTTATAGGAAGGCTTTCTTCCTTTCCATAATTCATATGGAGTTTTGTCTTGTTTCTTTCGTGGTACCTTGTTTAAAAGGTAATTGCTAGACAAAATAGCATCTCCCCATATGTTCTGAGGCACCCCAGAACTTATCAGCATTGCATTCATCATTTCTTTCAAGGTGCAATTTTTCCTTTCAGCAACACCATTTTGTTGAGGTGAATAAAGAGCCGTGGTTTGATGTATAATTCCATGTTGTGCACAGAATTTACCAAATGGTGCTTCATACTCACCATTTCGATCACTCCTTAACGCTTTAATTTTTTTTTTTTAGTTGATTCTCATCTTCATTCTTATAGTGAATGAATTTTCCTATCGCTTTGCTTTTTAGTAAATACACATAACAGTATTTTGTACTATCATCAACAAAAGTAATAAAATACTTATTGTCACCCCTTGTTTGTACAGATTTTAAATCACAAACATCAGTGTGAATTAAATCAACAGATTCTGTGTTCCTTTCAATTGTTTGAAATGATGACCTTGTCATTTTTATCTCTACACAAATTTCACATTTGTGTTTAGAATCAATATTAAATGTGGGTATATGATTCAAGTTAATTAATCTCCGTACAGTATCATAATTAATAAGTCCTAGTCTATCATGCCATAAATTGGAAGATTCAAGCAAATAAGAAGAAGAATTATTTTTATTATCATTCACACGCTTGATAGCGTTTACATTAAGCTTAAAAAGCCCCTCAGTTATATAACCCCTACCCACATACATTCCACTTTTAAATAAAATAACCTTGTTTGATTCAAACACCATTTTAAAGCCATGTTGACTAAGCAGTGAACCGCACACCAAGTTCTTGCGAATTTCAGGCACGTACAGTACACTGTTCAGAGTCAGCTCCTTCCCAGAAGTTATCTTCAAGACCACTTTTCCTTAGCTCTTGATCTCAGAAGTCACCGGGTTCCCTATGAATATCTTCTCTCCATTCTCTATTGGATCGAAGGATGAGAACAATGCCTTATCTGAGCATATGTGCCTAGTGGCACCGGTGTCAATCCACCACTCCTTCGGGTTGGACCCGACTAGCTTCACTTCAGAAACCACCGCAGAGAGAATGATCTCAGAAACATCCTTAGAGATATCCTCCACCATACTGGCTTCTTTATTCTTCTTTTTCTTCAACAATCTGCACTTAGAAGATTTGTGACCCATCGTGTCACAGTTGAAGCACTTCCCTTGAAACTTCTGTTTCTTAAAGCTTCCTCTTTTTGGTCTCAGCTTGGACCCTTTTCCTGACTTGGAATTCTTTCCAAGTTCCACAACATTGGTCTTCGCCTCATGTTGACATGACCCCTTCTTCTCAAATTTCTTATTGTCTTCTTCAATTTGAAGTCTAACAATCAATTCTTCAAGATCCATCTCTTTTCACTTGTGCTTAAGGTAGTTCTTGAAGTCCTTCCATGCAGGAGGTAGCTTCTCAATCACAGCAGCTACTTGGAAGGTTTCATTTAGGATCATTCCCTCTAAGTGAATCTCATGCAAAATTACTTGGAGCTCTTACACTTGACTGATCACAGTTTTTGAATCCACCATCTTATAATCCAGGAAGCGGCCCACAATAAATTTCTTGGCCCCAATATCCTCGGTCTTATATTTCCGGCCTAAGGATTCCCATAACTCCTTGGCTGTTTTCTTCACAGCATACACATTGTAAAGCGAATTCGACAGTCCATTCATAATATAGTTGCAGCATAGGAAGTCAGAATGCTTCCAAGTATCAATGGCAGTCAAGACTTGCACATTTAGCTCATCACTATTCGGCTTTGGAGCCTCCTAAGTCAAGAATCTCGCAAGATTCAGAGTGGTCAAATAGAAGAGCATCTTCTGTTGCCACATCTTGAAATTCAGCCACTGAATTTCTCCAATTTCTCCATATAATTCATTGGAACCGAAATCGGTACTCCTGAGTTCATCACCAGAACTGAAACCGATGTAGCAGGGGTAGTCACTTAAGGCACATTTTGGTTCTCCCCAGTCTTGGTAGCGAATGTTGATTCAGAAGCCATTTCTGAAAACAAAACAATAGTTTTAATAAACTATCCCAAGACACCAATTTTATAATGATACCAAATATATATATATATATATATATATTTATTTGTCCAAATTCAGAAGTAATCAGTATCAATCGAATCCAAATAGTCACGACATTAATCAGTTTAAGTTATTATGCTTTTTATCATATACCAAACAAGTAAAGCAATTTGCTAAAATTCATTAATGGTTTCGATTTTCCTTCTTCAACCGAAAATCTCTGCTTCAGCAAAAAAACCAAACAACAATAAAACAAAAGAAAATTATATATAATATTGGAACCAGCAGTAGTAGAAGCAGAGACCAAATACTGTATATAATATACTTTCCTATTTAATTGAAATCTGTTTAATTACCAGAGAATTCGGTTCCTGCAACCTATACAACTAGTTAGAATCAAATATAAACTGTTGAAATCCAAATATAGCAGCCAGAAGACAGTAAGGTTGAATAAGAATGGAACCAGATCAAACCCAGATCAAACCAAACTGTTTTTCAATCCTCAAGTTTAGAATTTTTTAAATACCAAGCCCAGAATCCAAAACAATTGAAATCGGAAACACATCAATTAACAAACCAGATCAATTTATACCTGCACACTACACAATGACATAACCAAACTGTTAAGATCAAATAAACCTGTTCAAACCAAGAAATTTGAAAAATATATCCAATGTTCTCAAAAATATATCCAATGACATAACCAAACTGTTAAGAACTGGAAAACCCAGAAATATATATATATATATATATATATATATATATATATATATATATATATATATATTTTCCAGACAACAAACAATCAACTCCAATATTACTCTGGTTTTGATTAGCTTAGAGTTTCGAATCCTCTGTTTTAACCAAAAACCCAAACAAACCAGAAACCAATTATTATATTGGAATCGAAACCCAGAAACTTCAGAAATGGAAGGAAACAAAAACCAGATTGTGAGTGACAACAAAACCCAAATAAAATGGTTTTTTTTTTTTAATAAGCTTCTTTTCTTGAACTGACACTTGTAAGGCACAAAGAAATAAAAATTGTTTGTTTAAAACGACAAAACCCAATAGATGAAAAGACAAAAAAAAAAAACTTTTGGACTATTTTTTTTTTCCTTTTCCCTTGGTACAATTGTAGTTTGCCCAGTAATTGAATATATTTCAAACCAAAAGTTAAATAAAAGCATAAACCAATTTCGGTCAAAATATAGAAACAAAATTGCATATCAACAAAGAAAAACTTGGTAAAAAGTTTTTTCTTCTTGCTCAAAATTGTCAGGTTGTAATCTGCGAAAATCCAGTTGTAATCTGGACAATAAAACTATTATATATATACCAATAATTGCAGATCAACCAGTAAAGAGAAATTGCTCGATTATTAAACCAAATCCAGCACCTGTTAACTAAGAGATGCACGAATATGTTTTAAGATTGTTAGTCAAACCGAATACGAATTAAACAGATGCTAATAGAAAATAATTGAATATAAACTATAAACAATTATGATAACAGTAATATAAAATTGAAGCCGAGGCCTGTGTTTCACACGGTGTTTTTAAAATATATTCGTCCCCTACTGTGGGTACGTATGTTTCCCAGGATACAACTGCTTCGAGTGATTGTCGTTAGACAACTCCGACGAACTGAACACTATCTGAACTCTTTTACTTGGAAACGGAACGAAGAAAATATTTTGGAATTGTTTTGTGTATGATTCTGTTTGTATTTTTTTTTTTCCAAAATAATTTGATGTTAATATATAAACAATCAATAGAATGACCGTTACAAAACATTCATGACATTTATATGACCGTTATAAAATATTCATGACATTTATATTTGACCGTTACAATATCAATTTTCCGTTACAAATTAAATAGTCATAATTTTCATTTATTTCTAACAAAGTTTGGAGAAATTGAGTTACCCTAGCAAGCAACGAGAGCATAGCAACTGCTCTATAAGGGCTTATTTTCCACCTCTTTTGGGCCTCCATATTGGGGCCAAACTCATCTATAACTAACATTTTTTTTTTTAAAAGATCTATATCTCACATTGTTTTACAATTGGAGTTCTTTTTTCATTTTATTTTTTAAAATTTCAGTATATTATTTGTTAAAAAAACAAATTCATTATTTTTACTTTATAATAAAACTATTATTTATTGTAGGAGTATTTTTAAAAATTATTTAGCAAAAATTGAATATTATATTTAAACCATTATGTATAGACTCTTAAGTTAGTGCAATTTTACCCTTTTATTTATTATTTATACTGAAAATTATTTTATTAAATTAATAATTCTGAGCATATAAATTTTGGAGTCAAGTAGAATTCAATCGTTTTAACATGTTAAATCAAGCAATTTTCAACAGTTGAAATTTTAATATTTTATTTATTATATTTTAATTTTTGATTATCACATCAATACATGAAATTGAAATGTATGGGATAAAAAAAATAAGATGATTAATTATTAAAACATTGCAACTAAAAATATATAACACTAAACCTATTTTATATTTATCATTCACTTATATAGGGTCACATTGTGTTCATATGTATATAGTTATTGAATTTCTATACTGATTATGTATTATTGTAAAATTGTTATAGTTTAATATTTAATAGTTGAAACTATTTTGATGCTTTGTTAATAAATTGTGAAAATATAAATAAATAGTGGAAGTTATATAGGAGCGAAATTATTTCAATGCATTGACCCTGATATGATCTCAACAATATTTAATAAAGCAAATTAAAAAAAAGAAAATAAATTTAAGAATAGAAAACAAATGATTGGTTTGTTCCAGTTGACGTAGTAAATCGTTCTAAAAATGATAAATACAAAATAAAAAAAAGATTGTTTTACATTTAATGTTTTGATTACTGAATTACATTATTAAGTTAACAATTAATAGAAAAAATATATATATTATACGCCAACCCTATTTTTATTAACATAAAAATCATTGTATCATTTTTATACATTAAGTTATAGTTACTATTTAGAATTATGGTATAAGTAGATTATTATATTGCATGTGAAGAACTTAATGATGATTTCCACCATATTTCACTTTTCCTAATATTTAATTCAATAATTAGTATTTCACTTTTCCTAATATTTAATTTAATAATTAGTATCACTTAATGGTTTTAGAAACTAACAAATAATAATAATGAACTTTGCTTAAAAGAAAACAACTAAGAAAATAAATACTTAAGTAAAAAGTAAAATAAATTAAATTTCAATCAAACTTAAACTACCAAAAAGAGAAAAAATAATTACAACCAAACTTAAACTACTAAAAAGGCTTAAACTGCTAAAAAAGAAAATAAATTAAATCTTAATCAAACTTAAACTATAAAATAGGAATAAATTAATTATAATCAAACTTAAATAAAAAAGAGAAAATAAATTAAATATAATTAAACTTAAACTACTAAAAAAGAAAATAAATGAAATCATAATCAAAAGGAAAACAATTTTATTTTTAAAAATTATGGTCGAAAAACTTTAATCTTTTCTGAGGACAAGTTACTTGTTGTTGGAAATTTATAATATTTCCAAGGATTAAGACCATGATTGGAAATTTTTTTTTTTTTCTAAGGACAAGTTACATCTTGTCAAAAATTTTATAACATTTATGAGGACCAAGTGTCTTGGTTGGAAAAGATTCAATTTTTTCAACGGCTATATACATATGTTCAGAAATAGCGTTGGCACCAAAGTTTAGCTCCATTTCCATAGAATTTCTGACTACTTTAAATGTCATTTTAAAGGGCATTTGTTCCGTCGTAAAAAAATAGATATTCTTTTACTTTTTTTCTGATGGTTACATTTTTACCATTGGAAATACGATTTTTACCGACCATATTTGGACTTCGTTGAAAATTATTTGTCAGAAAAACCACCTTTTCTTGTAGTGAAAGTACGGTAGAAATAATTAATTTCATTACGTACCCGTATATGTGATAATGAAAATTTGAGTATTACAAACCTCAGTGATATAATATAATGAAAATTTAATTTGAAAGGAAGAAGAAAAAGACGGCCAAGATAATCCAAATCAATATCTTGGTTTTTTTTTATCATTTATTGGTTTCTTTAAATTGGCATGCAAAATACATTTTTATTCCAGTTACATATATACTCATACATTTTAGTAAAAGTATGAGATAATATTATATGATATGAGATAATATTATGTGATATTCACATCTGATTATATATTCATACCACAAATTCGCATGATAGTATTGGCCCAGACACACTTAGAAGCACTTTGCAAAACAAGCATCATGCATATCAAACATACCGATATGCTCAATTCCCATACTGAGATTTATAATCATTCCAAAGATCATCAACACTCTTCCCTAACAACTGAACAAAGAAGTCATCACTGTAATTCATGTACTCCATCAATGAATTAATCTCAGCAACAATCCCATCTCTAAGCCCATTGCAATACTCCAGAAAATAAGCTGTTATTTCGTAGCCATCGTCCCATCTCGAACCTGACCCTCTTTTAGCCCAATGCATTGGCGCCCACCCAGCCTTTAGCCTTATATAATCAGCTATGCCTTCAATAAGGCCCTGCGGGGTACTGTCACTGTTTCCGGTCCATTGCCATACATGGGAGGTTTCATGGTACAAAATACCAATCACTTCTATCCTTACATCCCCACTATAGTTTTCAATATAATCCGAGCTCAAATAGATGGTGTCGAATACATGTCTGGCAGGCGAAAAGGTAAAGCTGTATACGATCGTTGTAATCTGGTCATAATGTGGTGGATTGTAGTTTCCATCTTGTCGAAAGGTTTGCAAGATGAATTCTGTGGCGAGTTGTAAGGTTTGTTCGCTGTAGGGAATGCCTATTTCGTTCTCAAATCGTGTGCCGCCAGGTGTCCCAGTTGCATTGTTGGTGACTAGGTATTGAATAGCTTGAATTGGTTCAATGATCACTGCCAATATTGCAAGAAGGAGATAGAAAAGTTTCATGGTGATTATTTCTGTAGAAAGTCTCAGCACTTTCGTTCTTTGCTGCTAGCTAGTTTGCTTGGTCCTTCAAATTTTTTGCTAATGTATATATAGAGAGGGAAGCTCAATACTGATAGAACATGTTAATGGTGACTTTTTTATGATAAAATTAATCAAAAGGTGGTTGAGGTTAAAAAGAAAACGACAGTTTGCTTAAGAGAATCAAGTAATTTAATATCTTGGAGTCATCGTTACAGATTCAACTATTAAAAGACACGTACAATCGGGAGGATTTCAAAGCCAAAAATAGAAAGACGAGGAATATTCTTGTCGACCCTCCTTGTTATAGATCAACAATGCAATTGTGTTTTCTTTCACATGGCCAAATTGATAAATAAATTGTCAGAATGCCCTTGTTTTTTAACGACCATTATTCTCGTCTTTGTCCTTCACTTTTTGGACATCATTGATATACCAGAGAGCAAACATCCAACTTCAATTCGTTATCATACCAAAAGCCAATGAAAAAAAAAAAACCCAAAACAAAGGTGTTAATTAAGTAGCTATACAAAGCATACTACTGCCAATGTAGAAGGTGCTAAGAATGCTCATTCAATCTGATAATATTTTAAGTTCGAGTCGTTAACACCATAGTGGTATACTGGTATATAAAAAAAAATAATTAAAAGTATATATATTTAAGATATACAAAACATATCAAAGGGTATCAACGTTAATAATATTATTATTTTATGAGAAATCAATTTCAAATTATAAATAACTATTTATAATTAGTAGATTTTTATAAAAGTAGGGATTTTGTGTATCTTATATCATTGTGTACTTCAAAATTATATAACCTATTGCTACTTTGGGTGCTTTGGTACTTTATTATATAAAAATTAAATAAATTCCATTAAATTTTGACAAGATATTATTGTATGCATCATAAGTAAATTAAAATATACATCTTATGTAAACTTAAAAAATTTTAATTGAATTCGTGAACTATTTTTTTCCGTTATTTTCCTATTTTTAAATATTTTATATTAAAAAAATCTGAAAAAAATAGTTCTTATAGCCAATTGTTTTTTTTTATAAATATATATTTTTTATAATCCATATAAAAAATACATAACAATTAAAAAAATTCCCTTAAATTTATGTGTTTAAAGTTCATTATAAAATTTCATTAGAAAATCTCTCTCTCTCTCTCTCTCTCTCTCTCTCTCTCTCTCTCTCTCTCTCTCTCTCTCTCTCTCTCTCTCTCTCTCTATATATATATATATATATATATATATATCTCCCTTAGATTGGTAGAAAATTGCTATATATATATCTCCCTTAGATTGGTAGAAAATTGCTTAATGGATAAATGTTTAAGTCACAAAATTTAATTAAAGATTTTAAATTTACTTAAAATCTAAGTGATATAATTCATTTTTGAAGTATTTATGTTATTATTTTAATCCATCTTAGTGTGGCCTTTAATAAAAATGTAAATGATATAATATCATATAATTAATTGAAATTTTCAAGTGTGATCATCTGCAATTTTCTTACATGAAGACTTTAACTTTCTCTCTTGAAGAAATCATTAACATAATAAATGACATTCACCGTTGTTACCCAGAAAACCTAATCACAATTAATAGTTTTTGCTTTTAAGTATTCCAATGTCGGTTCCTTTGATAAATACAATAATAATGTTCGCTTAAAATACAAGGGCATTCTGACAATTTATCAGTGGCCTTATGTTCTGAAACATCTCTTCAATGTAGCGAGAACTCCAAGGCATCAGATTGCATCTCTCAAGCAAAATGACGATAGATTAATTTTATCATAGATTAAGGCACTATATGCACGTGTTCTAAATATAACATACTTGAGTTTCTGTATATATAATTTCATGTGCTTTGAATTAGAGCCAAGCACATTAGCACAACTGCACAAAAGTACAGGAGCTCGATCTTACCATAGAAATAATCCCCATGAAACTTTTCTATCTCCTCCTTGCAATGGCAGCCAATGCACAAATTCAAGCTGTCCAATACCAAGTCATCAACAATGCCACAGGCACACCCGGTGGCACACGATTCCAAAACGAAATAGGCATACCTTATGGCCAACTAACCCTGCAACTTGCTTCAGAATTCATCTGGCAAACCTTTCAGCAAGGCGAAGATGATCGTAGAACTATGACCAAGTTACAATGACGGTAGATAACTATACTGGTTCGTATTGAGTTGTAAAACGAGAGAAAAATGAATGAAAGAAGAAGAGAGATTTTATCCATTACTTCAATCAATTCATCAGATTACAATGAGAAGCATGAAAAATGTTTATATACAAATAAGTAGCTCAAGTAAACTAAAGCATTCAACTAGTCAACTAATGATTAACTATGGTTAATTAACTTAACCAATCAACTAACTATAAAATAACTCTAATACTCCCCTTTAAAATGGATGTGGAGGATGATGAATATCCTGAACATGCATCTTGGACAGTAGAGTAAGAAGCAAAGTAGAGGGTAAAGCTTTAGTAAATATATCGGCTAACTGATGATGAGTACGAATAGGTAGAAGTTTGATAACACCAGCAGAAACCTTGTCACGAACAAATTGACAATCAACTTCAATATGCTTCGTGCGTTCATGAAAGATAGGATTTGTCGTAATATGAACAGTAGCCTGATTATCACAAAATAAGAGAGCAGGAGATGAACTGTCAGCTTGAAAATCCTAGAGTAATTGTTGCAACCAAACTAACTCACTTGGAGTTGAAGCTAAGGCATGATATTCAGCCTCAACGGAAAAACGAGAAACATTAGCCTGTTTCTTTGCTTTCCAAGAAACCAAGGAGTCACCAAAAAAAACACAAAAACCAATAACATAAACACGAGAATCTAGACAAGAACCCCAATCAGCATCACTTAAAGCACGGAGCTAAACTGAGGAAGTTACAGAAAAGAATAAACCTTGACCAGGGCAGCTCTTAAGATATCGCAGGAAATGATGAACAGCCTACAAATGTGAATGTCTAGGATGTGCCAAAAACTGGCTCAATTTATGCACAACAAAAGTAATATCAGGTCGAAACAATGTCAAATAAAGAAAACGACAAATAAGTCTGCGATACTTAGAAACATCAGGTAATAAGTTACCATCAGAAGATGACAAATGAAGCTTAGGATCCATAGGCATAGAAGCATGCTTACAAGCCAAAAAACCTGTATCTTCAAGAAGTTAAAGAGTGTAATGCCTTTGAGAAAGAACAATACCCCTATAAGAATAGGCTATTTCTAAACTTAGAAAATATTTGAGAGAACCCAAATCCTTAAGCTTGAACCGAGAATGCAAGAAAAGCTTTAAGGAGTTAATGAGTTGGATATTTGGACCAGTGATGATGATATCATCAACATAGACTAAGAGAGCAACAAAATCATAACCAGAACCTTTAGTAAACAAGGAATACTCAGACTTGGATTGTATAAAACCAAATTGAATAAGAGCATAAGAGAACTTTGAGTACCATTGCCTGGAGGCTTGTTTGAGACCATAGATGGACTTATGTAATTTACACACCAATCTGCCCTCATGAGAAAAACTCTCCCCCTGTTTACAATAACCAAGGGGAATATCCATATACACCTCTTCAAACAAAATCCTATTCAGAAAAGCATTGTTAACTTAAACTAAACTTCATTTATGACTAGTAGCAAGAGCTAACAACACCTTAACAGTCACTAACTTAGCCACAGGAGAAAAAGTCTAAAAAAAATCTAAACCTTCTTATTGAGTATACCCTTCAGCCACTAAACGGGCCTTATGTCTATCAATCGAACCATCCGATCTATATTTGATCTTGAAAATCCATTTGCAGCCAATAGAATGCTTACCTTGAGGTAAAGGCACAACTGTCCAAGTGTGATTCTGCTCCATAACATCCAACTCGACCTTTATTGCAGTTTGCCATTGAGGAAACTTAACAGTTTGATGATAAAATTGAGGCTTACTTTGAGAAGAGAAATGCAACACAAAAAACTTATGTGAAGAAGATAAGCCATCATAAGATACAAAATCAGAAATAGGATATGGAGTAGCAAGAATAGTTGCTGCAGTAAATTGCAAATTATTTTGACATAACAAATTGCAATGAAAATCTTAGAGATAACAGGAGACTTGACAACACGAGAGGATCGCCAAAGAGGAACAACTGCTGTAACACCCCCCCGACCCGACTCGGCTGGACCGACCCAGGGAGCGCTACTCGGACTTTCGAAGCTTTGTAAATTCATATACATTTCAAAATCCATGTGAGCCCATAAACCAAATGTTTCAAATCATTGGAAATCTTCATAGTTTTAAAATCATTTTCAAGTGAGCCCAACAATAAACTTTTTACAAAAATTTCGGCAGAGTACCGTTTGTTTTTCGGACTTTCCAAAACCTGTTTTTCACAATTCAAATCAAATACACATTCTCAATAACACTTCAATATCAATTTCAAACAATTGCGCACTCTGCCGTTTAGTGCGACTTTTCATCACATTTTATAAAAATAAAACAAATCAAACTTTAATATTTACAAACATAATACTAATATAAGACATAAATCATAAATATTTAATTACAGAACATATTTACAGACTCACTGTATATGCATGCTTACAAAATATATATATATATATATATATATATATATATATATATATATATATATATATATAACAATAGAACTACCCAACTGTAGTAATCCTGTGACTCGGTCTGCAACTCTTTCTTCCTTCAGTCTTTAGCTTCTTCCGGATCCCTGGTACCTACGCGTTAGAAACAAAACTAACGCGCTAAGCATATAGCTTAGTGGGTGTACTATAAACTCAATTATGAAAATCATATATATAACTTTTAATAATAAACAAATCACAATATATATATATATATATATTTCAATTCGAATCAGTTACAAAATCAATTTAACTTCCAAGAATCAAACCATAAAACAGTTTTAATCACTTTCATTTCAACAATAAGATCAATGTATAAAATCAGTCAATAAAGTTATTCAATTCATTTCTCAATTCACTTTAAATCTGGCCCGCTAGAATACTCAACATACTAGGACTGGAATATGGGTCAAACTCCCACCCTAGGACGAATCCTAAGAGTGGTACGTATCTCCCTACTCTAGGACCGTGGGGACGGAACCTAGAGAGGTACATAACTCCCTATCCCAGGAACGAATCCTTAGGAAGGTACGTGGCTCCCAACCCCCAGGACGAATCCTGAGGAGGTACGTGTCTCCCAGCCTCTGGACGAATCCAAGAGGAGGTACATGAATATCATCAATAGCAATCAATAGCGGCGCAGTACTGCTCAGTAAAACCCAGCTGGTATACCAACCTCCTATATCCATTTCTATGTTTACGTATCCTAGGGCTTCGATAAACTATGTTCACAATCAGTACTCAATAGATATACACTTCGCACAATACTTTTCAAGAAAATCAACAATAATCATACAAAGTATAAATCAAGTATTGTTAATGAAATTGACATAATCGAAATACAATCAAAATGCGATCTAACATAAAAGTGTTCCAAAATCAACAATAGAGATAGCAAACATCGATTTTACATATAAAATAAATACTTTACTTACGAAAAATCGAAAACGAGAACTTTTCACGAAATCGAAAACGAAAACTAAAACGGAAACGAAAACGAAAACGTAAACGAAATACTTCTCGTAACGGTTCGGAAAACGAAAGTACACCTACCTGGAATCCATTTTTCGTTCAAGAAATCACGGTTCTACGATTTCGTTTTCCTTCCCTTTCCCTTTTCTCTTTCACCCACACTTACTTTCTCTCTCTTTCTTCTTCTTTCTCTCTTCTTCTTCTTCTTCTTTTCTTTTCTCGGTCTCTTCTCTCTCTTCTTGCTGTTTCTGTTTTTCTGGCTTCTGCGAGAAGCTTCTTCTTTTTTTTATATTTTTTTTCGCTACCGCGACCGTCGTCGCGACCTGTGGTCGCGCCACCAGGTCGCGGTGCTCACTGGAGCATTCGCACCGCCTTCGTCGCGAGCACACCTCGCGGTCCCTTGGTCGCGCTGGTGGTCGCGTTGCTCACTGCCAGATTTTGACATTTTCATCGCGACCTGTGGTCGCGGTGACTGGTTGCGATGCTCACTGCCAGAAATCTCGTTTTTCACCGCGAGCAAGCCATCGCGACCTGTGGTCGCGGTGACCAGGTCGCGATGCTCTCTGTCTCCATTTTCGATTTTTCATACATCAATTTTCATACATTTAATTACATTTACACCCCCTCTAATAACAAAATTTATTTTCACATATATAAAATTAATTACCCAAAATCCGGGATGTTACAACTGCACTGTCAAGATTATCAGCCAAAACTGCACTGTCATGAGAACCAAAACTATCAAGATTAGCATCCAATTCCAAATCAGAAGTAACAGGTGTAGGAAGACCAAAGTCCAAAGATACATCAGCAGAATGGGCAGTATTCAAAGATGCAATAGGCAACACCAAATCTGGAAATGGATCAATCAAAATAGATGCAGAACTGTTGATGGTATGAAATGGAAAGATGTCTTCATGAAAAATAACATCTCGAGAAACAAGAAACAGTTTGGTGATAATATCATATAACTTGTAACCCTTCATGCCTGGAGGATAACCCGTAAACACACACATACGAGACCGAGGTTGAAACTTAGTGCGGTGGGCTGATAATGTAGAGGCAAAAGCAAGACAACCAAAAACCTTGAAGTGAAAGTAATCAGGTGAAGCATTATACAACTTGTCATAAGGAGACTTATAAGCAAGGAAATGAGAAGGAGTTCGATTAATAAGAAAAGTAGCAGTCAGTAGGCAAAAGCAAGACAACCAAAAACCTTGAAGTGAAAGTAATCAGGTGAAGCATTATACAACTTGTCATAAGGAGACTTATAAGCAAGGAAAGGAGAAGGAGTTCGATTAATAAGAAAAGTAGCAGTCAGTAGTCATGGCCAAAGTAACCGAACCGGCGGTTCCGATTTTGGAACCGCCTATTCCGGTTCCCTTTTTTGGCGGTTCCTCCCCGATTTTTTTGGAACCGGCGGTTCAACCGCCGGTTCCAAACCGGTCCGGAACCGGAAAAATAAAAAAAATTAAAATTTATAAATACATTAATAAAAAATTTTAAATATATAAATAAAAGGGTTCATTTGTTCAACAAGAAATTTATTATGATAATAATAATATCATAAAACTATAAAATTAAAAAGAAATTTAAATATATAAATAAAAAATTAGTTAAGTAGGACTTACACTTAATTTAAATTAAAATAAAATATGACTGTAATACCCCCTGACCCGACCCGACTGGATCGACCCAGGGAGCGTTACCGGATTTTCAAAACTTTCTAAAGTCACTTTATACATTTCAAACCACTGAAAATCGTATCAATTTGTAATTTAAAAATATTTTTCTAGTGAGCCCATCAAAATTTCAATTTTAAAAATTTCGGCAGAGTTCCCTCTATTTTTCTGATTTCTCAAAACCTGTTTCAAATAAAACTCAAATCACATAAAATCCACAACACTTCAAATCTCATTTCATTCAAATGCGCACTCTGCCGTTTAGTGCGACTTTCCAACAGTTTTTAAAATAAAATAATTCAAAATTCAATAGTTACAAACCTTTATAAAAATGGAAAACAGAAATCAGAAAATTATTTATAAAACATCGATATAATGATCAAATTTACAGACTTCTGTATATGCATGCTTACTAATATAAAATACAAAATTTTATAACTACCCAATCAATGCAGTGACTCTGAACTCCAAGCTGCAGGAACCTCCTCTTTACTCCTTATCTGCCTCGGTATCCCTGTGACCTACGTGCGATAAAAACCGACGTGCGAAGCATATAGCTTAGTAGGTGTATACTAAACTCATGTAGTAAAATCATAAATATAATTAACATACTTTAAATCGCAATGTAATTAAAGAAAACAATACCATATTCAATTCAATTATGAATTTAAATCATATGAAATCTATGTAATAAAAACAACTAACTCATTTTCTTTTACAATTACGAAAACTTTCTTTTACAATCAATTTCACTTACTATAGTAAACATATAAATAACATTAATTTCTAAGTTCACTTCTAAACATATTATTCAATTCATTTCAATTATGACCCTCTAGAATACTCAACATAAACCAGGACTGGAATATGGGTCGTTCGACCACAGTGGCTGTCTGTCGAACATAACTCTCACCCTAGGAACGAATCCTAAGAGTGGTAAGTATCTCCCTACCCTAGGACTGAGGGTTCGGACCCTAGAGAGGTACATATCTCCCTATCCCAGGAACGAATCCTTAGGAAGGTACGTGTCTCCCTACCCCAGGACGAATCCGTGAGGAGGTACGTGTCTCCCTCCCCCTGGACGAATCCATGAGGAGGTACATAATAAATCATCAATAACAATGTCAATGTCGGTGCAGTACTGCTCACTGAACCCAGCTGGTATACCAACCTCCGATATCCATTTCTATGTCTACGTATCCTAGGGTCGTTTCAATACATTTTTCATATAACAATTCACAATTCGAAATTAAACATGACTAATATAAAACTTTCGATCAATATTCGGAAAACATATATTCAACGATTTGGTCATTTGAACTTCGGAACAAATGATTTCAACCTAATCAACAATCAAAATACAATAAATACAATTAAATCGAAATTAGTCAATCGAAAAACAATATAAGCATATATTTACTAAATTATTCAAAACTCAAATGTAAATCAAAACACATAAAAATGTCGAAAACAAGGTGTACACCAACCTGGATACCATTCCTACACTTTTTCCTTCTGGGTTTCACCTTTTTCTTTTTTCTTTTTCTTTCCTCTTCTCTTCCTTTCTCTTTCCTTCTTTTCCTTTCTCTTCTCTTCTTCCTTCTCTTCTCTTTTTCTTCTTCTTCTTTTCTTCTTTTTCTTCTTCTTCTCTCTTTTTCTTCTTCTTCTTCTCTCTTTTTCTTCTTCTTTTCTTTTCTCACTTTTTTCTCTCTTCTCACCCGCTGTTCCTCTTTCTTCTTTCTGTTTTTGGCTTCCGCGAGAAGCTTTCTTTTTTTATACAAATTCGGTCATCGCGACCTGTGGTCGCGCCACCAGGTCGCGCTGCTCACTAGAGCAACTCCACCACCTTCATCGCGGTGCTCTGGTCGCGCTGGTGGTCGCGATGCTCACTGCCAGAATTTTTACTTTTTCATCGCGAGCCAGTCAGCGCGATCTGTGGTCGCGGTGATCAGGTCGCGTTGCTTACTGCCCGAAAATGCCATTTTTCCCCGCGAGTAGCTTATCGCGATTTGTGGTCGCGGTGAGGGGTCGCGATACACACTGCCCCCAATTTTGCACTTCTTTTTCGTCCTGCATCATTCCTGGACCGTTCCATCTCGTCTTGCATCATTACTTTTAATTACGTTTTATACCCCTCAAATCACAAAATTTATATTCACATATTCAAACTTAATTATTCGAAATTAGGGATGTTACAATGACTAGATGAGAGATGATGTAGATAAGAATTATTTTAAAGAGATGAAGAAGGGTAATTTTGTAAAAATTGTATTTTACAAAATTATCCTTCTTCATCTCTTTAAAATATCTCTTTTCTACATCATCTCACATATATGATATATCTCATATATAAAAAAAAAAATTAAAAAGTGGGTACTGGATTGCAATAAAATAACGATAAAATTGAAATACAAATTATGATAATATCATAAAAATATAAAATTAAATAAATAAATAAGAAATTAGGGCTTGCACTTAATTTTACCTCAATTAAGCTACCTACGTATCCTCTAGAAGGAATCAAAGCCCACGTAGTTCTTTTACCTGTTATGTTCCGGAGGTGATTAATCGTCGCTTGTTCCTTAGGTAGCTGTTGTATCGTCATTGGTATCGAAGAAGTCATTGTCGTCGAACACCAGATCCAATTCCTGTTGCCGGTATGAAGCCTTGGTCCAGTCGTCAACACAGACCTGGATCTGTATTGAGTTAGGACTGAGCAATGTCCGTCTCTTGTCTAGAACATTGCCACCAGCATTAAATTCCTGTTCGACTGCCACGGTGGAGACAGGGGTTCCAAAAATTTGCTTGGCAATGAGAGCCAAAATTGGAAAGTTAGTTTTGTGCTCCCTTCACCAATGTAGAATGTTAAAGTCTTCGCTGTTCAAAAACTCAAAAGAGGTGTTTATGTAAAGATCAACCTCTGAAACATAGGTTGATGAAGACGAAGAACTCCCATGTACCCTTGATTTTTTGGTCAACACGCTTAACCCTAACTTCCTTAATGAGGGAAAGCGAGAATGAGAATGACTACTAGTACTACCACTTCTGCTTGGTTTCGGTTGCTGAACATTAATGTTCAGTGAGAGACCATATACAGAACGGTATTCGTCATACATTGAATAAAATAATTGCCTAACATTATTATATAAAGCACTAATATCTACGTTGTGTAGCCCTAGAGATTGATAATAAAGTATTAAATATTCATATAAACTATCAAATTTACACTTAGGGTCAAAAACTGAAGCAACAGTATAAATCTAAGGAATGTCCTTATAATAATTTAACCATCTATCTCTCATTGCACAAACACATGCAGTTAGTTCCGATACTTGTGCACATTCATTAATTGCATCTACAATATTAATGGCTTCACATAAAAATAAATGTGAAGTTGGATAATATATACCGGATAAAGCGTTAGTTGCATCATGAAAAACTTTTAAAAGCATACAAATTTTAGTACAAACATCCCAATGATAAGCATACAAATTAACGCTAGTAACATTATACTGTATAAATCTAACTAATAATTCTTTACAATCATAGCTTTCACAAAGCAATTTATATGTGGAGTTCCAACGAATTGGAACATCACGGAAAAACCTAATTGGATGTTTCTCGTTAGATTTACAATACCTAGCCCATTGTTTCATAGTGCTAGGATGTTTTCACAAATAGTATAGGGCATCCCTAATTGGTGTAATCCATTCTTGAAGTGTTTGCTAACCATGTTGTACACATATATTTAAAACATAACAAACACATCTTTGATGAAAACATCTGCCGCCAGGGTAGGGTTGACACAATTGAATTAATTGTGGAACTACGGCAGTATTGTTTGCAGCATTATCAAAACCAATTGCAAAAATTTTACTTTCAATACAATATTCTTCAAAAATAATTTTCATTAATTTATAAATATTATAAGCAGTATGGGTGTCATCAAAAACTCTAAATGCAAGAATTCATTTTTACAACTTCTATAATTGGTCAATGTAATGGCAAGTGAGTCATAAGTATGAATGTTTTTGCCAATGATCGCTCCAGATATCGGCACAAACAGACACATGACCCATATAATTTTGAAAATATCTAACTAATATTTTTTTTTCTTTTTTATAAATGTCACACATAGTACGTTTTAATGTGGTCCTAGATACTCTACATGCAGTAAGATTTAAAGTAATATGACAATATTTTAAAAAAATCAGTTTTTTCGCCAAAACTAAAAGGAAGATGTTCAATCGCTACCATTCTTGCTAATTGTTCCCTATTATTTACATCACTATATTTAAATAAAGGATGGATAGGAGATGTGCACCTAGAAATTTGGTATTGTCCTCGGCTACGCTTATGCTGAGCTTCGACTGGATGCTTGGTGTTGATGTGCTTCCAGTACGTCCCGTACCCTCCAAATTTGTTCCACTTAAAATTTTTGTTGCAATAGTTGCAAGTCACCACAACTTCCCTTAATTCCTTCTCCACCCTCCTTATATGAACTTTAAAAAGTTCAGATTTGTACTTTGCCAAATCTGGTAGTGGCATTTGTACGGTTTCACTTGGGGGGAGGGGGATGAGAATACTGAGGAGTAAAATTAAGAAGAGTATCATTACCAAATATTACCTCCTAAAATTCTCTCTGTTGTGCATATTGAGCAAAATTTACGTCGTTGAAATTTATTTTTGGGCCAGGGGCATAGCGACTCTACACTTCTTCAACATTTAAATCCGGTACCACGTCAATGTCTCTGTTGGAAACAGACCTTCTGGAAACAGATTTTTGGCCTCCAGAAGTAGACGGTCTTGACTGTGATGTCATTATAAATTTATAATGGCAAAGTATACAATTTAAATAATTAACGAAAATAATTGCAGTATTGAAAAACAAGAACAAGATTGAGAGAATGACTGAATGAGAGAATTAGAGAAAAACTGAGAGAATGAGCGAACTATTAAGAGAATAAGAGAATGAGGTTGAGAGAAAATGGTGTGAATGAATTGAAGAGGAATGTGGTTTATATAGTTTTTTTGGTTGGGGAGAAAAATAATATTTTTTAAAATTTAGGGGGTTAAAATATAATTTTTTAGGGATATTATTGTAATTTTACAAGTTGGAGCAGTTGGCCGAATGGCCAAGGGCTCCATGGCAGTGTCAGGCTGCTACCACTGGCAACAGCTTGACATCAGGCCAACGACCACATCTTTTAAATATTTTTTTTGTTTTTTAAAAATTAAAAAAAAAAAAGAAAAAAAAAATCGTCTAAGAACCGGAATCGCCAAAACCGGACTGTTCCTTGAACCGCCTGTTCCTAACCAGTGATTCCGGTTATTTTTTTAAGCCAACCGGAACCGGGATCTTGGGTCCCGATTTCGGTTTCTGATTCGGAAGCCGATTTTTAACTGGAATCTTCGGTTCTGGTTAAAAATTGCCGGTTCGGTTCGAACTGCTCGATTCGAACCGAACCGGGGCCATAACTAGCAGTCAGTATATATTCAGACCAAAACTGAATAGAAACCTTGATTGAAAAAATAAAGCGCTAGCTACATTTAGAAGATGTTGATTTTTTCCTTTCAACCACAAAATTTTGTTGAGGTCTCTCTACACACGAATACTGATGTAACACTTCTTTGGTGCGGAAAAAATCAGTAAAAGCTAATTCAAGGGCATTATCTGATCGAAAAAGCTTAATGCGAGCATCAAATTGGGTTTCTACAAGCTTGAAGAACCGAGGAATAATAACAGTAGCTTTAGACTTGTGTTTAAGGAGATAAACTCATGTAAACCGTGTGCAGTCATCCACCAATGTTAAGAAAAATTGAAAATCATTATAAGACAAAGTATGATATGGTCCCCATATGTCACAATGCACTAATTCAAATGGAACTTTGGACATATGATTATGAGAAACAAAACTCAACCTCCTTTGTTTTATGACAAATACAACAAGGACTCTCTTTATTAAATTTTGAAATATCACAAAGCAAATGATCTTTTAATCCAAGCAATCTCTTGAAAGAAATGTGACCTAACCTATTATGCCATACATGAGCAAAAACAGTATTTAAAATAGCAGTATTATCTGCAGCATCCAACTCTTTTGTGCCTAGAATATAGAGTTCATCCATCTTGTTACTCTTGCCAATCATCCTCTTGGTATTGATGTCCTGAATCATAAAGCAATTTTGGAGAAAATGGACAGTAAGTTGAGAGTCAAGAGTGAGAGCACTCACCGAAATCAAGTTAAACTTGAACTGAGGAACAAACAAAACATCATTGAGAATAAGTTCAGAACTTATCCTAACATCACCACAAAACTGAACAGGTATTTGAGTATGATTTGGCAAAGTAACTGTGGCATTCAACATAGGCTTCATAGAATCAAAAACACTAGCACTGGAACAAATATGCCGAGTAGATCTTGAATCCACTATCCAATATTAAGTATATGCAAATATAGGATTCAAGGAAACTGAGAAGCATATACTTGTAGTAAAAGAAGCTGCTGACGCATATGAAGTAGAATGAGTGTTACTGGAAGTAGATTGAACACTGTGTTGTTGATCATTGACTGCCTTAGATGTATTAGACAAATGGTTGGTGAACATAAAAAGAAGACTTTTATATTGGTCAAGGTTTAATGTCTGAATAAAATTCCCAACACCAACTTGAACATTCTTAACCTCTGTAGCCACTTGATTAACAGCAACAGAATTTTTCCTATGTTTCGATTTATAACCAGGGGGATAACCATGTATTTTAAAACATCTATCAACAGTATGTTCATGGAAATTGCAATGGGTGCAAAAGGGCCTCTATCTTTTCTGTCCCTTTTGATTGGTATTACTAGCACTATAATTGTTCTTAAAATTGCTAGATCCCTTTCCATAATCAGCCTTAACAGCCAAAGCAATATTGTTAAAAGTCGAATCTGCATTAGACATACCCAAAGTACTGACTTTCCTTTGATGATCTTCTTGTGATACCCTTAACTTGTGTAAAGGAATCAGTAAGTCCTGTGAGGAAAGACATAACGTATTCCATTTGATAGTAAGAATTTAGGTCTTTAACTCCACCACAAGAGCACTTTCCATAAGTACATGCAGGCCTACAATTGTTCAATTCTTCCCAAATAGTTTTCAGCTTATTCAAGTATACACTAACAGAGTTTTGGTCTTAAAACAAATTTATCAATTCACGTCTCAATTGAAATATCCTAGGTCCATTTCTTTGTTGAAACCTATCCCTTAGATCATTCCATATTTCACTAGCCAAAAATTACAGTAGCAGGGACAGAGTTTAGAATCCATGAAATAAAAACATTATTATTTCTTGTCCAAGAATTTAGAATGCTAGGATCAGTACCTTCTGGTTTGTTAATAGTTCCATTAAAAAAACCGAGCTTGTTCTTGACTGATAAAGCGATCAACATTGATTTGCTCCAAGAGGCATAGTTATCTCTTGTCAACGTCTGAGAAACAAGAACAAGACCTGGATTATCTGAATGATGTAAGAAGAACGGACTCGAAGTATCTTCAAGATTGGACTTGTTTGTCGAAAACCTAGGATCACTTCCATGCCTAGTTGACGAAGCTTCCATGTCAATCGAACAAGAAAATTACTTGTTGTGACAGAGCTTGAGGAAGAAAAGAAGCTCAATTGAAGCAAACAATGGATTTCACAACAAATCAGACCTATTACCATACTATTCTGTATATAGTGTATAGTGTGGTTACTATATTACATTATTATATTATTTTCATGTATATTATTATATTAGTATTTCCATCTATAAATAGACTTCATATTGTACTCAACAATCAGACTGTGAAATACAATTCTCAGTTTCACTATCATGGTATCAGAGCTATGGTTATCTAAGCTCTAAATTCTGCTTTTTCCAGCGATCTCTCCCACAAATCAGTTTTCCCTGGCGATCTTTCCACACTCCAAATAGATATGGTGTTCTTATTGCGCACCGCCATCACTTTCCTTTGTGCTGCACCGCCATCGCTGATTTTGTTCGCTCACCACCACTGCCATCTGGACCGCCTCCTCCTGCCGGCTCCAACACCGCCAGAATTGAGGTCATCGACCCTCCACCAGAGCTCCACGTGCTGCCTACTTGCCATAGCCATCCTGCCTTCTTTTTTCTTCCGATCAGCCACCATTGCAGAATATTTCCGCTCACCATCACTACCATCTGGACCGCCTCCTCCTCCCAGTTCCAATGCCACTGGAAACGCGATCACCGGCTGACCACCGGCTTTGCACGCTCCTTCACGCGCCGCCTACGCATTCCTTCTTTTCTCTGCCTCTATCTCTAATCGCCGTCGAATTTATTCTCACCTCCGGCACCGCTGAACTCGCCGGCCAACGAGCTTCACCGATCTAGTCTTTTTGCTGACCACTGACCTCCACCGTACCCTCACCAAAGTTGGTTGCGACTGTGGCGATTTTCACCTTTTTAGCTTGTAAAATTACAGTTTCAACCCCTGATTGGTTAATTATAGTTTCACCCTCACTTGGTTAATTACAGTTTCACCCTCAATTGGTTAATTGTTGTTTCTTCCCTTCAACTGACTATTTACATTATTGGTCCATCTATTTCTCTACATTACCTAGTTATACTACATTACTTGGTTATTTTTCATGAAAAATTCCTGAAAATTAAATGTCTCTCAGCCCATTCATGTTATTTTAGATGGGCCCAATTATATTTTATGGGCTCAAGCAATGCAGATTTTTCTTAAATGGCGAAAATTATGGCGTTATGTTACTGGAGAAATTCCCAAACCCGCCCAAATAACCGCTGAAACTGACGCCAAATTTTTTTAACGGCTTGATGATTGGGATAGCAAACATCATCAGATTATAACCTGGTTTCATAATACTTCGGTTCAATCTATTAATCTCCAGTTTGGTAGATTTGAAACTGCCAAATCTCTTTGGGACTTCTTGGCCACAAGGTACACTGCATCTGATCTTTCTCATCAGTATCATTTATTACGTACTTTTCATCAACTGCGTCAAGAACCTGGTCAGTCTATTGCCGACTTCCACTCCAGGATATAGTTTGTCTAGGATCAACTAGCCCTTTCAGAACCTACTTGGACGGATACTACAGATGCTGTTAAGTTTAATACTTACAGAGATCAGCAGCACCTGATACAGTTCCTTATGGCTCTCCATGACACATTTGAGCCCACTCGTGCCTCTCTCCTTTATCGCCATCCACTGCCTACTCTTGATCATGCTGTTTCTGAGCTTATTTTTAAGGAGACTCGTCTTGCCACACTTCAAAGTCAACACACGGATACTGCTTTAGTTACTCATTCTAAGCAGTCCTTCAAACAAAAATCTTTTTGCCATTACTGTCGAGAGCCAGGCAATTCAGTTCTGCAATGTTCCATCAGATGTTGTAAACATTGTCATAAACTTGGATCAGACCATTATATTGATGATTGTCCCAACAATCCTGATAAGAGAGGTGCTTCTACCAAACCCAAGGGTGCTACTTTCAAGAACTTCAAAAACAGTAAACAATTTTTTGTTGACACACACGGTACTACTGGTCATGATTCAGAAACATCTTCATTTTCCATTTATGATCTTGAATCCATGGTTCATCAAATTCTATCTAAGTTTGGTAATTCCTCCATTTCTACTTCATCAGTTGCCTCAGGTAATAATTCTTGGTATTTTGATTCTACCTGTTGTAATCATATGACCTCTTATTCTTCTCTATTTTTGACAAAATCATCTAACCCCTCCTTACCTGTCATTTATACTGCCGATGGCTCTTCGATGCATATTCAGAATATGGGTCACATTTCTACACATAATCTCTCACTATCTAATACTTATTTCATCCTTCAGCTTATATTAGATCTTCTTTTTATGGGTCAATTATGTGATCTTAGTCTTGATGTTCTTTTTACCTCTTCTGGTTGTTGTGTGCAGGATCCACAAACAGGAATGATACTTGGGATAAGTCGTAAAATTGGATGCTTGTTTGAGCTTATTAGTCTTCATCTACCTTCTCAGTTCCTTTCATCAAACCAATCTGCTGCTTCTGTACCGTCTTCATTAAGTCTTTGGCATTCACGGTTAGGTCATGTTTCCTTTAGTCATTTGTGTTATTTAATATCTAGTGGACATTTAGGCTCTGTAAGGGATGAACATTTTGATTGTATTTCTTATCAGTTAGTAAAACAATATGTTTTGCCTTTCAATAACAGTCATTTAACTTCACATGTATCTTTTGATTTGATCCATTCTGATATTTGGGGGCCCTCACCCACCACTACCATGGGGGGATCCAAATATTTTGTTATCTTCGTGGATGATTATTCTCGATATACATGGCTTTATCTTTTGCATAGTATATCTGAGTTATCTAAAACTTATTTCGAATTTGCTAATATGATTAAAACTCAGTTCTCTAAAACTATCAAAATTTTTCATACTGATAATGCCATGGAATATAAGGATGCAGCCTTCTTAAATTTTTTGCACCAAAATGGCACCATTTTTCATAGGTCATGTCCAGGGACGTCTCAACAAAATGGGCGTGAAGAATGCAAACACAGACACATTCTTAAAACTGTTCGCGCACTTCTTATCTCTTCTGCATGTCTTGAACGTTTCTAGGGGGAAGCTACATTAATTGCAGTATATACTATCAATCGAGTTCCCTCTCTTGTTATCAACAATCAGACTCCTTACGAACGACTTTATGGTACCCCTCCAACTTACCAAAATCTTAAAGTCTTTGGATGTTCCTGTTTTGTTCTTCTTCAACCTCATGAGCATACCAAGTTAGAACCACGATCTCGCTTGTCCTGCTTCCTTGGCTATGGTATTAAACACAAAGGTTATCGATGCTGGGATCTCATTTCTAATCATCTTCGCATATCTCATAACGTTGTTTTTTGGGAGCATAAAATTTTTTCTACTATGCCAAAATTTCACATTTCACATAATTCATCTCAAAATTTCTTCATCGATCCCACTATTCCTTTGTTCCCAAATGACATTGACCTAGGGATATCCCATGAGACTCAAACAAGTGCTTCTGATTGTACTCTACCAGCTTCCGAGTTATCTGAACCGCATGCTGATCTTGTACCAGAGTCTTCCCGTCCTTCTCTCCCTCATGTTCGTCAATCTAATCGGGTAAGGACACCATCTGCCAAACTTTGAGATTCATTGTTTCTCTACTATTCTCTCTTTACATGAGCCTCAATCATATAAGGAAGCCAGCTCTAACCCTGTTTGGCAGCAAGATATGGCAGAAGAATTGCAGGCTCTTGACAAGACTCACACTTGGGATATGGTTGACCTTCCTTCAAACAAGACTGCAGTGGGATGCAAATGGGTATATAAAATCAAAACTAAGCCTGCTCAGTTGAACGACATAAAGCCCGCCTTATCGCAAAAGGGTTTACACAAGAGTATGAGATTGATTATGAGGAAACATTCGCACCAGTTGCTAGACTTACCTCTGTTCGCAGCTTACTAGCTGTTGCTGCAGTTCGACGATGAAACTTACTTCAGATGGATGTGAAAAATGCATTCCTTAATGGTGATCTTACTGAAGAAGTTTACATGAAGCCTCCCTCAGGGTATGACCATCATCCACATAAGGTATGCAAACTTCGACATGCATTATATGGCCTTAAACAAGCTCTTCGGGCCTGATTTGCCAAATTTTCCTCTACCATCCAGCAATTTGGTTTTCTCTCTAGCTCTTATGATTTTGCATTATTTATCCGCAAGACTGATCATGGTTACATTTTCTTGTTACTTTATGTGGATGACATGATTATCACAGGAGATGACCTTGCTGGTATTTCTGATGTCAAAGACTTTCTTCGGCAACACTTTAAATGAAAGATCTTGGACTCCTTAGTTTTTTCCTTGGCCTTGAAGTTTCTTCTGATTCTAATGGTTTTCATCTTTCTCAAGCCAAATATGTTTCTGATCTTCTTGTTCGAGCAGGTTTAACCGATAGTAAGACTACTGCAAGTCCCTTGGAAGACAATGTCAAACTAATACCCTTGGAGGGTACACCGCTCAGTGATCCTACTCTTTATCGTCAACTTGTTGGTAGTCTTGTTTATTTAACAGTGACTTGACCACATATTGCGTATGCTGTACATGTGGTTAGTCAGCTCATGACCGCTCTGCACTTCACTCATTTTGCAGTTGTTCTTCATATTCTTCGGTATCTCAAAGGCACTATATTTCACAGTTTTCATTTCTTTGCTCATTCATCTCTAGATTTACAGGCGTATTCAGATGCTGATTGGGCCCGTGATCCTTCTGATCGACAATCTACTACTTGATTATGTTTCTTTCTTGGAGACTCTCTCATTTTCTGGAGTAGTAAAAAGCAAACTGTTACTACACGTTCTAGTACTGAGGCTGAATATCGTGCCATTGTTGATGCTACTCAAGAACTTCTCTAGTTACGTTGGTTACTTGGTGATATGAGAGTCAAATAGTCCACTGTTACTCCTTTCCATTGTCACAATCGTAGTGCTTTTCAGATCACTCACAATGATGTTTTTTTATGAACGTACTAAACATATTGAAATTGATTGTCACTTTGTTCGCCAGAATGTCACTCAAGGTACTGTTAAGCTCTTTTCCATTTCCTCCACTAATCAGCCTGCTGATATCTTCACTAAAGCTCATTATCCTGGACGTTTTCGCGATTTGGTTTCCAAACTCAAGCTTGCTTCTGTCTCACCATCTTGAGTTTGCGGGGGGATGTTACCATACTATTCTGTATATGGTGTATAGTGCGGTTACTATATTATATTATTATATTATTTTCATATATATTATTATATTAGCATTTTCATCTATAAATAGACTTCATATTGTACTCAACAATCACACTCTGAAATACAATTCTCAGTTTCACTATCAAGATTCAGCTCTGATACCATATTGAGTTGTAAAACGAGAAAAAAATGAATGAATGAATGAAGAATGATTTTATTCATTACTTCAATCAATTCATCAGATACAAAGAGAAGTATGAAAAATGTTTATATACAAAACAGTAGCTCAAGTAAACTAAAGCATCTAACTAATCAATTACCCAATTCTACTTAAAAAATAATAAGTTTACCTAATGTATGCAATTACTAAAATACCCTCAATTAATAAATAAATAAATAAGTCCAAACACTTTTTGTAATTTGTACATATGCTGAATTATAAATTTACCCTTACAAATTAAAAAATTGATAGCATTGCATTGCTTGGGTGGTATATTTATTAATTTTTTTTTTTGGAAAGATATATTCATTAAATTACTTATAAAATAATTATCTATGCAAAGTATATTATTTCTATGGATATATATTTGATGAAAAATCAAGTTGAAAATCAGATTTTTAAAATCAATTAACAGATTATATATGAATCGACTTTGTTAGTAGCAACATGAATAGATAACAATTCCTAACATATCAGACATTCATTCCTGGAAGAATTTTTTGCAAGAAAAGATCAGCCGGATGAAAAGTAAATTATTCCTCCAACAAAATTGCTACTAGGTAAAAAATCAGGAAGCAACTGAAACGTGTCTGTCAATAATACTCGTCATCAACTTAGTTATTAATAAGAGTAAATAATGTCTACCTCTTCTGAGGTTTGCTTAATTACAGGTAGAGTCAACTTTTGGGTTTATTAATAAAGACCTTCTCTTTTTGGGTTTACTCAATTACAAGTAGAGTCAACTTTTAACCAACTCTTCAGTTTTTTTACAAAGATTTTCACTAGTCAACTATTACCTTTGACCAAATTTTACTAAGGAAAGGGGAGTTATTTGTTAATAAACGATAAAGTTGACTCCACTTGTAGTTGGCAAAACCTCAAAGAGGGGGTCTATACAATTAGCTCTATTAATAAATATGGGATTATTTTTGTGTGGGATGACCACAACGATATGCCATCCATTACATGATAAGTGCATGTCAGATTAACATCTACAAAGAAACCAAACAAAAGAAAAAAAAAAAAAATAGAAACACTTCTCTCTTACTCTGTTTTTTTTTAAACAGTAACTATAACAAAGATAATGCATTTACAAACTTTTCCCTCTAAACAAACACTAGAAGAAAACAGACAAAGATCTGCCATTCACAGCTACAAACCATTTTCCATTTCCCTCACTTGAAATCCTAGCAATCATATACATATATATAGTTCAGCCCACAAAACCAAAACAAAAACAACAACAAAAGCGATTTAAAATGAATAGAAGAAGAAGACACAGTACATAAATGTCATTAAAAAACCCTCAAATAAAGATAAGAATACACATTGCACATAAAAGTTCAAGAGAAAAATTTCTCAAACAATCCATCAATCATAGATGAAAAACCCCAAAATATTTTTTTAAAAAAAAAGCCAAACACAAAACCCATAGCTGGTCGGGCTTCCTCGTCGGGCTTCGTTGCCGGGAAGACAGCTGGAACTGGTACGCCTGGACTGGTGGTGGTCAGTAGGAATGAGAATGGCGGTGGTGGAGGTCAGTGGTAATCATGAGAATAGTGGTGGATCTGGTGTGCGTCTTTGGTTTGGCTTTATTTGTCTTTGTGTGGGTCTTTGATTTTAGACAAGATTTATGTTTGGATTAGTTTAATAGTTTAATATAATATAATTTTATTATTATTATATTAATTATTTTATTACACACGTGTTATTATCTTATAACTACTAGATTAAATGACTGAAATAGCGCTTACTCCGTTAATGTTAACTATGTCAACTAATAGGAAGATTATTTTGATTGATTTTTAAAAAATTAGAGACTATCGAAACTAAAAATTAATAAAAAAATAAGTTAAAAGGTAATAATTTAATAAAATTTAGGGATCAAAATATTTTTTTTCCCTCAATAAAACTAATAAATGATTGTAAACTATTATAGTTACTACAATAACCCTAATTGTAGTTTACTGTGACAAAACAATTGTATAGAGGTCATTTTTTTAGTGATTTGAACGCATATAGAAATTGCTTTTAAAAGAATCTTAAAAAAAATATATTTATAATTCAGATGACTTATAAATGATCAAGTAAAATTTTAATAAAGGTTGCTTTTTAATTTAAAGTGATCTCCACTTAAGAAATTAGTTAAATATTTTAGTAAAAATGTGATATCCAAACATAAAAGTCTTTTTTTATATTAAATGATCTAATTATATTTATTATGATCCGTTTTGGCCAAACAAATTATTCCTGGTAGATTCAAGCTTGTTGATCTCCATTGACAGAGTTCGCACTCCATTAATCTCTGGTTATGGAGATCAATGGAGTTGAATTTCCATTTTCTTTTTTAATTTTTTTCTTTCAATTTTTTTATATAAGTTATTTGTTTTAAATTTTTTTTATTCATAAATGAAACTTATTGTTACATTATATATATGGGTTCAGCTAAATAAAAATTAAGCAGACTTTTCAGGTTTTCATTTAAGGGCTGTGTTTGGTTTGAAAATTTTCCACAGAAATGATAATTGTTTGGATTAGGATCATCTCCTAACTTAAACTTTTCCTAAGCTTTTATATATCTGAAGATGTAATGAATATGATTTCTTAAAATTCTATTTTTAAAAAGAAGGAGAATAGAACGTAACATCTTAACCATTAAATTGGTTATGTGCCACAGGTCTTTAAATATGTAAAAGCTTAAAAAACATTTAGGTCGGAGAGGATCCTAATCCTTTTTGTTAACATAAAGTATTAGAAGACTTGAAGCAGTGGACAACGAATGTAAAAGAGAAATTGTAAAATCGTTATCATAAATAACAAAACATTTCAGGTTTGGAAATTATAAGCCATGTTAGGTGGTAAATTTCCAACTAATCTATTTAATGCTAGACCAATAGTTTATTGTGATTTTATGGACAATCCTGAGATAATATTTATAATAATAAAATTTGAGTCTTCATGGATTGATAGAGTTTATGAAGCTCCAAGACAATTGACATTTGATAATTATTGTTAAGTAGGTGTTTTTTCTTTTTACTAGGGAGTTTTTAATATGGAGCCCATAAGGTTGTACATCAAATTTGACTAAATATCATGGGTGTTTCTGAAATTCTCGCATAAGTAAATTTTAATTTCATAGAAGCTAAAAAAAAAAAAATTATAATAAATTAAGGATGTTTTTAGGTAAATCTAAAATAGAAGTCTCGTATACAGTTATACATACTACATAGTGCAATAAATTATTGTATTTAGGTAAAATGTTGGGATAAAATATCATTATATTGTTATGTAAATAATAATCAATTTAATCTCTATTTTTTTTTACTAAAAAAAGTCCTTATTATTCCATTTCATAATAAAAAAAGTTTCTTTCAAGTTGGATAATTTAATCCCTCTAAACCTTTTCTATTAAGTTTTGTTAATGAATAAAGGGATATTTTATTACTTTTAAATCAAGATAATTTTAGGGATTTTTTTAGTAATTTTAAAAGAACATTCCTGTACTTTTAGAAGTTTTTGTAATTTTGGAGAAGATTTTGTTTCTTAATATTTCAAAAAACAAATTATAAATTTTACGGGATAATACAATCAATTTAATGTTTAAGTAATATATACAAGGGTATAATGACATGTTTGTTAAGTGGGATTGGACTAATCCTAGCCCAATCCCACGACTGGCAGTTGCATGGGAAATGACAATTTGTCCTGCTGAGGCAGGACAATTCGTCCGACTACAAAGCTTGGAACAATTTGTTCCAAATGGATATATATATATATATATATATATATAATAGTATAAATATTTTATTTTTAAAAAAAATTAACCAATTTTAATTTAAATAATTTAACTTTTATTATTAATTTAAAATAATTTTATTTTATTCAAAATTAATTTAATATAATTTTAAACTAACAAGTCTCACACTATAAAATATAAAACGTATAATTTTTTTGTTCAATCTCATATTATATCAAACAAGATAGCACTATTTTTAGTTCAATCCGTACTGCACTAAACACATAACAATACTAATTAGTTCAATCCAATTCCATAAAAATAGTTAAATCCAATATCGCGCACCAAACATACCCTAATAGTTTTTCTTAATAAAAAAAGTAGCGAAAATATTAATGATAACAACTTAGAAGGACTAGTTTGATATAAATTTAAACAAGATGGACTATTTTGATAATAAATAATATAAATGTTTGTAAATTGTCTAATTCTCCAACTCTTAGACAAATTGACTAAATTGATAATATTTCAAACAATTAGGATGATTTTGATATTTTCCAAAACTATTAAATATCAAGACACAAAAAGTGTACATGGTTTGACTTGAAGTAGGGGTGGTCACGGTTCGGGAACCAACACACCCTAGGAGGAGCAACCAGAACCATAACTTAGGGGGACTGATTTCGGTTTCAAAACCAACTGGTCCACACCAGTTCCTGGTTCCGTTTCGGTTTTGAAATTTTTTTTAAAAAATTAATTAAAAAATTAAAATATTCTAAAAAAATTAAAAGTGGGTAACGGAGCTACAATAAAATTATGATAAAATTATAAAAGTAAAATAAAATATAAATAAATAAATAAGAAATTTGTGCTTGCACTTAATTTTACCTCAACTAAGCTGTCTACGTCTAGGAGGAATCAAAGCCTACGTAGTTCTCTTACCTTTTATTTACCTGATTGTGAATCATCACTAGTTCCTTCGGTGCTTGTGGTTTCATTGTTGTAAAAAATATCATTATCATTCGATGGTTAGTCCATTTCTTATTGCATCATTTGCGCCTTGGTAAATATAAAATTAAAATTAATAATTGAAAGAAAATTGAGAGAATTGAGAATTGAGAGAATTTAAAGAATTATGAGAGAGTAAGAGAGAATATGTTAGAATTGTGTGAAAATTTTGGGAAAATGCGACCGTTGGCCACATATGTGGCCCAATAGCAATGTTGGGCCATTTCTATATTAATTTTTTTTTTTTTAAAAAAATTAGTTTTAATTATTTTTGGAATCGGAACATGTGGTTCTAATTGGTTTCGGTACCCGCTGGTCCTGAAATCGGTGATTTCGGTTTCCACCGGTCTTGGAACCAGCGATTTCGATTTTAAAATACATGGAATTAGAATCGGGACTGCCTGATCCCGGTTTTGGTTCCCGATTATTAACTGGAATTGGAACCGGCCGACCGGTTTTGATTAGGAACCGCATGGTTCATTTTTAAACGGACGGTTCGAACCGAACCGTGACCACCAATAACTTGAAGAGTTGAAGGTAGAAAATTTTGACATTCTATATTGATTTTTCTAGTTCGAATAATAATTTTAATATCATTTCTAGAAAAGATCGTAAAAAGTATTTAGGATAATAAATATTATCAATGGTTTTTTTTTTGTCAACACTGTTACCCATAAATGTAATTTATACAATAATATTTTATTAAAAATATTAATTATAAAAATATTCCAACACAAAATGATATTTTTTTAATTAAAAATAAATTAAGTACTATGTGCACCCATGTTGACATACAAATAGGATTAATGTAATTAATGGTATTCTAAAGGGTAAAAGTGAATGAAAAGGATTGACACAAAGGTTTTTAAAGTAATTCGGCTTAAAAGAATGCCTACATCCATTGTTCTTAGTATTTTGGGTGAGCTCGCTTTGGGTGTGTAAGGAGCTCGCTTATAGGTATTTTTCTGAAAAAATTGGTAACCCTTTTAATAGAGATGATCTGTCTCTTTTATAATGTGAAAGGATTTGAGTCATTATGTTTTACATGGAATCTAATTACATGAATTATGAACTAAATTACATCCCTAAGAATCACAATCTAATTGAAATACAATTACTGAAATTAAGGAGTTTGAGATTGAATGGGATTCTGCTAGTTGACTAAATCGAATCCTTTTATTCTGGGGATTCCTTCTTTCATTGGGTCTTCGAGTTGATAGCTGTGCAGACTGGGTATTATGTGATTTGCGAACAAGCAGTGGATGAAGGATGGTGCTTGATTCCTTCAAGTGTTTCGAGGGTAGTAGCTCGCGTAGAGCTTTCTTCTTTATGTACGTTAGAGTGGAGGCCCATCTGTTGTATCGTGATCTATTAGCTTTTTCTGCTTGTTGGGCCTTATTGTTTCTTTCTGACTCGTATGGGCTTCGTTGGTTTGTCTAGACCTGTTGGGCCTTTTAGTGCCTTTGGGCCTAGCGAAATTTGGCACATCACATTAGCCTCTCAACTTCTAGCTTGATCATTTCAAGGTGGAAGCTGCGATAATTTCTTCCTGTGGACTAAGGTTTTGAAGAGTTATGTTCAGTTCGTTTCTTCTGGGAAGGCCATGGGTTGTCTTCTTTGGTCGCAGGTACTAGGTCATAAAGACTATTACTCTTCTGTTGAGTGGGAACCATCGTTTCAACTGCCATGCTGTTAAGAGCATTTAATGCATGTATTAAATCAGTGACCCTTCGAGTATCCCGCCATATCCTCAGGTTGAATCTTGACCGTAGATTTCCTTTCAAGTCATCATTACCTTGATCCAATGGCTTGAATCTTCAGATATATATAGGGCATTCTTTATTATTTTCTCCATTCTTCAAAAAACTCCTCTGAAACTTCTTTATTCTTTTCTCTAAAAATAGTCTTCAAGGGGGTTACGTTTCAACTCCGTTTGCCATTTCCAGTCGCCAAAAATATCCTAAAGCCTGTATTTATCTGCGCAAGAGTGGTTCTGTCGGTGTCTTGCTTGCTACAAATGTTTTTCTTCATTCTTTTCGTGGTGAGTTTTCTGCTTTCCTTCTTTTTCTTTACCATTGTCCCTTTTCTTGTTACTTTGTCTTTCTAGTCCTCCAAGTCCTTCGTCTTAGTTCTTCAGTGCGCTTGAATCTTCTTCGGGTGCCTAGAAGTTGTAAAGTTTTCTTTTTTCTTTTTGCTGAGTCTAATTATGCAATTGTGACCCTCTGGTGCCTCTGGCTCGAGCTTTTAAGTTGCAGTAGATACTTAGGCTCCTTTTTGCTGACTGATTTTAGGTTCCCCCTTTGTTGTAGATGTCTAGTTCGAGCAATTAGAGGCGTCGTGAGGATAGAGGGGTGGAGGCTTCTGTCTCTTGTAGTCAAGGGGTTGAATTTCCTCAGGAAAGTGCTATGAGGACGGTCACAATAGCTCATATCGCTGCCAATCAGCAGGAAGATGTGAAAATAGTGAATGGCATGGAAATTATGACCAATCCTCCGCGGGCTACCTATAGGGGCTCACGTCGGAGAAAAGAGGCTTTTTTTCTTTTTTCTGTCCCTTCTATAATCTGTAGAAGGGATTTGAGGCTTATGGTAGAGTTGTTTTATCCTCCTAGAGGGCACCAAATGTTGGTTCCTACTATAACAGACAGGCCCGCCTACCCTCCTTCTAGCTACATCGCCATTAGCCTGCACCACCTGATCGCAGGGTTGAGGTTCCTTATCCCAGGGTTCCTAATAGAGGCCCTGAATCTCTTGAAGTTTGCCCCAATGCAACTTATCCCTAGGTTTTATGGCCAGCTTATTACTCTTTACCTCACGTTTAGGAGGCACAGGGTCCCCCCTCTAAGTGACAATGTTATTAAATACTGCTTCTTCATAAAGCAATGTTCCTTAGTAAGGGGTATGTCCGAGGGATCTCCACATGATGGGATACACTATCTTGGTGTGTGAGTAGATGAATATAAAGGAATTATAAAGCGATGAATACACTATCTCCACATGTTCTGCTACGGGGGGACTCTAGCCTGAACGTGGGGAATTATAAAACGACATACTTCTTTGTAAGGGGTCTGAGATCGAACTCATAAAAAATAAGAGTTTCGTGCTAATGCCCACTAAGTCTAGTTGGTAACTATTGGTAGGGCTAATCTTCACAGTTGATTTATTCATATTCTTCTTATTTGTAAGAGGCATGGGCTCAAATCTTGTAATTTTTAAGGAAGAGAATGAGGTGCTTGACGTTCTCAATGCATTGCTCCCGGGGGATCCAAGGGAACTCGCTGAATATAAGCGGGTTACTGAAGAGCTCCTGGTAAATTTAAAGCTAGCTCCTAATTGCGGGGAGGTGATGCGGCTTGATGAAGTGCAGGATATCCAAGAAGTAGCTGTGTTATATACCTCGAGCAGGGTAGTTGTGCCCGCCGAGCAAGTCCAAGGGATAGCTTGCACTCGATCTCGTTGCCAACGACAAATGGGCTGCCAGCAACAACGACAACAGCGTCAGCAATAACAGCCCCATCAACAACGGCATGATCAGATGGGGAGGCTGAACACACTGAGGTGCCATTCTATTAAGAAGGGAGCCAATGTTTCTCATTTTTCTGTTCCTCCCAAGAATGCTAGAGCGGAAGGGTCTAATAAAGGTGACTAGCCCCCACTACTAGAGCTGCCCTCTCCAAATCTTCCATTACCTACTCCTGTAAACGCCATGGGTACTTATAAGAAATAGAAAAAGTTCGATTTTGATGCTTCCACGGAACAGCCTGTCCAGAGATGGATGCCTACTCATTCCGCTGTGGTGGGCCAAACTGCTTTCCCGTTCTCAAGCCAGGGCCTCAGTCCAGTGGCGAAGGAGTATTTTAGGCGAGCCCCGACTTTTTACGAGGAGTTTCTCACTGGCAGCCTAAGCCAGCGCATTGAGAAGGATAAGAGGATGAACCTCCGTTACACACTGGTTCGTCTTGCCCTCATAGTAAGTGTTTAATTTTCATACTTTTTTTTTAAGAGGTATGGTTCGCTTAAACATTTTTTCCTTTTCTTTTAGACCGCCAACCTCGCATACAAAGATATGCTCGATCTAAGGAGAATGATGCAAAAAGGAGGGAGTTGTACAACAAACTCGTGTAAAGGCAAGGAAGGAGCTCGCCGTAGGGGTAGATTATGAAAAGCAGTTGGCGGCGGATTTTAAGGAACCTCAGGCCCATGGGAAGGCTTTGAAGTTGGAGCTGAAGTAGTCTGCAGCTAGGTTGACAGAGTTGCAAGCCGATATCGAGTGGGCCAGTGGCGAGCTGGTTCTTTTCCAGGGACTCTTGGTGTAGCACCCCCCGACCCGATCCGGCCGGACCGATCCCGGGGCGCGCTACTCGGACTTTCAAAACTTTTCAGAAACTCATTTTTACGTTTCAAAATCACCGTGAGCCCATAAAATATTTTAAAGATCCTTTTCAAGTAAGCCCATAATAATAATTAACTTTTGCGAAAATTCGGCAGAGTGCCGTTTGTTTTTCGGACTTCCCAAAAAAAACCTGCTTTTACACAATCAATTCAATACCAATTTCACTAACACTTCAATAACAATTTCAAACAATTGCGCACTCTGCCGTTTAGTGCGACTTATCAATCACAAATTATAAATTAAAACCATTCAAAACTGTTATATATATATATATATACATTCAGAAATCGTAAAATAATTAATTAAAATCATATTACAAAACATATTTACAATTCCCCTGTATATGCATGCTTTCAGAATATATATACATAACAAAAGTATAGCTACCCAACTGTACAATCCTGTGACTCGGTCTGCAATTTCTCCAGGTCTTCAGTCTTTCGCCTCGTCCGGATTCCTGGTACCTACGCGTTAGACACAAACTAACGCGCTAAGCATAAAGCTTAGTGGGTGTACTAAAAACTCAATTAAATAAATTACAATATAATTATTCTTTAAAGAAACAATAACCCACAAGATAAACATTTTCATCACTAATCGATTTCAAAACAATTGAATTTCCAAAATTAAATCATTGAACAATTTCAATTTCTCGAAGTACAATAATGAAATCATCATAAGAATTCGATCAATAAAATCATTCGATTCACTTTCAATTCTATCAATTTTGGCCCACTAGAATACTAAACATATACGGACTGGAATATGGGTCAAGCTCCCAACCCCCAGAACGAATTCTGAGGAGGTACGTGTCTCCCAACTCTAGGACCGTGGGTACGGAACCTAGAGAGGTACATAGCTCCCTGTCCCAGGAACGAATCCTTGGGAAGGTACATTAACTCCCAACCCCCGGGACGAATCCCGAGGAGGTACATATCTCCCAGCCTCTGGACGAATCCAAGAGGAGGTACATCAATATCATCAATATCAATCAATCAATATCGGCGCAGTACTGCTCAATAAAACCCAGCTGGTATACCAACCTCCTATATCCACTTCTATGTCTACGTATCCTAGGGCCGTTTCGATAAACCAAATTCACAATCAATTTCGCAATAATTACTCAATAATCGATAATCATTCAATAGTCATATAAATCACATAATAAACTTCAAGAAATATGAACAATATTCACATACAAGTCTAAATCAACTGTTTAAAACGAAATCGGAAATATTCGAAACACAAACAAATGCGATCTCGTATAAAATCTTTCCATAATCAACCATAAGTATATCAATCATCAATTTTTACACATCGAAAATGGAAATCGAAAACATTTAACAAAATCAAAATCGAAAACAAATAACGAAATCGAAATCGGAAACAATTAACGAAATCGAAATCTAAACGAAAACGAGAAACGTAACGAAAATAAAAACGTAAACGATAACGAAATGCTTTTCGTAACGATTTCGAAAAAAAAACAACGTACACCTACCTCGAATCCGTATTTTTCGTTCGACAATCGCGGTTTCACGATGTCGTTTTCCCTTCCCTTTCCTTTCTCCTTCTTCCTCTTCTTCCTCTTTTTCTTTTCTTTTCTTTCTTCTTCTTCTCTCTTCTTCTTCTTCTTCTTTTTCTTCTCTCTTTTCTCTCCTTTTTCTCGGTTCCTTCTCTCTCTGTTTTTGGCTTCTCGCTTCTGCGAGAAGCTTCTATTTTTTTTATATTTTTTTCGCCATCGCGACCGCCGTCGCGACCTGTGGTCGCGGCACCAGGTCGCGGCACTCACTGGAGTGCGCGCACCGCCTTCGTCGCGAGCGCGTCCTGGTCGCGCGACTGGTCGCGTTGCTCTCTGCCCGTTTTTGACAATTTCATCGCGAGCAGTCCATCGCGACCTGTGGTCGCGGTGGCTGGTCGCGTTGCTCACTGCCAGGTTTTGCCATTTTCATCGCGAGCAAGCCAGCGCGACCTGTGGTCGCGGTGACTGGTCGCGGTACTCACTGCCAGATTTTTTTGCGTTTTTCACCGCGAGCGAGCTGTCGCGATCTGTGGTCGCGGTGACCAGGTCGCGATGCTCTCTGGTCCAGTTTTCCAATTTTTCATTTTTCATTCATTTTTCACTATTCAATTCGGTCCGCTGGAAATCATAAAATAACCATACATTTAATTACATTTACACCCCCTCAAATAGTAAAATTTATTTTTCACATATTTCATATATAACAAAAATTCATCACCCGAAATCCGGGATGTTACACTTGGAGAAGTCAAAAAAATACTTAGCTAAGAAAGATGAGGAGCTCGCTCAGAAGGATAAAAGATGGGAAGAGGAGAAAGTGGCACTGGTTGATGAAAGCCAAAATCTTCTCTGCAGTATTTGGTTTCGGTATTCGCGCTTACCGTTAGATTTCATTGGTCCAGTTGTTAGGGAATTGATTGGGGGGTTTTGAGGAGCTACGAGAAGCGGGTGCAATCGATGTTCCTTAGAAAGGCGTGGGGTGCAAGGCGGAAATGATAGTCAGGTTGCTTTAAGGGGTGAGGATCCTCCACCTGGCCGGGCTTGACTAATGGCTTTCAATGCCTCGTCTTTCTTCTTCTCCAACGTTTGCTGCCTCATCACATCTACGTATATCCTCACACTCGAATCAGGCGTCTTCTACCCCGCAGCAAACGCATCGTGCTTCCTCGGCGAGGTCATTCAATTCAACATACAATCCTTCTTCCCGGTGGGGTCATTCAATTCAACCTTTATTCCTTTTTTTTCTGGCGAGGTCTTTTAATTCAACTTCCAATCCTTCTTCCTGGCAATGTCCTTCAATTCAACCTTCTATCCTTCTTCGGCTACCATTCTGGCGAGGGCCTACAATTCAACCTGCAATCCTTCTTCGGCTAACGTCCTGGCGAGGTCATTCAATTCAACCTCTAATCTTTCTTCGGCTATCGTTCTGGTAAGGTAATTTAATTCAACCTTCAATCCTTTTACGGCTATCGGAGCTAAGTCGTTATTTCTATTGATCCTGTTTATAGGATATTGTAGAATTTCTTGGTCCTACAATTTTCTCACGAATTCATTGTATTTCGATTTCATTGTAATCTCAGCCCGTTTATGGCTTTAGTTAATGAATTTTCCTTTATTTTGACCAAGTATTGCATGCAACATATATAGATATATGCATATTTACGTCTATTAGCTCTAAACAAACAATCATTTAATGCATAGTAATGTGAAGCGCGAGTACTTGTATAAAAGGATAGAACCTGGTGAGTGACCTCGTTGGGAAGGGAGGGTTGAATGGGCTTTTGCTCGAGGATGTTCTTCTGAAGGCTGCATTTTAACGGTTTTAGTTATCCACGGGCTCATAAACTTGCCATTTCGCTAGTATGCCTTAGGTCTTTCCTAGCTCCTTGGGGAGGCTAGCTGTGGTAGGTATTGATTTCGCTAGTTCGAGAGCTCGTAAACTTCTCAGGTTGGTGAATCTTGTCAACTTTTAGCAGGGCTCCTCGGGGAGGCCTACCACCACAAGTGCTAATCTCACTAGTTTGAGAGCTCATGAGCTCATCAGGTTGGTGAGTTTTGTCGACTTTACACAACTCTTCGGGGAGGTTGTTTCCCATAAGCACTGACCTCGCTAGTTTGAGAAATCATAAGCTCCTCAGGTTGGCGAGTTTTCTCGACTTTACACAGCTCCTTGGGGAGGCTGTTTACTATAAAAACCGACCTCGCCAGTTTGAGAGCTCGTGAGCTTCTCAGGTTGGCGATTTTCTGTCAATTTTGTACTTAGGTATGTTGTGAGGGATTCCACATTGAGTGTTTATATTGACCCTGCTAGTTAATCGAGCTCGTCAGCCCAAAGGTTGGCAGGTTTTTTGTCAATGTCTACAACTCTAAGTCTATTCCCCCTAGTATTTCTATTGATCCCGCTTGTTAGATAGCCCGTAGGCGTCAGGTTGACGAGTTCCACCAATTTTTATACTCAGTTTTTTGGTAAGCTCGTAGGTTTAAAAGTAGAAGACTTTCTAGGTAATGAGCTCATTTGGAACGCTTTGCTGTTGTTTGAGAGAGGACGTGACTTTTTCATTCGTGGTGTTGTCCACTTTTAGGGGATTCTCCTCTGGCTCCACCTCGTAGCATACTGCGTGCTATGATACTGATCCCCTAGCCGTCTAAGGTCGAGGGAGCAATTTTTGGCATGAGAGCTTGTGGAAATAAAAAGGCATAACTTTATTGATTTAGGAAAATTGAGAACCATTACAGATATAGTTTCCCAGCTGTGTTATTTGGCCATTTTGCTATACTTGAGCCTTTCCGGCGATGAGCTGGTTGATTGATGGTGTTGGAGGAGACTTCGGCTAAAACTTTGGCCTTTGCTGCCTTCTCCCACGTCCCAATCTAATTGTCTTCTCGTAGCATGATCTAGCAACCACCTGTTCCCCGTACACATGTTCCACGCCCGTAGGGTTAGGAATTTTAAGGTCATATGCTTTGTAGAGGTGATTACCTCCAGATCGTTGAGAGCGGGCCTTCCTAGGACGGCGTTGTAAGCTGTTGGAAAATCTATGATAAAGAAGTCAGCCATTGTGTTCGCTTGGCAGCTCTACTCCTCCAGAGTGAGAGGCAAAGTGATTAGTCCCAGAGGAATGATCGAATTACTTGAAAAGCCGTAGAGTGGTTCGTTTAAAAGTTACAGGTGGCTTTATTTCAATCCCATCATCTCGAAGGCTATATTATACAGGAAATTCACTGAGCTTCCATTGTCGATTATTGTTCTGTAGATGGCCACTCCTCATATTGTTGCCATGATGACAATCGCATCATTATATGGCCACTGCACGCTTCGCATGTCTGCATCTGTGAAAGTCACCCTTTTTGTTATCGTCATACACTACTTCACAAGCTGTTCGTTCGCGCTTATCATCCTTATAGTAGAGTAGCCAGCCTCTTTCACGTGTCGTGTCAGCGACCTGTTTCAACTTCCCGCAAGATGAGGTCCTCCATGAATGGTATGAATTGTCCTTACTGTAGGCTCGCTTGGGATCGGTTCTGGGTGGACAGGTTTGATCATCTATTGTTATTGCTACTGATACCCTAGTAGCTGTGATTGCTATAGTCGAGGCTGGTTTCTTAGACGCGTCTTTAAGCTTGTAGCAATCAATCGTGTTGTGGCTCGCCTCGTTGTGGTAGGCACAGAACTTGTTGAGATTGTGAGTTCGGGTGAACGTCCTCATGGGAGATGGCCTACCGAATTCTTCCTTGTTCCTCTATGTGCTGAATATTTTATCCATGGAATCGGGCAACTGTGCGTAGGTCTGGTAGCGACCTCCATTTCTTCGCACATATTTATCATTCCTGGCCTTTTTGGCTAGCTGGTTTGTCAGGGCCTCGTTTCTCTGCGAGCCCCTATTTTGGTTGTGGCTATTATTACCATTACTTCCTCCATTGCCCTTCCGCTTGCTCTTGTCGCATAGGCTCCTGCTTCTGTCTTTCCTGGAACTTTTGTTGGACCCAAAAGCCTCTTCCATACGGATGTGGGTATTGGACCGCTTGTAGAAGTCTCTGAGGGTTTTTATCGGCTTGCTGTATATGCTCCGATAGAGTTTATCATCCTTCCGCAGGCTAGTGATAATCACTTACTAGTATGCTTCGTCAGTTGGGCCATCTACACAGTTGACCACTATCTGGAAACGAGCTATATAATCTTTCAGCTGCTCGTCTAACTTCTGAAAAATTGTCTCCAGATGGTACGAAGGGACAAGTTACTTCTTCAGGGTCTGATACTGGTTTATGAAAAGCTTCTAACATTGATTCCAGCTGATTATGATACTAGTGGGGAGCCCCCTTAGCCATTTTCTTGGGATTTCTCCCAAGGTTGCTGGGAAGCACCGGCATTTGATCCTGCCGTTGGTCGTGAGAAGGTTTATTTGCACGTTGTAGGTGTCTAAGTGATCGAAGGGGTCGCTGGACGCCTGGTAAAGGGGGATGCTAGGCATATTAAGCGCATTGGTAGCGGTTTATTATCTATCTCTCAGCTGAATGGGCTTCGCTCTATATACCTATCGTTGGGCTCTACCTCTTCATGTTGTTGTTCTAATAGATCCAGCCGTTGTAGTAATGCCTGATATTTGGGGGTTGGAAGGGTTGTCATTGATGCGCTGGAGGTGGCATTACCTTCCCTGTGGGGTGGATCCTGTAGGTGGGGTGACTTTCGTGGTCTTCTGGTTAGCGACCTCCTTTCGTTTAGCTGTGATTCAGCGTTTTATCCTCGGGGGATTTTGGCTGTTGGCACTGTGTGGCGATGTTTCCGTCATTACCCCTACCAAGTCGCTAACCATGACCTACCAAGTGTTGCCTGGGTCATTGAGATACGCTACGTGTTGGGGCGCCTCGATTGTCCCTATTGAATTCTACGTACCTTTCACCGCTAGTGTTTGTGTGAATTATGGGTCTAGCGTAGGGAGGCCCTTACCGTCGTTCGTCACATTCCGCTCTAGCTCGTCTGGTCGCGTTAGCAGAGTGAAAGGAGATTCCACCCCGCTGGATGGCGTTTCGTAGGAGGTTCCGCCTGTTGATATGATAGGCAGGGTGGTTCGAGTCATGTTCACCAGGAGTTGGTAGAGAGGTACTCTCCACGATTTGCTCGCGATGAGGTTGATTTTGCAAAAGGAGGTGGTAGTCGCGGGACATCTCCGCTACCATTCTTTCTAGTTTGGCCTGCCTCTCCATCAATTTGCTGAGGTCTGGACGTCTAGGCGGACTAGTTTCATCATGTCCTTAAGGTTCCATCTGGGGGGGGGGGGGAGTTGACCAGCCGGTGGGTTTGAGGCTGGTGGTGGAACCGTCGGGGCGGCGGGTGCCGCATTTGGCACCATTGGTGCGTTTGGCACCACTGGTGCATTTGGTATGACTGATGGAATTGGAGGTTAGTGAGATGCCTCCGAATGTCCACCAACTGGAGGTATGTCTCTACTCCTTACGGTCTTGAAGCGGATTCCTACGTCTCTCGCAATTAATTTGAAGGGATTTACTTGGGAAAACAAAAATAACACATGGGTATTATTCCTAAACCGGAAGCGGAGGTTTGAATTCTCAAACAGAGCCCTTCTTCTAGCGCCAAAATGTTGACATGTGAATCTGGTTAACATAATTAACAGTAATCTAAAGGGTAAAAGTGAATGAAAAAGATTGACGCAAGGGTTTTTAAAGTGGTTCGGCTTAAAAAAATGCCTACATCTACTGTTTTTAGTATTTCAGTCGAGCTCGCTGTGGGTGTGTAGAGAGCTCGCTTATAGGTATTTTTTTGGAAAAATTGGTAACCCTTTTAACAGAGATGATCCGTCCCTTTTATAATGTGAAGGGGTTGGAGTAATTCTGTTTTACATAGACTCTAATTACATGAATTAGGGGCTAAATTATATCCCTAAGAATCACAGTCTAATTGAAATACAATTACTGAAATTAAAGAGTTTGAGATTGATTGGAATTCTACTAGTTGATTAAATCGAATCCCTTTATTCTGGGGATTCCTTCTTTGATTGTGACTTCGAGCTGATAGCTGTGTGGACTGGGTATTATGCGATCTGCGGGCAAGCTGTTGATGGAAGGTGGTGCTTGATTCCTTCAAGTGTTTCGGGGGTGGTAGCTCACATAGAGATTTCTCCTTTATGTACGGCAGAGTAGGGGCCCATATGTTGTATCGCAATCTATTAGCTTTCTCTGCTTGTTGGGCCTTATTGTTTCTTTCTGACTCGTATGAGCTTCGTTGGTTTGTCTGGGCCTATTGGGCTTTTTAGTGCATTTGGGCCTAGTGAAATTTGGCACATAACAACCCATTAATTAGACTCATTTTATCTGCAATTTGTATTTCTTTAAATTTCAATTTGGGCCTAGCGAAATTTCAATTTGTATTTCTTTAAATTTCAAATTGAACTTTTGATACACATCCACTTGTAGTAAAGTGGTTAGTGTACCTTCTTCCCATTTCAGTGGTGAGGGGTTTGATTCCCACCATATGCATGTGTGATTGATTAATCTCGGCAGGTTCCGGCAGTTGTTGATATTGTAATTGTACCCCCTTCAAAAAAAAATTTGAACTTTTTATTTATTTATTTATTTTTATTTCTAGATATGTATTTTATCAATAAATTAAAAGTGAGGCATAATTTGAGGGAAAAAAAGGGTAAGGCATAGATTGATATTTACTTATGAGATTTATTAATTTTTGATAAAAATGAAGTATGTTATTTTTTTTTACTGACATTGATGACTTGTTAATCAATATAAATTTGAAACAATGAAGAGTTGTAAAGTTAATAAGTGAATCATCGAATGTCAGCTTTATGTTTTTTTTAATAGTTTATGTATATTTTATTTTCTTCTAAAATTAATCTCTTTAAAAATTTATAAAAGGAAATTAATTATGTCGTATATAGCAAATTTTTTAAAAATAATTATTTCTATTTTTATTCAAAAGAAATATAATATAAATTGAGTGTATTAATAATTTAAAAGAGTTTATAAACAAATTGTATAAAAATAAGTAAATTGATTTCAATAAGAATACTATCCGTATTATATACTTATAGTAATAAGTTAATTTTTAAATTTACATATAGGTGTTATAGAATGAGGGGTAGGACCATTATTAATTGAGTCAAATTATATGAAACCATATGCATATACTAATTGATGAAATATTAAACAAATAAATCTAGAATAATTTTCTCATAAATTTGGAATACTTCTTTCATTTATAGACGGTGTTGGATTTGAATTTTTGAACATCCATCATTAATTTTAGGTTAAATTTATAGATCAAAAGATAAAGTCTACTCTCGTCAACTGTGGTTAGGTTTGAATTTTCAAATAAATCCTTACGAAATTTCAACAAGATAAAATTCTTCCAAGAATTGTCTATCGACTCCAAAAGTCAAGCTAGACTTCATTATTAGCTACAAAAATAGTATTTATCTAAAAACATTTTTTTCCTACCCAAACTATTTTCAATTTTTTTCATAATAATGTTTTTTCATAGATTTCAATAAATTATGATAAATAAGGAAGTACACTTGGAAATTTTTTTGAAAGTTGCTTTGGCAGTGAAAGTAATTATTTCTTGAAATTCCTATCTGGTTTTTCCTCTCTCTCGTTTTCTCTCGGGTAAATGGGTGTGGAGGTAGTTTTGTCCCTCAGGGGTTTTTTCTTCCTCATTGGAAGTAGAGGTACATAATTTTTCTTTCTTATTTTGTGTGGGTTTTCCAGATCTCCTGTTTTCCTATTAAGGATTGTTCGAATTTGTGTCGTCTCCTTTGGTTTGCGTGAGTTTTGTGTTGACTCTTTTGGGGTTTCCCTTTTGGTGTTTGGTTTTTTGGGTTCTTGTTTGTGGTTTGTGGAGGGTGGTTTCGCTGTCTTTGTTCTGCTTGTTCTTCAGCTGGTTGAGTATGGATGCAGAGGAAATAGCCAAGTTATGTGAATATATGTCCCTGTCTGAAGACGAAGGCCCAGTGCTTCAGCTTCCAGGTGAGCTTCATGCGGAAGGGGCTAGGAGTATGTCCCATTGTTTGAGTGGTCGTATTTTATCTAGAAGAATAGTGAATCGAGAGGCTTTTAAAGCTGTTTTAGTACAAATTTGGAATACGGTGCATGGGGTAGAGATTGAGATGGTTGGAGATAATGTTTTTGTCTTTAATTTTCAATCCTTAGAGGATAGATTGATGGTGATGTCCAGGGGGCCTTGGCATTTTGATGGGAGTTTGATTGTTTTGGAAGAACCATGTGGGTTGGGGAATATATCTCAAATGAGGTTTAATAAAGTAGCTTTTTGGATTCAGATCCATAATGTCCCGCTGTTATGCATGAATAGGAGTACTGCTAAGTTACTGGCGAGTATGGTGGGTGATATAGTTGAGTTATCAAATGATCCTAAAGATTTCTGGGGAAAGTATTTGAGAGTAAGGGTGTGGGTTGATGTTTCCAAACCTCTCTGTCGGGGTCTTAAAGTTTGGGTAGTAGAAGTTGGAATGATGATCACAGTGTTGTTGAAATATGAGCGTCTCCCTGAATTTTGCCATAATTGTGGTTTGCTTGGGCATCCTCTCAGAGAATGTATGGAGGTTGTCCCTGGTCCAAGTGAGTTGAAATATGGAGCTTGGTTGAAAGCCTCGCCCCACGTTCGTCCTAGGGTATTTAGCTTTCGCACTTTTAATACTAACAGGGAAAGCTCTGATAATGTTTTTCAATAGGCGAAGAATGTTTATGGAGAATTTTCAATTGATAATCATGCCAACAGTGGCAAGAAGAGTTCTAGTTCTGAGGAAATTCCGGCTGTTATTCCGGTGAAACAGGTGCTCATAGGTGTTCAAGGGGCGGTCTGTAATTCGAAAGTTCTCTCTAATCCAGTGGGGCTAGAGTCGGTTAGAACTGAGAATATCCTGGAAGGCGGTATCGTGCCTTTTTCGTGTGTAGGGTCTAACACAATCCTTTCTGTTGAGGATTGTGGTGAGGTGGCAGAAACAATTGCTGTTAAAGAGGTGGATATTGACAAGGATGTGGGTAAGGGGTTTGTTCAGAGTTTGGTGAGAGATGAAGATTTCGTGTTGAGCAATTCTATTGCTAATGGGCCTGATTGTGGGCTAGTTTCTTTGGATATTAAGCCTGAAGATTTGATGGAAGTTAAAGTTGGGGTTATTGATTTTGGGGAAGCCCAAACTTCTTTGAAGAAAGTATCCAAACGATGGAAGCGGATTGTTAGAAGCCCAATTCAAAAGAATTTGGTTGGTCTCCCAAGCCCAATAAAAAAATTCTTTACTGCTCGGGCCAGAAATAGACATTATAGCAGGTCTCCTAAGCAAAAGTTTCCAGATAAACCAAGTGATGTTGGAGCTTCGTCTGGTTTGGAAGCAGGCAAGAAAGGGAAGAGGAAGGTTTGTGATATTCAGCTTGATGATTTTAGCGAGAAGAAGAGGAAAGCTGATTCATCTTCTGACATGGCTGTTGTATCGGTGGAGCCTAAGGATCAGGCTCGCCGAGCATTATGAATACCATATGCTGGAACATACGGAGGTTGGGGAACCCTCGTGCGTTAGCAGCCTTGAAGAAGGTACTGCATAGATTTTACCCTAATCTAGTTTTTCTCTGTGAAACTAGGTTAAAAGGTGTCTGGGCAGAGCAAATAAAGAGGAAAATGGACTTCAATAATGGTTTTCATGTCAATTGCGAAGGTAAGAGTGGTGGTCTTATTCTGTTGTGGAACGATGTTTGGAAGGTGGATATATTGTCTTTCTCAAAGGGGCATATAGACTCCATAGTGCGAATGGATGCTGGGGTCTGTTGGCGGTTCACTGGAGTATATGGCTACCCTCAGTCAGGCCAGAGGAAAGATTTCTAGGAGCTGATGAAACGTTTGAAGTTAGGTAGCGGGCTTTCTTTGCTCTGTGGAGGAGACTTCAACGAAATCTTATTTTCGAGTGAGAAGAAAAGAGGTTCTGACAAAGCTATTTCTGGTATGATGGATTTTCACAACACTATTGATTTTTGTAATTTGGAAGATTTAGGTTTCTCAGGGGATTCGATGACCTGGAATAATAAAAGAAGAGGAGTAGGGAATGTCCAAGAAAGGCTAGATAGGTTCTTAGCTAATTCCCAGTGGAAGTTAATGTTCCCCAGATTTTCGATTGAGAATTTGGCTTACTTGCTTTCTGATCATCGGGCTATTCATTTGAAGATTTTGAGACCTCTGAAGAGATTAACTGAGAAACAATTTAAATTTGAGGCTTTTTGGTTGAAAGATGCCAGCTGTGGGGAAGTGGTTAGGAAAGCTTGGGTTGCTGGGGTGGGAGATTTTTCTCCAGGAAGTATCAATTTAAAGCTATCCTCGTGTGCTCTCCATCTGGAATCTTGGAGTAGAGCTACTTATGGTTCTTTGAAAAAGTCAATCACTTCTAAACAAAAGGAGATTGACTTGATTTTGTCCGGTCCCCTGGACGATGCTTTGGCTCTGAAGTTGAGACAGCTGGAAGAAGAATTGGGGAGTCTTCTATCTAAAGAGGAGATATATTGGCAGCAAAGATCTCGAGCGGACTGGATGGTTGGAGGTGATAAGAACACTAAGTTCTTCCATGCTAGGGCTTCGGCGAGAAGGAAAAAGAATGAGATCGTTAAAATTGTTGATGACAAGGGAGTTTGTTTTGATGATGAAGTAGGTATTTTAAAGACTGTTTCTGATTTCTTCTCTTCTCTTTTTAAATCAAGTAATCCTTCTGATGAGGATCTGGAAGCGGCTTCTTGCAATTTACGAAGGAAAGTTTATGGTGATTTGCTGGGTATTCTGTTTGCTGATTTTTCCACTGAAGATATAAAGGCTGCAGTTTTTAATTTGGGTCCCTCTAAAGCCCCGGGTCCTGATGGGTTCCAAGCTCTCTTTTTTCAGAAGTTTTGGCGTCATATTGGAGGTGATGTTTCCAGAGTTTGCTTGAAAATTCTAAATGAGGCAGCTTTTGTTCGAGAGTTTAACCATACCAATATTGTTCTCATTCCTAAGAAGATAGGTCCTTTGTCTATGAGTGATTATAGACCTATTAGTCTCTGCGGTGTCATTTACAAGATCGTTGCTAAGACTGCTACTAATAGATTGAAACAAGTGCTGCCTTGTTTAATCTCCTTTAATCAGAGTGTGTTTATCCCTGGGCGACAGATTTTTGATAATGTTATAGTTGCTTTTGAAGCTTTACACTCTCTAAGTAGTAGGAGATTGGGTAGGAAAGGCTTTGCTGCTCTGAAACTGGATATGAGCAAAGCATACGAGAGGGTGGAGTGGAAGTTCCTGGTGTGGATTATGAGGAAATTGGGGTTTCCTGACAGATGGATTAATTTAATTTTGGATTGCATTTCCTCAGTGAGTTTCAGTTTTGTGATTAATGGCAGGGTTTCAGGGAGGATTTGTCCTTCGAGGGGCCTTCGCCAAGGTTGCCCTTTGTCTCCCTACCTGTTTATTCTCTGCGCAGAAGGTTTTTCTAGTTTGATAAGTGCGGCTGAGTTACATGGGAAGGTCTTGGGTTTCAGATGCTGTAGAGGCAGTCCATTGATAAGTCATCTGTTTTTTGCAGATGACAGTATTGTTTTTTGCAAAGCAAATTCTCAGAGTTGTGCGGTTTTAAAAGATATTATCCGGGTTTATAGTAAAGGTTCAGGACAGATTATAAACTTCCAGAAGTCAGCCATTACTTTCAGTCCTAATGTGAGCAATGATTGTAGGTTCCACATTCAAGCTTTGCTCGGTCTAGACAATTCTCAGGCTCATGACTGCTATCTTGGTTTGCCATCTCTAGTTGGTAGAAACAGAAGGAAAACTTTTGTATCTATTACTGAAAAAGTCAGGAAGCGAGTAAGTGGGTGGTAGGGTAAATTTTTCTCATCTGGAGGAAAGGAAGTTTGTAACACCCCCTGACTCGACCCGGCTGGATCGACCGAGGGAGCGCTACCGGGTTTTCAAAACTTTCTAAATTTATTTTATAAATCGAAAACCATTGTGAGCCCATCGATAGATTTTCAAACCATTGGAAAACTAAATAGTTGATAGTTTTAAAACCATTTTCAAGTGAGCCCATCAAATCATATTTTCAAAAATTTCGGCAGAGTTCCGTTTGTTTTTCGGATTTCCCAAAACCTGTTTTTCCACAACTCAAATCAAATACAAAATTCAATAACACTTCAAATATCATTTTCAATCAATTGCGCACTCTGCCGTTTAGTGCGACTTTCAAACAATTTATAAAATAAAATACTTCAGAATTTAATATTTATAAACATTCAAAAAATGAAAAACAGAAATCATAAACCAATTTAATTACAAGACAGAATTTTACAAAACGTTTACAAATCTCTGTATATACATGCATATCAATCATAATACACATCAACATAAATATCTACCCCAGAAATGTGACTCTACTCCTCTGTCTGCAGGAAACTCCTCTTCAGTCTTTTGCCTCTTCAGTCTCCCTAGTACCTACGCGTTAGAAACAAAACTAACGCGCTAAGCATATAGCTTAGTGGGTGTACACTAAACTCAATTATTAAAATCATAACATAACTTGCCATAAAATACATATCACAATACAAATATAAGGAAAACATTGCTAATGAAAAACATATGAACTCAAATTAGTAAACTCAACTAAATCAATAATTATACTCAATATATTTCTCATTTCAATTACAAACGGTTTTATATATACACTAAAATAACCATGTCAAATCGATTTCGAAAACACTTATAAACATATAACTTATTTCAATTCAATTCTGGCCCTCTAGAATACTTAACATAAGCCAGGACTGGAATATGGGTCGAACTCCCACCCTAGGACGAATCCTAAGAGTGGTACGTATCTCCCTACTCTAGGACCGAGGGTACGGAACCTAGAGAGGTACATAACTCCCTATCCCAGGAACGAATCCTTAGGAAGGTACGTGTCTCCCAACCTCAGGACGAATCCGTGAGGAGGTACGTGTCTCCCTGCCCCTGGACGAATCCATGAGAGGTACATAATAATCATCAATCGCATATCAATATCGGTGCAGTACGGCTCACTGAACCCAGCTGGTATACCAACCTCCTATATCCATTTCTATGTCTAAGTATCCTAGGGCCGTTACGATAAACTATTTTCAATATTCACTATATTTACAATCAACGGAAAACATTCGAGTTCAATAACATAAATTTTTCATAGGAAAATCAACATTATTTATACAATAATCGAAAACAAATAATTTCCACGAAATCGAAGTAATGAAAATACGATCAACAATAAAATCATTCAACGAAAATAAAATCAACACATGAGAATGAAAATCTTAGAATAAATCTCAGATTCAAACTACAAATACTTAATGCTTTTTGTAAAGAGTTCGAAAACGGAGGTACACCAACCTGGATACCGTTTTTCGTTCGACTATCGCGATTCTAGGTTTCTTTTCTTTTCTCTTTCTCTTTCTCCTACACTTCCTTTTCTCTTTCCTTCCTCTTTTCTTCTTCTTCTTCTTCTTCTTCTTCTTCTTTCTTCTTTCTCTTCTTTCTTTCTTCTTTCTTTCTCTTTTTTCTTCTTCTTCTTTCTTTCTTTCTCGGCCTCACCCTTTCTTTTCTCTCCTCTGTCTGTTTTGTGGCTTCTCGTGAAAGCCAAATTTTTTTTTATATTTTTTGGTCGTCGCGACCTGTGGTCGCACCACCAGGTCGCGGTACTCACTGGAGCGTTTCCACCGCCTTTATCGCGAGCACACCTCGCGGTACCATAGTCGCGCTGGTGGTCGCGTTGTTCACTGCCAGAATTTGACACTTTCATCGCGAGCAGTTCATCGCGATCTGTGGTCGCGGTGACTGGTCGCGATGCTCACTGCCAGAAATCACATTTTTCACCGCGAGTAGGTCATCGCGATCTGTGGTCGCGGTGACCAGATCGCGATGCTCACTGCCTCGATTTTCCTTTTTCTTACATCATTTTTGGACCGTTCCATCTGGTCCACCTAGTCCACCTGAAAATCACATTTACACCCCTTCTAATCACAAAATTTATGTTCACATATATAAAATTAATTATCCGTAATCCGGGATGTTACAAAGTTCTTCTAAAAGCCATAATCCAAGCCATTCCCACCTGCACAATGAGCATATTTCAGCTTCCCCAAGCCCTGTGTGATGAATTGAGCTCTTGTTGTCTTAATTTTTGGTGGGGTTCCTCTATATATAAGAGGAAAATCAGCTAGGTTAAATGGGATTCAGTTTGTGAGCCAAAAGCTTGGGGTGGTCTAGCCTTCAAGAATCTTCTTTTATTTAACCATGCCCTTTTAGCTAAACAGGTGTGGAGGCTTCTGTTAGATCAGCAATCATTGGCTTTTCTGGTTCTCAAGTCTAAGTATTTCAAGTTGGGTGATCTTTTCTCTGCTCGTTTAAGAGTAGGCTGCTCTTATATCTGGAGGAGTCTTTGCTGGGGTAAGGAGCTCTTGTCTAAGGGACTTAGGTGGAGGGTTGGGGATGGCCAGCAAATCAGGGCCTTCCAAGATCCTTGGCTGCCCAGACCGACTTCTTTCAAGCCAGTGTCTCCTGGTCCCCCTGAAGAAGTTCTGGTTTCATCTTTGATCAATCAGTCCAATCATGCGTGGGATCCTGGTAAGATTAATTAGCTTTTTGTTGGTATTGATGCTGACATTATTTCTAGTATCCCTTTAAGCCTTAGGGGGGAAAAAGACTTATTAATTTGGCATTATGACAAGAAGGGCTGCTATAATGTTAAGAGTGGGTACAAGTTGGCAGTGGCAGAGAAGTTCAAGGAAAGGAGTTCGTGTTCTTTAGTTGATCAAAAATGGTGGCTCAACTTGTGGAATATGCGGCTGCCCCAGAAGATTAAAATTTTTACTTGGAAGGTTTGCAAAAATGCTTTGCCCTCTCTCTCTAATTTGGTTCTTAGGAAAATTAACTGTGTTGATAAGTGTCCTAGGTGTGGTTTGGGCTCCGAGACTGTGGAGCATGCTCTGTTGTGGTGTCCTGGTATCAAGGTTGTTTGGGAAATTTCTGGTTTTTGGAGTTTGTTGAAGTGTTTTAAGTTGATGAAGTGTGTGGATTTTTTGAGATGGTTGGTTTCGAAGGTTAATTCTCTCGCTTATGAGCTGTTTTGTTCTTTAATTTGGAGTGTGTGGAATGATCGTAATCTTCTAGTGCATAGTAAGAAGGTCAGGTCTGCTGAGGAGATTGTTTCTTCAGCTTCCTTTCTTCTTCAGGATTTCCAGCATTCGATGGATTCTTTGGCAGCTGTTCCTTTGGTTAAGTTTGTTGCTCTGGCTGTGTCTAGGTGGGAAGCTCCTCCTCCTGGAAGTCTGAAGCTCAACTGTGATGCTGCAGTTAAAGTTGACAGTCCCTGTGTTGGATTAGGGGCAGTAATTCGTAACAGTTCAGGGCAGGTGGTTTTGGCTTCTTGTAAGGTATAGCCTGGATCCTTTTCTCCTGAGTTAGGTGAATTCTTGGCTATTCAATTTGGGCTTAAAATTGCTTGGTGCGAATCCGATGCCTTTATTGTTGTTGCGGCTGTGAATAGCTCGGGGGTTTCTCGTAGTGAAGCTGGCCCCATTATCTGTGATATTAAAGCTTTCTGTAAGGTTGTTGGTGTTTCTTCATGTCAAGCTATTCTTAGATCGAGGAACGGTTTGGCACATTCGCTGGCTTCCTTGGCTTTGTCCTCTATGGAGGATTGTGTTTGGCTTGATGAAAGGCCTTGTGTCCCTGGTTTTGTTTCTTAGTTTGTTTTCCTTTTCAAAAAAAAAAAAAAAAAAAAAATTATTTCCAAATTCTTTTTTAATATAAAGCATAGGAAAAATCTAAAAAAATAAATAGTTGGTTATCTAAAAAACAATTTCAATTTAATTTCTAAAGTCTATTTCAATTTACAAAAATAATCTCCTCAAAATATATTGAATTTTATCAAAATTCTCATGAATTTAAGAAACCACTGTGTGTGTATATAAAGATATAGAAATTCTCTTGGGGATGATCCATAACAAATTTTTCAAGACACAAATTTTTACGGGTATAAATTTGCAAAACCGCGAATCATTTATTTTTATTTTTTAAAAAAAGAGGTACAATTGTACAAATTTGTTATCCTGAAACCATAATGCCACGTTTCCATGAGAAAAGGTCTATATATACGTGCTTGTACTTGAGCAGAGCAACAACACAGACGCAAAAGCAATAAAAGCATCAATCAGTTTAACCATGGGTCGCCCAACTTTGATGATTCTGTTGATTTCTCTGGTGACCCTATTAGCCCTACACAGCATCCACGTAGACGCAGTCGAGTATGTCGTCAGCAATCAGGCTGAGACAACGCCTGGAGGCATCAAATTCAACAACCAGATTGGAGCCGGATATGCCCAACAAACGATGGACGCCGCCACACAACTAATATGGGGGCTGTTCGAGCAAACCACAGCCGCAGACCGTAAGGACTACACTCAGGTGCCCTTAGTCATCGTTGAAAATATCGTGTTCAATGGCCAGTCCGTCCCTGCGGTGACCGGGAATAACGAAATCCAAGTAAGCGCTGATTATATCAACAGTTATGGTGGCGATGTAAAACAAGAATTCACTGGAATCATTTATCACGAGATGACACACGTGTGGCAGTGGAACGGAGGAGGTCAAGCTCCCGGTGGATTGATCGAAGGGATCGCTGATTTTGTGAGGTTAAAGGCTAACTATCCTGCCAACGGCTGGGCACAACCGGGGGCCGGTACTAAATGGGACGAAGGGTACAGTGTTACTGCTAGATTTTTGGAGTATTGTGATGGTCTTAGAAATGGTTTTGTAGCACAACTTAACAAGAAAATGAGAGATAGTTATAATGATAACTTCTTCATGGATTTGCTGGGGAAGAGCGTTAATCAGTTGTGGAATGAGTACAAGGCCCAGTATGGGAATTAATTTACGCATGCTTCCTCTTAATATGAATAAAACCCCATGATTATATGGTTATATAACTAAGATGGGGATTTTAAGTCTTCGTTGTGTACTTATGAGATAAATAAGATTATCAGATATTATTCATCTGAAGTTTAGTAAAAGATTTGCTCATTGGGATACATACATTTGTACCTAAATATATCAAAATAGTTTAATTTCATCAAATTTCTATGAGGGATCATTTACTCTTATATTCTTACCAATTATTGGATTAAGATTAAATTGATGATTTGATGTTAGTTAAGTAAATTTTTTTTAAAAGTTTATATAATTTCTGTTGAATATTCAAAATCTCACGAAACATTTAAGAAAAAATGGATGGGACTAGACTCCAAGTCCAAGTCAAAGAGTCGAGGTAGATTTCATTTAATAGCCTTCAAAGTCGGTTGTTGCGTTCGATTTTTCTCCAAGAATTTTCCCTGTTTGAACTTTCTAATATCACAGGGTCCGGTCCCCACATCTTTTATTACAAAGTACAATTACCAAACTAGAGAAATATGGATATTAGCTATTGTCATGGATGAACATACTCCATTGACATTGTTCTAATTTGTTGTGAAGAAATAAGGATAACAACTCTATCATATTCATGTCCAACACCATTCATGAGACCTAAAGAGTAAGACTCTCATTAACTTCTTCTCTAGCAACTAATGAAGCATCTCCAATAATCTTGATCTTTAGCACAAAATCACTTATTGAATCTGATCATTTCTTGACAGTTTATAACTACTGCCTGAGTTGTAAACTCTTTCCCATGGACTGTTGAGAATATACACGCTCAAACTTGGACTAGACTTCTATGGAAGTTTTACATTGATTTACTTAGCCAAATACACCTGGACTAATGGTGAAAAGGAGCCAACAGTGTAATATTTGATTAGATTTCTTCCGGATTGCATGTGCTGGATTGAGTTGTTGCTCAATGATTGATTCACCTTCTTTATTACATGAGTGAACTTCAATGAACTTCTTTAGTTGAACAGTTGAATCAGCAATGTAGTCCTCAAGAACCGGTGCACGAATAACCAGAATAACTTGAGTTTTCCAATATATGTAGTTGCTTTTGTCAAGTTTTTGTGACAGATTTCAGTTCAAGGTCTTTGCTAATAAAGCAAAATCCATGTTTGTTGAACATTTTATGATGGAAGCTAAGTCGTTAATTCTAGTAGAATTAGTGTTATAAGAGTTTGTAGCCATCGACGTTAGTCAGTAGCTCTGATACCATAATAAAATAGATAAAACAAGAGTGGAAAACACAAGTGCTTGACAAAATCCTCGAAGAGAAAAATAGAAAATTGAAGTTGCCATTAATGGCAAATTTTAGCTCTGAAAATGTGAATCTTCTTATTAATTTACTAAAAACATACTAAAATATTTATATATAAATACAATGCTTCATTAAACATAATCTAACTAATTCTTAGATTTATTGAAAGACACGCTTTACACCTCTAACAAACTATGTGCATGTCAGCTGTTAGTTAACTAACCAGCTGACATGGCCGCTTGATCTGATGCAATCTACTTCATACTTCTTCGAATACAATCAGATACGATGATAGATGTACATTGTGCTAGTTTAGCATGGTATGCTGAGCACTTAGATACTGAACTATTTCCTATTGCACCTCATTCGTTAGTGACAGATACATATCCGTTGACTTCAAGGCCAGTTTGACTTTTGAATATGCAAAGATACGATTCGGATACGTTTGGGGTTACATTTTGGCTTACTTTGTAATTATTTAAAAAAAAGGGACAGTTTCAAATATTAAAACAGGCTAACATTTAGCGGATGTTAGAGCCAATTAAGAAGACTTCGCAAGATAAAGGTATAAGTGTATGTAGTGATGGATGGTCAGATTCAAGTGTATGTAGTGATGGATGGTCAGATTCTCAAAGAAGACTAGTAATCAATATTATGGTAGTGTGTGAGAGTGGACCAATGTTCTTAAGGGCTATCAATTGTGAATGAGAGTACAAAGACAAGCACTTTATCTCCAACTTGCTCATTAAGTCCATTAGGGAAATTGGTTCCACAAAATGTGGTGCAAGTAATCACTGATAATGCTGCAACTTGCAATGCAGCGAGACTTATTGTTGAGACAAAATTTGGACACATTTTTTGGACTCCAAGTGTAGTCCATACCCTCAAACTTACTTTCAAGAATAGTTGTTCACCATCGGCACATCCAATGTATATGATGATGTGATGGAACAATGTGATTGGATTTCAAAGATTTCTAGATTTTTATTATGAATAATAGTATGACACTGACTATGTTTTAATGATCATTCCAAGTTAAAGGCGCTCTCAGTTGCCAAAACACGTTTTGTTTCTTCAATTGTGATGCTTAAGAGATTTAAGCAAATAAAGCAAGGCCTAGAGTACATGGTGATTAGTGAAAGATGGGATGTGTACAAAGAAGATGATATAGAGAAAGAGAGAGTTGTGATTAGATAAATACTTTTGGGTTGACATTGATTATATAATTAGCTTTACAACTCCCTTATATGAGATGCTTTGGATGACCGAATACAACCTCTTTTCACTTGGTTTATGAGTGGTGGGATTCTATGATAGAAAAAAAAAATGAAGATTGTTATCTTTAGAAAAGAACAGAAGCAATTTCATGAAGAATCAAGGTTCTTTGATGCGGTGTATGGAATTTTAGTAGAGCGACGAACCAAAAGCAGTACACCACTCTATTGCTTAGCAAATTCTTTAAATCTTAAGTAATATTCTTTAAAGTTTTTATTATTTACAATTTATTAATTTTTTTCTATTTTGCTTTTATTATTAAATTTTTTATGATTTGTTTTTACTACTATACCTTTAGGTATTATAGCAATGAATGGCTTGAAGAGTGTCTCGGTCGTGTTGCTTCACACAAAGACATTGATATTATAAAGGAAAGAAAAAAAATGTCTTAAGAGATATTTTTCTAATGAGAGTGAGCGAAGAAGTGTCAATGAGGAGTATACCGCTTTTTCTAAGTGCTTTGAATATTTTTTAAGTAGTGATTCTATAAATTATAAAGGTTTTATGACTGCGGTGAAATGGTGTGTTGTTCATGGAGCTTCCACACCAACTCTTTAAGCCATAACTTTAAAGGTACTATGACAACCTTGTTCATCCTCATGTTTTGAAAGAAATTGGAGCACCTACAATTTCGTACACTCTATGAGGAGGAACAAGATAACAACACAAAGAGCTGGAGATTTGGTATATGTGCATACTAATCTTTGCTTTCTATCAAGGATGAAGGTGTGTCTCAACTATAGGATGTTGGAGGGGATGGTTTTGATTCCATGGACATGAAGAATGCTGGGATACTACAGAATGCAGACATTTCCCTTGATGAACCATATTTAGGGACTGTATTATTTAGTGCCAATGACAATATTAATGTTGATATTAGTTAATTAGGAATAAAGAATATGTTTTATGAGTTTTTATTTTTTTTATTGAACTAATGTTTTATGAATTGACTGATTTAATTATAAATGAAGTTACTTATGAATGAAATTATTTATGTTATATATATATATATATATGCTAATTGTCGTATCATGCCGTATTCGTATCCTAGTTTTTGAAGATTTATCGTATCCCCTATTGTGTCGTCGTATCGTGTTGCGTCGTATTTTTGTATCCATATCTATGCAACATAGGTTACAACTGTTCCCTAGATCACAGCTTACAGTATTTGCAGTGTTTGTTGATCTTGTTTTAATTGAGCTTGAACTCTAGTTAGGACAAACATCTGATGGGATGATATAATCTAATACTTTACCACACATGTCATAGTTTTTCATAATACTTTTTTTTTTCTTTTTAAATATTTGTTAGTTTTCCTCTCCTATCGTAATTTTTTTTTTTTTACTTTTTCTAAATGTAAGGTCCAATAAATTGAATGAAAGATCAGTAATATACATTTCCTGAAGGATTTTGATTTGAAGGGATTAATTATGAAAATGCATAACACTTTCCAGAAAAGAAGAATTAATGCATTTCTAGCCAAGACTAACAAAACAAAACCTCATTCACAGTACGTAGCAACCATGCCTATTTTGAGCAAAGTATAGAGGAACAATATTTTAAACCTCCAAAATATTGTCAATGCATAATATATATTAGTGAAAATTGTTAAAAATGACCTAAAAATTATTGATAAAATTATTTTTAACCGCAGATGCAAAAATAATTATTTTTAGCCAATTGGAGAAAAAAATAACATAAACAACCCTCAACCACCCACTTATTTCATAACCATTAAAAGCCCCATCAAAAATTATAAAAAAAACCCATTTAATTTAACCTAAAAAAACATAAACTTATTTTGCCTTGATTGATGTACCGCCATACAACTCAAAACAACTTATATAAACTTTTTACCTTTTATTAAATCTTTTTTTATCTCTTATTATATTATTTCTTGTTTTGTCTTTTTTATTAAAATCAAAACTTATTTGTCTTTTTTTATCACCTTTATTTGTCATCAGCAACTCAAAACTTGAAGGTAATTTTATGAAAATTATTTGTATTTTATTTAGAATGTATTCTATAGATTTTTTAAGTTTTTTTTTATTTTATTTTATTTGTATATTGTGTTTGTTTTTTTGTTCAAAGAATTTGGGTGATATTGGGGTTTAGTTTTGTAAAATTTTAATGGTTATGAAATATATTAGTGAAAAGTTAGTTAGTGAAACGTTAGTTACTGAAAGGTTTGTTAGTGAAATGTAGGTTAGTGAAATGTTTAGTAATAATATTTGTTAGTAAAATGTATATTAGTGATATGTATGTTAGTAAACTGTAGGTTAGTAAAATGTTGGTTAGTGAAATGTATGTTAGTGAATTAATGTATGTTAGTGAACTGTAGATTAGTGAAATGTAGGTTAGTTAAATGTTAGTTAGTGAAATGTATGTTAGTGAAATGTATGTTGGAGAAATGTAGATTAGTGAAATGTAGGTTAGTGAAATGTAGGTTAATCAAATGTATATTAGTGAAATATAGCTTAGTAAAACGTATGTTACTGAAATGTATGTTACTGAAATGTAAATTGGTAAAATGTGGGTTAGTGAAATGTATGGTAATGAAATATATGTAAGTAAAATGTATATAAGTGAAATGCATGTTAGTGAAATATTTAAGGTGTAATTGTTTTCAATGAAATGTTGTTACTGAAATGTTTGGAGTGAATCATTATGTGTGAAATTCACTTTTATTAATGTTTTTGTGAAATATTGTATCTTCTAAATATTTCTCTCTTATTTCAGGAAATGAATACCCGTAAGCTTGTACTCAATTATAACGGATAATTGGATGGTCTAGATTATGTTGATGGTTCATTGCTAAATAATTTTCTCATTTCCAATTCTTTTCCGGTAGCTAAATAAAGTATGGAAAAAATTATTAATTTTATGGAATATTTAACTTTTTATTTAAAATATTTTTATGTTGTTATTTTGTCCAATATGTTTGATTGATTTGAGTTGTATATGGTTTTGATTTGTGGTTAAAAGGATTTGGATGATATGGTGTTATTTATTTGTGAATTGTTAATGATTTTGTAATCTGATTAGTGATATGTTTGTTAGTGAAATGATTTTCAGTGAAATATTAATTAGTGAAATGATGGTTAGTGAAATGTTTGTCAGTAAAATATTAGTTAGTAAAATGTTTGTCAGTAAAATGTTATAGTGAAATGTTTGTTAGTGAAATATTTGTCAGTGAAATGTTAGCTAGTAAAATGTGCTTTAGTGAAATGTTTTTCAGTAAAATGTTGTAGTGAAATATTTATCAGTGAAATGTTAGTTAGTAAAATGTTTTCAGTGAAATATTGTAGTGAAATGTTTATTAGTAAAATATTGTTTAGTAAAATATTATTAAGTGAAATGTTGATTAGTAAAATATTTATCAGTGAAATGTTGTTAGTTAAATGTTTGCAGTGTAACCTTATTAGTAAAAGTAACTCTTAAAAACGTTTGTAAGAGACTAGTTGAATTCCAGAACATGAGCAGAAATTAAAGTGAATCCATTTCTTAAATACAGAAAATTACAACTATCCATTATAACAAATAAAACTAAAAATCACTTGGAAAATGCAGGACTGGAGGCACTGAATTGAGACCACCAACACAAATTAAAGAAAGAACCAATGCATTGCTGGTATATTGCACCATCAGCTTACAACTACATACAATCCAACTAGGGCTTACTGTAAAATCATCACCTTCTTCTTCTTTTTCGTCAAGGGATTGTGCTCTCATTCTCATAATTGTCTCCACATACTTGTGTAGCATTTACTTCCTCAACGACATCATCATCGTCGAAGTGGTTGCCTAAACCCCCTTCCAATTATTAGCAAAAGCTAATATCAAAGGATGAGTAATAATCTGTGACCTGTTCCGCTTTCGACGCTGACAAGGTCCGTAGAGGACTAGTCTGAATTGAAAATAACAAATGATAATCAAAATATAATTAGCTTGTTAATATAATACCGAATTAACAAAGTTAAATCTGTAAATGTACTTCTTTGTTCAAAAAATCATCCAAAGTTGTCAGTTTCTTCCTGCTAAACCACCTTGTACAACGGGGTAATCCGTCACCGTCGGATATCCCAACAACGTCCGTCAAGCTAGGTATGGCCTCCAATACCCAAATCTGCGAATACAGTACATAAACAGAATTTAATATTGAAATTTGTGAAGTGTAATGATGAAATATAACGGTTGTTATTTTAAATTCTATGAATTACAAACCTGAAGCGCCCAAGCAAATCCACGAACATTATACCTAAAGAGTTGTGATTTAGCAGCGTCCGTATTCTTCTTTTTCTTCTTCTTAGTAGAACTTCGAGAATAAAGAGCTTTACGCAGCGAATACAGCATTAAACTGTATACATACGTCCCCTAAGGGAAAGCCTCAAAAGCTGCAAGGTCATCCACCAAACCCCAAAACCAAGGTGGAACAATTCGGCTCTTTTCAGTCCAAGCAAAATATGGGAAATGAATAATACATAGCCTAACTTAATGGCATCATCGTCGGTCTTGAACCCCCCTTCGTTCAACCTGTCCAGAACACTTTGTATGGGGGTCAGCAATCCATCAAATAGTCTAACATGAACACTATCATCCACTATCTTGCTTTCAGAAACCGTTGCAACTGGGAGGGGTCCAAACTTCAGACCGGTGCATAGCAAGAACTCCTCCTTCCCAAATCTTATAGCATGCCCACCGACAGCAAACCATATCTCATCATCTCTGGCTCCTGGGTAATGGATCTCGCGACATAATAATAAGTGGCACAACATGCTACTAAACAAATGGTCACATTGCATCCTCGAAAACCTACCAAATACACCTTTTTTCCATTTGTTGAGTATATTACCTCTGCTGAGGACGTCCTGTAAGGTTTTTAATTCTCTGATACGACAATACATGTTAACACGTGCAGGTAACTATTTTTTAGTAGCTCGCTTGTACTGCCATTTCTCAGGTGCACCATCAATATTGGTGAGCTGCGTGGAGAAAAAACAAGTGTATATGTATATATATAGACAACAAACATTTTATATAATATATTTTGTTAGATAAGGAAAAATAACTGGTTTGAAAGGAGAAAAAATATTTCACTAATAAACATTTCACTAACAAAACATTTAACTAATAAAACATTTCACTAACCTAACATTTCACTAACAAAACATTTCACTAACAAACCATTTCACTAATCTACATTATACTAACCTAACATTTCACTAACAAACCATTTCACTAACCTACATTACACTAAACTAATATTTCACTAACCAAACATTTCACTACTCAAACATATTACTAATCAAACATTTCACAAACCACACATTTCACTAGCCTAATGTATTTACAAACCAAACATTTTAATAACAACAAAAATTTCATTAACCAAATATTTCACTAAAACAACATTATGGAAAAAAAAACATTTCACTAACTAAATATTTCAATAATAATATATTTCACTAACCAAAAAAAAAATTTCACTAACCAAACTTCTCAAAAACAAGATATCTCACTTTACTAACCAAACAAAATTCAATAACAGAATATTTCACTAACCAAACATTTCAATAACAATATATTTCACTAACAAAACATTTCAATAACAATTAGTAACCAAACATTTCAATAACAATTAGTAACCAAACATTTCAATAAGCCAAATATTTCACAACAACAGTTCACACATTTCACAAACCAAATATTTCACAAATTTTATACAAAATTTAACAACTGACCGTCGTTTGCTGCTCACCGGGATTCATCTCCAACGTTGAAACTTCGGCAGTAACGGCAATGAGACGACCTCATTTCTCTTCGAACTTCTCTTTTCAAAACTGAACTGAAATCACAGAGAACACAACCAAAACTGAATCATTGCAATGCATGAAGATTTAGTTGTTGAGCGAATAAACTTAATAATTTATTGAGCGAACTTAATAACCATTAGAAACTTAATATGTACTGAGCGAATGAACTTAATAAACTGAATCCTTTTGAAACCACAAAAATAACCATTAGAGAACTTAAAACAATCATAAAATGAACAAATTTGAGAAAACCACAAAAATAACCATTACAGAACTTCGAACAATCATATTGAGCGAGTCAGAAACTGAATCCTTTCGAAACTGAAACTGAATCGTTTTAAGACGCAGCAGAATCGTTTTGATAACATACCTGAATCGTTTCGACGAAGTTGAACGGAATCGTTTCGAAGATTATACTCTTATAAACTGCAATAGTTTTATGGCGGTGACTTTTCGAAGTTAAACGATATCGGGTCCAAGCAGAATACAAAACGGTGAAAAGCGACAACGATCGAGTAATGTGTGGCGAACGAGAGAGGGAGAGGCCAGCAGCATCGTGGAAAACGAAATAACGAAGGAGTTCGAAACGGCAAGAGGTGACAAGGTACAAATAATGTGCGGCAAAGGAGAGAGGGAGACGTCGAAGTCCGGGTAACGGCGAAGGAGAGAAGTCCAAGTAACGGCGAAGGAAACCGAAACGGCGACAGACGAGAAGTTCGGGTAACGCCAAAGGAAAGAGAGGGAGACATCGGCGGCGGCAATGGAAACTGCACGGCGAGATGGCGGCGAGAGGGTGAGGGTGAGGTGATGTGTGGGCCGGGAGAGAGAGAGAGGAGAGGAGAAAAAATGTTACTAGGTCTGGGTTTGACTTTAGGGTAATTTTTAATTAGGAATTTTTTTTAAACAATTAGGTATTTTAATTAATAAATGAAATCTTAAAAAAAATATTTTGGGTTCAAGTGAGATTTTACCCACCTATATATATTAGGACTAAATTATAATTTACCAATTTCAAAATGGCTAAAAAAGATTGTTTCGTTTTTTCAGGCTAAAAACAATTATTTCCATAATTTTTTGGCCACTTTTGATTTTGTCCCTATATATTATTGCTCAAAATAATGTAGGAGAGTAAAATTAATATAATTAATGGTTTGACCCAAAATTGCAGCCAAAAATGACCTGACACAACAAACCCTAATGACGAAAACAACGATGGATGGGTATGCTAACAGTGTAAGTACATATTCCTTTAGTAAAGCAGAATGTAGGAGGGCATTGACGAATATTATTATAATAGATGAATTACCTTTTCATTATAGAGAATATGAGATTTCAGAGGTTTTGTAGTTTGTTGTGTCTTAGATTTGAGGTTCCATCTAGAAGAATAATAGATTTGTACAAACTATACATGGATGAGAAGGCCATACTGAAGAAAAGGCTCAAGGCAAGTAATGTGAGGGTCTCTCTAACCTCTGACATTTGGATATCGATCCAAAACATAAATTATATGGTTGTGACAGCCCACTTTATTGACTCTGAGTGGCATTTGCAGAAGCGGATTTTGAGCTATAATTAGATAGGAGATCATAGAGGGGATTCCATTGGGAGGTCAATTAAGTACATTTTGCTTGAGTGGGGTATTGAGAGAGTGTTCATAATTACTATGGAAAATGCAACCGCTAACACTACTGCTATTCAGTATTTGATTAGAAAGTTAGATAGTTGGCAAGTCAATGGAACAATTTTCGGGGGTAGATATTTGCACGTAAGGTGTTGTGCACACATTTTGAATTTAATTATGAACGATGGTTTGAGAGATATGGGTCATTCGGTTTTAACAATTTGAAATGCAGTCAAATATATGAAATCTCCTCCTAGTCGATTGGAGAGATTTAAAAAATATGTTGCACATAAAAAAAAGGAGATAAAAAGCTTGTAGTGTTGGATATGTCTACACGATGGAATTTCACATATTTTGATTTTGTCTAGTGCTGTTAAGTTTAGGAAAGCTTTTGAACGGTGAGAAGAAGAAGATGGGCAGTATAAGAACTACTTTTGTGAGAATGAGAGTGGAAAGCAACGGGTAGGGCCTCCCAGTTTAGATCATTGGGATAATGCCAATGTATTTACTCGTTTCTTGGAGAATTTTTATAATATTACCTTGGATTTTAGTGCATTTTTGCATGTAATATCCAATGCTTATGTGGTAAGTTGGTCCACAATTTTAAATCAATTGCGGTATTTTAATGTTGATAATGACCAACTTTTGATTGCATTAGCTGCTACCATGAAACAAAATTTTGACAAGTATTGATGGAATTTGGATAAAACCAATAACTTGTTGATAAGAACACGTCTACTTGATCCGAGATATAAATTGGGCTATATTTCATTTCACTTTAAGTACTTTTATGGTGCAGAGATTTGGCATTCCATGACTACACGTGTTATAGCATTGTTAGAAGAGCTCTATATGTGTTGTAAATCATCGAACTCCAATGTGGATACATGTCATGATGTATTCTCTTGTGATAGTGATAATGAATGTACCGTGTCTCAACAACCTATTCAAGTAGATAAATACAAAGTGAGAGAAGCACAATTGTGGAAAATAAAACAACATGAGTTGTATGTGAATGTGAAGGGAGTGAGTTGGAGTTGTACTTATTGGAGAAATGTGAGCCAGCAAATAAAAAATTTGATATTTCGGGTTGGTGGAAAAATTCTTATACCATATATTCAATTTTCTCGTGTATTGTAAAAGATGTGTTTGCAACTTCTAACTCCATTTTTAGCACTAATGGATCTATTTTTAATCTGTTTAGGAGTTTATTGACTCCTAAAATGGTAGAGGGTTGGTATATTCTCAAAATGGGTTGCAAGCTTCTTATCCTATTCCGGAGCCCGAATCACTAGTTTCAGAAGTGCATGCTAAGAATGAGGATAATTGTGTTCAGAATGAAAAATTGTATAAAATCATTTAAACCGGTGAGTTTGACAATCATTTGGTTTTATTTATATTTTAATATTAGCTTGTTATTTACCATGTTCATTTAATATTATTGTATCTTAAACTATATATATATATATATATAATGTAGATTAAACAAGTACATAATCATGAAGTGGACCATCAATTGATGTGGATTGAACAAATACTTAGGTTCAGGTATTCTAAAAGGTAAGAATTTTTAACTTGGTATTGTTTTCTATAATTAAATATAACATTGTTTATATTCTAATGAGTTCGTCACGCTTCCAAATTCATCATATCTATCTCGTAACTCTTGAAGCAATAATTTTGTACTTGAGACTAAATTTAGTGCATTTAAGATGTTTTAAAATTTCATTTCTAATGATTGATATAACATATTAAAGATTTCTAACACTTTGTACTTAACAATAAGCTTCCTTATATTTCCTTCCACTCCTACCTCTTCTAACACCTTGTCAATGAAAGCCCAATTAATTCTATCATAGGTCTTAGCAAGGTCAATCTTCCAAGCAAAAAAACCCCTTCCTCCCTTAGCCATTTTCTTTCTTTGCAAAACCTCTTGAGCAACAATAATATTGTTTTGTATTTGTCTTCCTGGTATAAAAGCCACTTGATTAGGACTCACCAAACTAGGGAGTAAATGCCTCGGTCTTTGGACTAAAATCTTGCTAATGACCTTGTAAACCGTATTACATAAGCTGTTGGGTCTCAGCTGAGCCATAACCAAGGAACTAGGAATCTTAGGAACAAGAGTAATTAAATTTTGATTAATGACTTTTGAGACAGTCCCTGTTTGCATACAGTCCACCACCAAATTCAGTAAGTCACTTTTGCACAACTACCAGTTCTTCTGAAAGAACACCACAGGGAACCCATCTGGATCAGCAGCTCTAAGGCCTTCAATACCATAAACACTGCATTTAACTTCCTCTTCACACACCTTCATATTCCAAATCTGCTGATAATCTTTATTTAATTTAGGAAACAGAGCTGGAAGTAAAGAATACTCCATATTGTTATTTCAGCTAGCAAACAGATCTAAGAGGTACTCAACTGCAATTTTCTTCATTTCTTCTTTATTGCAATTCCACACTCCATTTTTGTCATTAATCCCCTCTAATTTATTGAATATTCTCTTAACTAAAGTTGACAAATGAAAGAACTTAGTGTTATAGTCTTTTTCTCTTAACCACCCAATTCTGGACTTTTGCAACCAGAAAAGCTCCTCCTGCTCAATAATAGTATTATGCTCCTATATAAGCTTTTCCTCAAGCAAAACAAGGATACAATTGTAACCTCTACTCAACCTACTCTGAACACCTTGTAATTTGACCATAATCCTTTTTTTGTTATGAAATAAGTAACCAAAAGTATCTTTATTCCACATTTTAAGAGAAATAGGCACCCTACTAATTTTATCAACCACAAAATCATCCCCCCTCCAATTATCTTGAACCACCTCCCGAAACATAGTATGTTTTAACTACATAGCTTGAAATCTGAAAGGTTTAAAGGCAAGGATTCGGAATATGGAAACTATGAGTTTGCAATAATAGAGGACAATGATCAGAATTGACTCTAGGCAAATGCCTTATGAACCCCTCAGCAAACTTAATTCTCCATTCCATAGAACACAACACACGGTCCAATATCTCCTAAACTTCCTTACCAATACCCCTCCAATTCATCCAGGTTTACTTTTAGTCTACAAACCCCATATCCACAAGACCATAATAATTTATCCAATCCCCAAAACCACTATTAGAAAATCTAGGTTTACCACTCTTTTTTTCAAAATTATTAGTGATTTCATTGAAGTCCTCTATAACGACCCAAGATCTCTTAAAACAATCCCTAATGGCACTAAGGTACCTCCACAATCTCTGTTTATTACTAGCATAGACAACAGAAAGAACCCAGCAACTCTTATCAACCTTCACAATAGCAGAGATAGTATGTTTAGAATTAGAAATAACATGTAATTTCACCCTATTACTGCTCCATAATAACCAAATCCCAACCGAGAAGCCCTTAGCCATAACAAGGAAATTATTAGTGAAACCCAGTTTCTTAATAATTCTTAAAGCTCTATCCCCACTTATTCTAGGCTCAAGCACGTCAAACACTTCAATGTATAATTTATTCATAACACTAATAGTTCTAATAAAACCCTTTTTACCTGCTCCTCCCACGTTCCATACATACAACATAAAGAGAGAGTAAATATCTAACTTGAGATAGGGAAACCATCATTGCCTCTTTAAGTTGAGAGGCAATATCTTCAGATAAAGAATTATTCACAGCTATCTTCTTTAAATGAATAGCTACAATACACTCAGAATCTATGCTGGTCTGATAGGTCTGTTGACTGGCATTTTCATCCTCAAACAATTGTATCTTCAATCCCTTATTAAAGGCCATGATATCCAGACAAAGCTGTTTTAAAGCATCCGGCTCTTCTAATTCATTCCCCATCAGCCTGGACTTATCAGTCTCCACCTTAGCTCCCCGTATCTTGGCTTTACCAGATTGCGAGGAACCTCTATAAGTACTCTTTAATTTATCACAGGAACCTTCCCTCAAAACCAACCCTTTATTAGAAGCTATACCCTTATTTTTACCTCCAATCTTCTTGTTACCAGTCGTTTTCTTTTCTTATTAGTCATATTTTTAAGGATCTCCTTCTTATTAATAGTGGCATTATTACCCTCAAACCCAATGGTCCTAGAATTCAACTCATCATTTTCCTCAACAACATCAACCTCGACCCTCATCCTCTACTCAACATCTCTTTGTTTTTAAAACTTTTAGCCAAGATCTTAGATCTATCGTTGTAAGAGCTACCCCTCTAGCATAAACTTTACCAGCCCCATCATTACCATTCTTCCCACTCTGCACATCATTTCCATTCTTCCCCGTGTGATCACCCGTCACCCCACTCTTACCATAATGGATAAAGGCCTTATTACACCAAACCCATTATTAACACTACCAGAAGAACTAACATGCCAATTAGATTTTTTAGCCATATGACACGCTCAAACGCGTGGGAATAAATCCCAAGTGTAGGATGTGTCGAAGTAATAAAATTTTCGTGAGTACGAAGTCGAATCCACAAGGAAGTGGTGGTACTAATTCTAAAAACTAGAGATTATAGGTAGTGCGGTAAACGTAAATGAAGGTTGTTTTGGGTTTTTGTTTTATAAACTAAATTAACTAACTAAAACAATTAAATAAGTAAGACGGATTAAATGGAAGATAATGCTAGGTGGTCAGACGGTTCCAATTCCGAATAAGGAAATATACTGACTATTATGAAGCACGTTATTAACATGATAAAACTAATTCAACTAAGGCCACACCACATTGTATTGCTCCCGCAATGGTATAGTATGTGAATTCAATCAAATACACCTATTGGTCCTAGAGTGCAATTAATTGAAATTCGTCGTTAATCTAATACAAAGGTTAATTAAGCAATTTCTTATCGAAACTAACCTAGTATTGATTCTTGAGTCAATTAAGCTCTATTGCAATTTCAATGATTTCTCATATAATATTACAATAAATATTAAATCGGTTCTCATCAAAGAGCATGCAATCTACTTTCGCAATCGCAAAACACCAGAATTGAACACAAAGTAATAATATAAAATACGCTCAAAATCAATATCATGTATTACAATAAATATCAAATCGGCTCTCATCAAAGAGCATGCAATCTACTTTCGCAATCGCAAAATACAAAAATCAAACGCAATAAGATAATGTTCAAATAATCTCAAAGACAATATCATGAAATAATATGCAAAATATATTCATAGTCAATAAAATCCAAATTCATTCATGGTTCCGAAAACCACCTAACAACAAAACTAACTACTCATATAATCGAAATAACAAGAAGATAGGAAAAGGGATGTGATACAACCCATTCGGAGACGTGTAGAGTCGAAATCGGCTTTGGTCCGGCTGAGACTTCTCTTTCGCAAATCTTCGTCTTCTCTTGATGAACAATCGATGTAATTCGTAAAACTAATCTTGTGTTGGTGTTTGGTGATGATGCTTTGTGATTTGGAGGGTAAAGAATGGTGAAAATTAGCCCTAGGCCGCAGCTAAGAGCTGCTGGAACGAACCCAGCTGAACTTTCTGTCTTAGATCCCCTCTCCTTCTCTCTGTTTTTTATATCCCTTTTGGTTCACAAATGGGGGCTATTTATAGGAGATGTCAAGTTACTGTTCATGGCGGCATCACTGTTCATGGCGGCATTACTATTCACGGTGATATTACTATTCACCCTGTACTATTCACGTGTACAACACTGTTCATATATACGGTACATCTTTAATTTAATCCACCAAAGTTGCCTCGATAAGCTCCTATGCCTCATACCAAGAATACATGTCCCGAATTGCCCGGTTTTGCCTCGACTCATCGTGTATTAGCATTAATTCACGGGACTCACCTAATAACTGCACATACTCACAAAATAAGATAATGTTCAAATAATCTCAAAGACAATATCATGAAATAATATGCAAAATATATTCATAGTCAATAAAATCCAAATTCATTCATGGTTCCGAAAACCACCTAACAACAAAACTAACTACTCATATAATCGAAATAACAAGAAGATAGGAAAAGGGATGTGATACAACCCATTCGGAGACGTGTAGAGTCGAAATCGGCTTTGGTCCGGCTGAGACTTCTCTTTCGCAAATCTTCGTCTTCTCTTGATGAACAATCGATGTAATTCGTAAAACTAATCTTGTGTTGGTGTTTGGTGATGATGCTTTGTGATTTGGAGGGTAAAGAATGGTGAAAATTAGCCCTAGGCCGCAGCTAAGAGCTGCTGGAACGAACCCAGCTGAACTTTCTGTCTTAGATCCCCTCTCCTTCTCTCTGTTTTTTATATCCCTTTTGGTTCACAAATGGGGGCTATTTATAGGAGATGTCAAGTTACTGTTCATGGCGGCATCACTGTTCATGGCGGCATTACTATTCACGGTGATATTACTATTCACCCTGTACTATTCACGTGTACAACACTGTTCATATATACGGTACATCTTTAATTTAATCCACCAAAGTTGCCTCGATAAGCTCCTATGCCTCATACCAAGAATACATGTCCCGAATTGCCCGGTTTTGCCTCGACTCATCGTGTATTAGCATTAATTCACGGGACTCACCTAATAACTGCACATACTCACAAAATACATCAAACGTACCAAAAATACTTAAAAATACAATCAAAAGAAACGATCCAATGGTCGTAAATATATAACAATAAATGACCGATCAAATACCCCCAAACCTATCTTTTGCTTGTCCTCAAGCAAATTGGCACACACCACAACAAAAACAAAAATAAAAGCAACTAAAATTAACAATAATAAAAACATAAATAAATAAACTAAGCTATATCCATTTTCGTAGGATGAAACGATGACACTTAACACGTGCCACAAGCCTTTAAACCCCTAAGTGGCCCTAGTGGACGAGTTATAGTCTCGTGAAGGTTTACCAGCTACGATACCCACAAACGTCCTAAGCTAACCCTATACATAACTAAACATCAAATCAAGTATATACACAAATGCAAAGGCATAAGAACATCACAAAAATTAGAAATCTAAAACACTGCAAATAAGTCTAAACACTCTATATCACACAAGACACTGACATGTAATGCATTTATAATCGTGACACCTTCCATACTAACAGACCACTGATGTAATTCGCCTCGACTCTAGTCTCACAAATTTTCACTCAATGACACTCAGAACCTAAGTTATCACACTTTCAACTGCATACGACTGGAATTTATGAGCAAAATAATTTCAAAATGTGTCGTATGCATCAATAATTAAAAAGAACGCACAGATTAAGCAAAGGACCTTATGAAAGATATCAAATGTTAAGAACAGAAAAATCAATATACATACATGTCAAATATTACAATTAAGTTTCCTAAGGAGATCAACAGGTCTTTATATAGTTGTAAGAGGGCTTAAGGTGATTGGCTACAAAAAGAACTCACTTGGAAACCTATTGAGAGACTTCATAAAATTTTTGTTTTCGCGCTCTTCTCTCACGAATACTAAGTTCATTTAACTTGTATTCCCAATCTTTTTCTCGCTTTTCTCCTTCAACCTCTTTTCAATCATTTTTCAATTTTTTTTCTTTGTGCATCATACTCCTTTTCTCATTTAGCCAATTCTTTTCATATATATATATATATATATATTATTTTCTGTTGGCTATTATTTTTTTATTTTTTCTGTACATTTCCACATCCATTTCATCTTCTCTACTCCACTCCTTTTTCTCACTCAACACTTACACATTTTTCTTTTAATTGTCACTAGTTTCCAAACGTCAAGGATCACGTCTTACAATTTCGGCTAAGATTTTTGGACATGTAGTTCATACAATAAAAGGCTAATATGCGAGTGTTTGGCCTCGAATGGGATAGGGAGCATATAATTTAATGACAGGAAATCAAGCTATTTAGAAGTTCACACACAATACCTGGATCATATCTTCAAAATCTACTCAACTAAACATTCAAAACATACATACACGATTTTTATAATGCAGTTCATTAACATCCAATGCAAACCTATAGAGATCAATCTACTGACAATAAAGCTCAAGAAAGTGTTTAAGAGTAAAAGCACAAAAAATTCCCTTATAATGAATACGCAATAAGCTCAAAATCTCACTAAGGGTAGTCTCCACTATTAATCAGGGCTACGAATTGGAAGTTTGCACATACTACAATACAACAATGTCAGACCTATATGATTAGATGCAAAACTTACCGACATTATTCTAGTTAACAACTTTGTATACTCAAATGACCTAAGCATTTACATATTATTACTTAATTATCTATTTAGTATGCATATGATTTACTATCCTAAAATAAACAAAACACAAAAAAAAAAAAAAAAAACATCGATATGCCTAAGTCTTCCAAACACAGTGCGTATAAGGAAAGTCTAGGTTTTCAGCCTATATACACCAACAAGACATAAAAACATACAAAAGATAAAAATAGCCCCAAACCTAAGATAAACATCGTCCTCAATGTTTAAAATCCTGGATTAAAGGGAAAAAATAAAAACGTATAAAACATGAACACAGAACAACAGTCCTAGTATCCATAACTAACAATCCTAAATATCAACAGTCAGACCTATATGATTAGATGCAAAACTTACCGGCATTATTCTAGTTAACAACTTTGTATACTCAAATGACCTAAGCATTTACATATTATTACTTAATTATCTATTTAGTATGCATATGATTTACTATCCTAAAATAAACAAAACACAAAAAAAAAAAAAAAAACATTGATATGCCTAAGTCTTCCAAACACAGTGCGTATGAGGAAAGTCTAGGTTTTCAGCCTATATACACCAACAAGACATAAAAACATACAAAAGACAAAAATAGCCCCAAACCTAAGATAAACATCGTCCTCAATGTTTAAAATCCTGGATTAAAGGGAAAAAATAAAAACGTATAAAACATGAACACAGAACAACAGTCCTAGTATCCATAACTAACAATCCTAAATATCAACAACTATCACTTCATCCAACCTCACTCCCCCGTACTTTGTTTTCTTAACACAAGGCATAGCACTTCTATTGGAAAAGCAAAATTGAATGAAAATGATAAAAACACAATAAAAAACAAAAACAAAAAGAAACGAAAATAAAGGGTTACCTCCCTCCTAGTGCTTTATTTAACGTTTAGGCAAGATGTCATACTCGAGCTATCTTTCAAAATACATCCCAGACTCTGTTTCCTACATGACCTGCAATCAGCTCATGCCTGCACAATCGTACACGCTCTCCATGGACTTGAAATAATAAAGAGAATAGCTTTTTCAACTTAAAGCAATCTCCATCATCTCCATATTTAGTCTCGTTATCAGATGGTTTAGTCGAAACAGGTTTGGGCTCCTCTTTAGGTTTGACTTTCGTTTTAACCCCCAAACCTGTTTTTGCCTCTACTCTCACCAGTTGAGTACCTGTACCTGCAACAAAATTAACAGAATCGGAAAGTTCATCCTCAACCCTATCAATAACTGTCGTACCACTCAAAGGAATGGTAATCTCCTCTGCTTGCTCTAGCTGGTTGGGGAACTCTTCGGGCACTTTATTTTGCAATGCCTCGACCAGTTGGCCGAGTTGTGCCTCTATCCTGCCAATTATCTGATTGTTCCGCTGCATCATTTGCATGAGTTCTTCAAGGTTGTCATTTTGCGATGTTTGAACCTGCTGAGATGATTGATCAACCGGTTGATCAAAATAACTTTGTGCATTGGGCTGGTACTGGTACTGATGTAGTGGCTCAAACCAATTTTATTGTTGGCACTCCTGATACTGTCATGGCTGCTGCTGACTATCTTTCCAGGAGAAGTCTGGATAATTACTCCATCCTGGATTATAGATGTTGGAGTATGGATCATTCCCTGACCACGGAGGATAATAATTAAGCGACTGTGCTTGTTCCTGTACAAACTCATACTCCGGGAAGGTCTCCCTGGATGGACACACAGCATAATCGTGTCCACTAACTCCACATATAAAGCAAGCAACCCCTAGGCGGTCTTGCCTAATCTCAGCGACCAACATCTGCATCTGTCTAATCAACTCTGCCGACTGCATGACTAATGACTTGAGCACCTGATAAGAAAAGTAAACCAAAAGAAAAATAAAAACAAGAAAAACTAATAAAAATAAAAACTACTAAAACAGAAATAAAATGATAACTAAAAAGAAAAATAAAAACCTAGAAAAGAAAATAAAACCTAAAAATCTCTAATCTAAAGAATAAGCTACCGAAACACTTCCCCGGCAACGGCGCCAAAAACTTGACACTCTCAAATACGTGGGAATAAATCCCAAGTGTAGGATGTGTCGAAGTAATAAAATTTTCGTGAGTACGAAGTCGAATCCACAAAGAAGTGGTAGTACTAATTCTAAAAACTAGAGATTATAAGTAGTGCGGTAAACGTAAATGAAGGTTGTTTTGGGTTTTTGTTTTATAAACTAAATTAACTAACTAAAACAATTAAATAAGCAAGACGGATTAAATGGAAGATAATGCTAGATGGTCACACGGTTCCAATTCCGAATAAGAAAATATAATGACTATTATGAAACACGTTATTAACATGATAAAACTAATTCAACTAAGGCCACACCATATTGTATTGCTCCCGCAATGGTATGGTATGTGAATTCAATCAAATACACCTATTGGTCCTAGAGTGCAATTAATTGAAAACTGTCGTTAATCTAATACAAAGGTTAATTAAGCAATTTCTTATCGAAACTAACCTAGTATTGATTCTTGAGTCAATTAAGCTCTATTGCAATTTCAATGATTTCTCATATAATATTACAATAAATATTAAATCGGTTCTTATCAAAGAGCATGCAATCTACTTTCGCAATCGCAAAACACCAGAATTGAACACAAAGTAATAATATAAAATACGCTCAAAATCAATATCATGTATTACAATAAATATCAAATCGGCTCTCATCAAAGAGCATGCAATCTACTTTCGCCATCGCAAAACACCAGAATTGAACACAAAGTAATAATATAAAATACGCTCAAAATCAATATCATGTATTACAATAAATATCAAATCGGCTCTCATCAAAGAGCATGCAATCTACTTTCGCAATCGCAAAACACAAAATCAAACGCAATAAGATAATGTTCAAATAATCTCAAAGACAATATCATGAAATAATATGCAAAATATATTCATAGTCAATAAAATCCAAATTCGTTCATGGTTCCGAAAACCACCTAACAACAAAACTAGCTACTCATATAATCGAAATAACAAGAAGATAGGAAAAGGAATGTGATACAACCCATTCGGAGACGTGTAGAGTCGAAATCGGCTTTGGTCCGACTGAGACTTCTCTTCCGCAAATCTTCATCTTCTCTTGATGAACAATCGATGTAATTCATAAAACTAATCTTGTGTTGGTGTTTGGTGATGATGCTTTGTGATTTGGAGGGTAAAGAATGGTGAAAATTGGCCCTAGGCCGCAGCTAAGAGCTGTTGGAACGAACCCAGCTGAACTCTCTGTCTTAGATCTCCTCTCCTTCTCTCTGTTTTTTATATCCCTTTTGATTCACAAATGGGGGCTATTTATAGGAGATGTCAGGTTACTGTTCATGGTTATTGTTCACGCGTATACGGCACTGTTCATAAGTATTGTTCATGCGTGTACGGTACTGTTCATTGACTGTTGACTGCGGTGCCCGCGTTTGACTGTTCGAGGCGGCATTACTGTTCATGGCGGCATCACTGTTCACCATGCACTATTCACGTGTACAACACTGTTCATATGTACGGTACGTCTTCAATTTAATCCACCAAAGCTTCCTCGATAAGCTCCTATGCCTCATACCAAGAATACATGTCCCGAATTGCCCGGTTTTGCCTCGACTCATCGTGTATTCGCATTAATTCACGGGGCTCACCTAATATCTGCACATACTCACAAAATACATCACACGTACCAAAAATACTCAAAAATACAATCAAAAGAAACGATCCAAGGGTCGTAAATATATAACAATAAATGACCGATCACCATATCATTCTCATATCTATTCTTGTTCTTATCATAATAAAGTAGCATCTAGGGACCAAAAGGCTGCTTCTCCTTAACAGTCTACCTATCTTCTACCTCATCACTCTGCATCTCCTCATGCACATCAACCTTTCCCTCTTTACAAATCTCCTTGCTATGTCCATATCTACCACATGTAAAGAAAATTAAACCAAAATTCTTATATTCCACTTTAATTAGCCTATCCTCCACATTCAAACATCCCACCAAAGGCTTTGAAATATCCACTTCAACACATAACTGAGCAAACTTACCCTTGGACTGGTTTTCAGTGATAAGATCAACCTTGCAAGTCATCCCCAACATTCCACCAATTCGCCACAGAAGATCAAAATTCATCCACTCCATAGGATTTCTAGACAATCTAATCCAAATCGGCATAACCTTAACTGCCTTCTCACCTAGTACAAAGTTAGGCTTCCATCGTTACACCACAAGGTACTGATTGGCAATGACCCAATAACTCCTAATCAGGATTGAGTCTTCCTTAAATTGAAATCGGGCGATGAAATAACCTTCCTTTCAGTCAGTGAGCTGCCACTGCCCAATCATCGGCCATTTTTGCCTTAATTTTGGAAGCATATAGTTCAAGATATGAGCTATAACCATGATTTTTAGAATTAGCGCATTCAACCACAGTTTGTACAGCTGGGACTTGAGCTCCTCAGACAACTTCATGGCCAAACCATTAGGACCTTCTTCAACCATGATATCTCCCTCACTGATTGTTAGCTTATCTTTATGAGACCCAAACCCTTTCCAGTGGTTTGGGCTATTCATATTTATAAGCTTCGTCTTGATGCTATCACTCACCAATTTCCTCAAACCTTTCACTTCCACTTTAGAATATGCTCTAGCTCTCTTCGAGCTCATACTGATGTCTGGGGGCTTCTCCTTGGTCTCCTCCAAGTTCATCGGCTCAGACTGAGCTGAAAAAGTGAAGATTCTAGCCATAGAAAACACTAGGACTAGCCAGAAACAAGGGCGTGTAGGTCAGAACACTCAGGTTTAGATACACGTGCTAGCGCGTTCAAATTTCGCTAAGTTGCAGTGAATTTCTTCAAATTTAAAATTTGTTTACTAACTATTATAATTTAATGTAAAGAATTTTATACAAATCCTAACAATATTGTCTATTAATTTTATAAAATCTATTAATTGAATTCTTTAAGGGTAAAATTATCTTTTAGAAAAAAAAAATTGATGATCAACCATCAAATAGTTAGTTAAATGGTCAATTTGATCTATTTTCCAAACATTAGGGACCAAGGAAACTAAAAAGTAAAACGTGAGTGAAAAAGTGAGATTTGACAAATAAGTAGAGACTAAATTAAAGTTTTTCAAAAACAAATAGGAGCCACCAAAAAGTGAATGATGCTCAATTTATCATGATTAAAATTTTGATATTGTAAATATTATCATATAATTATTTATAAAATTGTCCCCTTCAAAAAAAAAACTTATAAAATTATAATAATTGTAGAAAAAATATCTTCTAATAGTAAAAGAAAAAGATTTTTGATATGAAAATATATATTCGGAATATATTAATAAAATTTAATTTTAATAAATTTCAATAATCATTCAATACGTTGGTATTACATTTAAAAAGAAATTAAAAAATAAATAGTGGGAGTTCCTAACTCCCAAGTCAAAATCAACGCCAGATTTCAACCACGTGCCTTAATTTAATTGGCTTGAAGTTTCCTATAAGGTGAAGCTTGTTAATTTCTATAAGGGCTCAAGATCAGTTTTAAAATTAATAAGTTTTGTTAAAATTAATGCGATATAAATATATATATGATCATTAGTTTTTTTATAAATTTTGTAATCTTTTTCAGATTATGCATAATTAAATTAACTAAAATTAAAGAAAATTTACCTAAAATTAAAATGAATCACATCGTCCTTTAAATTTTTTTTTTATGTACATAATCCTTTAATTTTAAAAATGATAAATAAAAAGAAAAAATTTACTTGACCGTTATACCCGTAACTATAAAAGTACTTGTTATCACTAATTTTAATTTTTTTTTAAAGGACATTTTTTTTTTTTGACAACTTGAAAGGACTTGTTATCACTAATTAGTATAGTTAAGAAATATAAAGTTTTTATCTATGATCTTAGGTACAAAAGAGGATGAGATTTTTACACTTTGTTTCTTTTCATTACATTTGCTCAGCTTTACTCTTCTTTTTTCCTTTTTTATTTGATAAATAAAATGATTTTAACAAAACACAATAGAAGGAAAAAAAAAAAAAAAGCTTGAAAATGTATTAAAGTACCTTCAACATTATCCTTTAATGTAAGTCTATGTCGCAAGTTCCAGTTGTTTCGTGATGGCTTCGGTTACAAACTGAAGACCAAGTGTAATTCTTAAAAACCAAAGAACAATTAAGGCTCATATTATTAGCATCCCACCCTAATAATTGTTCAACAAACTTTTTTCTTTGAATTAAAGTATAACAAGTGAATTATGTGGGTTAGTTTAACTGATAAGGTCTTAGGTTTGCTTTCTAGAAGTCACCAGTTTGAGCTCTCACATGTTAGGCCACAAAGAATTTTCTTGGGAATCCTTAACCCCGGTGTAGATAGCCTGCCTTTGACCAGACCCGAAGAGATGTATAAATCCACGGAGCAATTAAAAAAAAAAAAGCATAGCAAGTGAGGTCACAATTCACAACAGTTCCACCTCAATGTCTACCATTTCCGGTAAAATTATCAAAACCTCTTGGCTTCTATTATTAAATACCAAAAATTTTACACTAGATAGTTTTTTTTTTTCTTGTCAAGGGTTCATATTAAATTGAGGCTATTCTATCATTTTATTAATGGAGACGTTTAGTCGTATTCCCCAACTTTCTATGCCAAGAGTTTTGAGGTGTGGGAGATGAAGAATCCCATCATGTTGTTGGATCATTTTAATTGTTTGGTTCATTGGATTTGTCTTCCTTTTAGCTTTACACCTTTGGAGAAAGTTCATAATTAATACGTGTGTGCAAGAGGGAGACAGAGAGTACATAAATGTATGAGTGAACTAATTATAGAAATCTAGGGAATCTTTTTTTTTTTTTTTTTTTTACATACCACCCAATAGTGGCGATTCGAACTTAAAATGTTGCCAGGATAAATGAGTCTCCTTACCATCAAGCCACATTAGATGGTGGTTCAAAAAGACTTTTTAAGTAATTGTCTTCTGACCGGTGATCAATTCATCCACTATAGGTAAAAGGGACGAAATTGTTTCTTCTCCTCTCCGGCATGTATGATTACAAAAATTTACTTTAGGATTGACTATGACAATTTAAGAATCTATTATTACTTTTTTTATTTTATTAAAATTCAAGTTTAATTAGATCTCATTTCTAATTTTTCACCATGTATTTAAAAGTTTTGGAGTTGAAGCAAGAAATTATTTAGTGTAATATATGCTTTGAGTGCTTTCGTGTATAATGGATTAAATGAGTAAAATACACTTTTGAAATTAAAGTAGTACATATTCAATATATTTATAAATTAATAAGTATGTTGGGAAAAATCATTAAGGGGAAGTGCGGCCTAATATGTACTATAAGAATAAATAATATATAAACAAGAAAAATTAAATGAAAAAAAGCACGAATCCAATCACACAACACAAGATTTACGTAGAAACTCAAAATAAGAAAAAGAAATCACAGCCGTCAGGATGATAAGAAAATAATATTATGTAGACAATTGTTATAACTACACACACTCAATATTCTTTCTCTAATATCAAACCTTAATTACAACAAATGCACAACTCTATCAAGTGACTCTCAATGTTGCCCAAGTGTTACTAACCCTAAGAATAAGTATACTATTTATAGGCTAAGTATTCTTACTCCCAAAAGAAATAAAAAATCTACTTCAAATAGAAAATCCTAAAATAAGACAATTCTTAAAACAACCAAATTGCAGAATCGAGATGTAACGCCTCTAATTTTTCGTAATTACGAAAAGTATTATTATTAATTATTATTAAGCATGCAACAGTCAAGTATGTGATTTATATTGATGGAAAGTATATATATTCGGTATATGGTTGAAAAATGAATAGTGATTTTAACCGAGTTAAATCCCATTAGAGATATTAATTTCATGGTGCATTTGGATGATAATGGGTCCAATTGAATATTGGTGAAGTCGATTTGGTAATTGGATAGGTGTAGAATATTTTTTGAAATAATTATCGAGATGGGATGTGATTAAGAGTAAATTTGTGCTATTGCAGGATTTTAAAAAGTTTAAGGGAGCAAATTGCAATTGTGAGATATTTATATATAATATAGAGCTAATTGCACTCACACCCCCTGAGGTTTGGCCAACTACAGGTAAAATCAACTTTATCGTTTATTAACAATGACACTCCTTTGACTTTAGTCAAAGTGAACAGTATCAGGGGTATTTTCGTCTTTTTCAATTTTTAATTTTATTTTATTAAATAATAAATCAAAAAATTAAAATAAAATAATAAAATTATTTAAAAATTAATAAAAAATAAAAAATTAATTAATTTAAATCCATTTTCCAGATCGAATCTCAACCGTCCATCAAGATTAATGAAGGGTTGAGATTCAATCTGAAAATGGATCTAAAAAAAAAAAAAAAATTTTTGGGTTCTTCGAAGAACCCAGAGAGGGTTCTTCGATCGAAGAACCCTCTGGGTTCTTCGAACGAAGAACCATGGTTCGATGGTTCTTCGTTCGAAGAACCCTCGCTCTGAACCCAGAGGGTTCTTCGATCGAACCCATCTGGGTTCGAACGAAGAACCCAACTGGGTTCTTCTTCGAAGAACCCTCTGGGTTCTTCCCAGAGGGTTCTTCGATCGAACCCAGAAGGGTTCTTCGATCTGAACCCAGAGGGTTCTTCGATCGAAGAACCCTCTCTGGGTTCTTCGAAGAACCCAAAAAATTTTTTTTTTTTTTTTTTTTTTAGATCCATTTTCAGATTGAATCTCAACCCTTCATTAATCTTGATGGACGGTTGAGATTCGATCTGGAAAATGGATTTAAATTAATTAATTTTTTATTTTTTATTAATTTTTAAATAATTTTATTATTTTATTTTAATTTTTTGATTTATTATTTAATAAAATAAAATTAAAAATTGAAAAAGACGAAAATACCCCTGATACTGTTCACTTTGACTAAAGTCAAGGGGGTGTCATTGTTAATAAATGATAAAGTTGATTTTACCTGTAGTTGGCCAAACCTCAAGGGGTGTGAGTGCAATTAGCTCTATAATATATATGTTAGTGGATGGTGGTAGAGAACAATATAATTGCACGTCTTGGAAGCACAAAAAAAATAAAATAAAAAAATAATAATAATAAAAAATGGGCATTTGACACCTAAAAAGCATGATACCAAAGCATTACATGCAAATTAGTTAACTAGGTGAATTCGAGTGTGTCAACGTGAGAGTTAGAGAGTGAGTTATAGAGAGAGAAAGAGGGAGAGTTTAGAGAGAGAAGGTGATAGAAGAAGAAGAAGGAGAGTGATAGAGCAGTTGGAGAAGAAGAAGTCTAGGTGGAGAATAGCATTTCAGGTTTGGTGATACCGTTTTCATATTTTTCAGATTTTCCAGAATATTTCGGAATCATTATATTATATTGTTTTTAGTTTATTTGAGCTATATTGATTATGATATGTTGTTTGAAATTGATTTTGGGATGATTTGGTATATATTATTTGTAATAAATTGATTTTGAATATATATATATATATATATATATATATATATATACATATATATTGTTGTAATAAATTTGATTTTGAATATATATATTGTTAGTGTTTTGGATTATGTATATTTGGAATATATTCTGGATCCGTAATATTATTTACGAAAAATATTCTGAATTGATTTTCGATATGTTTTGATTATAGTAATATTACGGAGAATATTATTAAAAGCGATTTCGTATATATTGTTTTGCGATTTGTTTCGAAAAGTGATTCGGGGCATATGGATTTACGATATATAATTGCATGTGATTTTAAATGTGATTTGAAGCGATTTCTGGATTCAGAAATATTTTCAGAAACGATTTTGTAATTTGCTTGTATATGTATATTGATGCGATTCGAATTCCGAAAATGTGTATACTGATTTGGATATGATTTCAGAATTTTAAATTGACGATTCTGTTCGGAATGAAATTATATGATTTTTGAAAAGTGATTTGGCTCTGATATATGTAAATATAGATATGGATATAGGAGATTGACATGTCAATTGGGTTCTCTGAGTAGTACTACGCCTATATGTTATGTTTGAGGTACCACCCTTTGCGGGTTGGAAAATCTGATCTGGGATATGCAGCGGGTCTTCCGTTGGTATCCAACTCTATTATGATATATCTGGGATACGCAGCGGGTCCTCCGTTGGTATCCATCTCTGTTCTGTATAGCCCGCAATCCAGTCTGAAAAGTATGTTTAGTATATCAGGAGCCTAAAATGGAAATATAAATAATATTTAATTTGTTATATGATTTGATTTGGTATTAATAAATTTGATACGATATTTTATTCCGATTTCGGAAGATGTTGTTGATAATTGCTTTGATATAATATTTGTTATCGTTTTTCCAAAGGATATATAAATATATATATATATATATATATATATATATATATATATATATTTGAAATATTTGATTTAATTGTGCCCCATATGTTGGTTTTATATGTTATTTGCGTTATTGAGATATTATATTATGTTTATACAATTGGATTTTGGGTACACCCACTAAGCGTTATGCTTAGTGTGTTGAGTTTCTCACACGCAGGTAAGAGAGTTCAGGAAGAAGATAAGGCTGCAAAGAGTTGAGTCTGTAGTGATCGAGTCTTGAGTCATATCGCTCCCGCATTTTTGGTAGTCCATTATATCTTTGATGTTTTATATGTATTATATCGGCATGCATGGACAAGAATGTTTTTGTAAATATTTGAAACGGTATTTAGTTTTTATGTACGTTTTGTAAAATTTTGTAATATTTGGGCCTATGGAATTTAATGCTTTTGAAGTTGAATATTTATAAGTATTTTGATATAATTTGTTTTGGTAAGTCGCACCGGATATGGAAGGGTGTGCAATTTGATTTGAGATTATAGAAGTGTGGATTTTATGAATTGTGAAAACAGGTTTTGGAAAGTCAGAAAAACAGAGGAAACTCTGGTGAAATTTTTAGAAAATCTTTTTGGGACCATAATTTTAAATATTTATTCGGATCATTACTTAAAGTTCTTGTTTTGAAATTTGTTTTCCGTATACGGTAGCGTTCCCTGATTCAGTCCTAGCGGATTCGGGTCGGGGGGTGTTACACGAGAGCTACGGCGCAACCTATAGGTTACTGCTGTCTATGTCGCAAATTCTGGTTGTTTCGTCAGGGTGCATCCGGCCTCTTTTTTTCTAGTGCCATTTGACTATTGTCTTCGTCTCAATCTCTTCTTTCCATCAATTTTTGAATCATCTCAATCGAACACCATTTGTTATACTTTCATATCAGTTGAACACGGTTGCACATTTTAGAAATATAAGACAAAACTCAACAAACCACCCCTTGGTAAGAATTTCATAAAAAGCTTTTGTCCATTCTCCGACAACCATGACTCTCATCAGCGAAAATCACCATACCCCACCATAAAGGTAAAACCACTTAGGAACAATACGTTCTAAGATTTCTTCCTACAACAGTCGAATAAACCTGCTGAAAAAATATTGTGCAACCCTCATGTTGGACTTCCTGGGAGTTCCTTAGCCCTTAATAACCTTTTAACTACACATCCTATATTATTGTCTAACCAATGCCTATAGGCAAATGTGCGGATCCGCTGGTAGTATCATATCTTCTTCCATGGCAACTTGGAGGTTTATTGGCATGCCATGAGGATATACATGTCCTCCTTATAAAGGACATCATCATTTCCCTTATAAATGAGAGAGGCGATAGTTGAAGTGTCCTCATCCTTATAGTCCTATACTGAACTTGCTCCATTTACTTTGACAATCCCTTTTCATATGTCTAGATTGTTCACACTTCCAGCAGCCACTTTACTTCTTGAAGTTATCTTTCTTCCAACTTCTAGTTGAGTGCTAAATTTTTAGAAGTTTTACCTTCACTAGTCAACCTTTTTTCCTTAGAGATTAACTTATTCGCTACATCCCCAAGACTTAAGTCGAACTTCCATGCATTAAAATATGATTCACGTGTGCATAGGAAGGTGGAAGAGACTAAATGAGTTTTAATATTTTGTTCCCATAATCTATTTTAACTCCAGTCGACTCCCGTTCAGAAATAATCTCATTGACCACTCTCAGATGATAAAAAAAATAATAATAATACATCCAGCCATTTGTAGTAACTGAAACTGCTCCTTCAGATAAAACCGATTACAAATGCTTTTTGCTTGATACATAAGCCTCTTCCAAAGTTCTTTCGCAATAGATGTTCCTTGAATATTTGTAAAAACATTCTTAGTTAGGCATAATAGTATCGCACTTGCAGCCTTCTGGTCGAGTTCCTCCCAATCATCACCGCTCATCCCAGATTTTTCAGAGCTAGTACCTGTTGCTTATTTACCAGAAACTACAGGGGTTGGCTTGCCCTTCAACGCCTTGTGTAACCCATATCGGATCAGAATATCCTTGACTTGTACATACCATAAGCCAAAATTGATCTTCCTAACAAATTTCTCAATATCAAACCTCATAGAATTTGAAAATCTATTCCCAGATATATTTGTTTTGCTAAACTGATACTTAAGCAACCTTAGGGTCTAATACCAGTAGTTGGGAAAAATCGTTAACATAGAACCGTTGCCTAATATCCATCACAAGAATAAATAATATATAAACAAGAAAAATAAGATGAAAGAATCACAAATACAATTACACAACACAAGATTTACGTGGAAACCCAAAATAGATAAAAAAACCACGGCCGTCAAGACGGCAATAGAAAAATATTATTGTATAGAAAATTGTTACAACTACATACTCAATATTTTTTTTTTCCTAATACTAAACCTTAATTACAACTAATGTCTACGTTCACAACTCTTTGAGGTGTCTTTCAATGTTGCACAAGTGCTACTAACCCTTAGAATAAGTCTCCTATTTATATGCTAAGAATTCTTAGTCCCAAAAGGAATCAGCAAGCTACTCATAATAGGAAATCTTGAAACAAGACAATTCCTAAAATAGCCAAATTGCGGAATCACAAGCTACGCCACGACCTAATGGCGCGGTAGTCTCTGTCTCAAATTCCAACTATTTTAGGCCCACAAAATCGAGCACTTCTGACTGCGCGTGAGGGTGCATCCGGCCTCTTTTTCCGGCACAGTTTACGCCGTTGTCTTTCTCTTGATCTTTTTTTTTTCCACTGGTTTTTGAATCACCTCAATTGGATACCGATTGCCATACTTTTGCATTAGTTGAATATGGTTATGCATTTTAGTAATACAAGTCAAAACCCAACAAAGTATATGAATAGAATTTATTCGATACAAACATTATTAATTTATAGATTTTATATACTTATATTGTATAAGGGGTATTGGATTCAACATTGGATACAAAACTTGATTTATTCATATAATTATAATTATTTTGTATTATTAAAAATAATTTACAATCTCTTTTCCGCAAAAAATAATAATAATAATAATAATAATTTACAATCAATATATTTTATATTTAAAAATTATATAAAACTTTTTCTTTGGAAATAATTTAAAATAATCATATTTTATTTAAAACATGTAAATTAATTATTTTAGGGTGAATTGCACTAAGATACCCTGAGTTTATCCTTAATTACACGCATAATACCAGTTTACCGTTTGTTACACTCAAATACTCTACTTTTGGTTGACCACGTTAAAACTAACGGTTGACAAATTTTTTATGTAAAATGACATAACTACCCTTATTAACAAATATAAAAAAATAACATTAAAAAATAATATTTAAATAATAATAATAATTAAAAATAATAATCATCACAAACAAAACAATTCACTATTCATCATCTCCACCATCACCATCTTCCTCATTCAATTACCATCTTCCACATTTAATTCATTCAATCTCTCATCCATCTTCCAAAGTCAATCCATCAACCATCGTTACCACCATCCATTCATCTTCCAAAATCAATTCATCAACCATCCTCACCACCATACATTCATCTTCCACAATCATATTCAAAATTATCCAACCCATACTAAAAAAAAAAAAAAACCAAGCAAAACTCCATAGCAAAAATAACATGAAACTGGTATGATAAAGCTCCAAATGCAATCCAAAAGCAAAAATAACATGAAAAATGTCACCAGCAACACAATAAACCAAAAAAAAAAAGGAGAAAGGAAAGAAACTAGAAACCAGAAACTAGAAACGGCGCCTCCTCCAGTTCCAGCAAAGCCATCAACGGCGCCTTAGAAATCTACACCTCTACCACCTCCTCCCCCCGAAGGGAATGAGTGCGGGGCCGGCGAAGGTGAGGAGGGTCCCGGCCATGGTGGAGTTTTATCATTCGTTAATGTGGAGAGATTCGCGGCGGGACTTCGGCGCCGGTGCAACAAAAGCGGGGAAGACGCGAGCTACCCTACCAGCAACAGGGGAGACGAACCAGCGGCAGAGGATACGAACCAGCAGTGGGGGCGACGAACCAGCGGCGGGGGAGACGAAGGAGCGATGCGGTGATGGAGGAATGATGGCGAACGATCACACGACGACGGAGAACGATGGAGAACGATCACACGACGCTGAACCATCACACGATGGAGAACGATCTCTATCGCAGATGGAAAAGATGGAGAAGCTCCATCTGCGATTGAGTAAACTCTAAATTATTATTATTATTATTATTATTTTAATAGGCAGGAAGAGACGTAATGTCCAGATCTCTTCCATGTGGAAAATTTTTTTAAATTTGTTTTTTATAAAAAAAAATGTTTTTAATATATATATATATATATTGTTTTATTTAAAAATATTGTTACTTTTTTAAATTAATTAAAATATGACGTGGCGTGTTCTTATTGGTTGAAAAAAGGATTTAGACGTAAATGACCAATTTACCCTTGAACCATTTGGTCAACCATTAGTTTTAACGTGGTCAACCAAACGCAGGGTACTTGAACGTAATAAACGGTAAACTGACATTATACTTGTAATTAAGGATAAACTCAGGGTATCTTAGTGCAATTCACCCATTATTTTATTATAAAGTGACTTATAATTATTTTATTTTATAATATTATTATTTTAAGAAAAATAATTTAAAAACCAATGGTCAATTGCCTTGGCAGTTAGAGGAGCCTCGGATGCTCCTTTAAGCCACCCATTTTCAAAACCTAGGTATGTTTATATTTGTCTCACCATTATATATAAAAACACAATTAGTGTGGGTATACTTCTCCCGTATTGGAAGTAGACGGCTCCCTATTTTGGGAGTAAACGGCTTCTACTATGGAAGTAGATGTCCGAACCGTGCTAGTAGGGGTTTAATCTCGGTAGGTCCCGATAGTCCTGTAACCCGTAAGGTGTCAAACTTTAAAAAAATAATAATAATTTAAAATAATAGGTAATCCAATTTAGTCCATTAATCTAAACTTTAATTCAATTCAATCTAATCAAATTCATTACCCACGTAGAAATAATGATCTTGACTTGAACCTGCTTGATTGGGACACCCCAGCTGCCTGTAAGCAAAATACATGAAGCGGGAGCTTCTAATGGAAACCGCGTGAGTCAGACCAAGATTGGCGATCGAGCATTGATTATACAATAGTTAATTTAACTAGCAATTGCAAATTTTCCATAAAGAGTTAATTTAACTAGCAATTGCAAATTTTCCATAAAGACGTTAGATGATGGAAACTGGGTCTCTTTTCAACCCTAATAAAGTTCCTCTCAAGTCTCAACGAATAATGGCTCCAACAGCAAAGAACAAGATCACAGCCATGATTTCAGTGAAAAAAAAAGACTCCCAAAGAACAAGATCACAGCCTGAAAATATCTTCGCCTACCATAATTATTTGAAATTAATTACCGGATAATCTTTTCACTAGTAATTTTATTGTTGGAATAACTTGGTGACTACAGCTTTTAACTTTGAGGTGTCGAATTTATATATATATATATATATATATATATATATATATATATATATATATATATATAAATTTCGAAATCTAACACCTTACGGGTTAGAGGACTAACGGGACCAATCGAGATTAAATCATACAAGCACGGTCCGGATAACTACTCCCAGCGACAGGAGACGAGAACTACTGGGACCAACGGCCCGAACAACAACTCCCAACAACAGGAGAGGTCTACTCCCAATACGGGGGAAGAGATCTATCCACACAATTGTATTTTTATGGACAATAGTGGGGATATATATTTACATGGCTACACAAAGTTTTAAACTTTGATGGTTTGGAGGAATATGAGGCATCTAGCCACCAAGATAAGGGATCTTGTATCTCTTTATTATATTACTAGAGACCTTCTGTTCACTTTTTACAATTTTATCATTATTATTGTCACCTAAAGAAATTAGCTTTTCCAATTCAAAGCATCTGTCTCCCCTCGCCGCATAATATATGTATAATTGCAATAGCGAATATTAAGGCAAGGCATGTAATGCGGGTAGAAATTGAAAATGATAGGAAATTAGTTATTGATGAAACATCCATAAATTTGAACTGAGAAAATGATTTGATTTGTGTATTTTTCAGGGAAATGTAATTGTTGTTGGGAAAATTAACCTCCCCAAAACCTCCCTAGAAATATGCTAAATATCAGAAATTACAGAGAAATGAAATAGAAAATAATAACAATCACCACAACACAATAATTTACGTGGAAAACTCCAAAACCAGGAGAAAAACCACGGCCCTCAGAAAGAAATTCACTATGTGATAAATTATTACAATCACACAGACTATTCTCTCAAGACTACCACACCAATACACTCACACTCTCTCAAAGCATAAAATAATTCTCACCTCTCTACACTCTAAAATAAGAGAAACAAGAAAGGAATTTAATTAGAATTAAATACAATGCTTTAAATGTATTTAATTGGTGCAATTAGAAACTAAGGACTTGGTCTCCTTATATAGCCTTGAGAAGCCATGACATTTTGCTATTTTTCCAATGTGGGATTCATATCCCTTCATTGCCTTCTCATATGCTTTCTTTATTTTGCCAAATTTCAACAAATCTCCACCTTGGCAAAATACAGGAAACCTCCGCCCTTCCGCCGCAACTTTCATGCAACCATTGTCTATACCGACAATCATAATTCTCAACCCAGAGAACTATCATACTCCACCATAAAAGTATACCACTTAGAATTAATCACCAATTCTAAGATTTCCACCTCGGCACATGTCGAACAAACTTGCTGAAATTTATGGTGCAACTCCCATGTTGGCTTTCCCCGGAAGTTCTTCAGCCATCGACATAATTCTACCACACACCTTGCATCAATACCGCCAACCAATGCCCGTGTGCAAACTTCCCACTAGTAGTGTCACATCCTTTTTCATAGCACCTAGTGATATGCTATAAGGATGTACATATCCTTCTCAAAGGATAAATTCAGTGTCTTCACAAGACACACTATTAGCTTGATTGTTGGAGCTACCTGCCGAACCTGCTCCACCATTTTGACAATTTTTCTTAACGTGCCCAGATTGCCCACACGCCCAGCAAAATATTTTCTTCCTGGAGTTATTCTTCTTCCAATTGCTCCCATTGCTAGCTACCAATGCTGTGTCTTCTGATGAAGTACGACCTCCACCCTTCAGCCTTCTCTCCTCAGAAAGGAGTTTACCGGTAACTTCTGTAAAATTCAGAGTCTCCTTCCCATATACCAAAATAGGTTTCATATGTTCATAGGAAGATGGAAGAGACAATATAAGCCTTAATGCTTTATCTTCGTCTTCAATTTCAACTCCAATAGACTCCAGTTCAGAAACAATACCATTGAGAACACTCAGATGATCTGAGATTTTCGCACCTTCCTCCATACGCAGAGTATGAAACTGTTCTTTCAGGTACAACCGATTTGAGATGCCTTTTGCCTGATACAACCCTTCAAGTTTTTCCCAGAGTTCCTTGGCTGAATGTATTCCATGCACATTTGCAAGAACATTCTTGGCCAAACACAGACGAATCACACTTGCAGCTCTCAAATCCATTTCTTCCCAATCTTCATTGCTCATACTAGACTCACCTTTGCTGGAATCACCTTTGCCGGATTCACCTTTGCCGGAATCTTTTAAAACAGGGCCTGATTTCTCCTTTAATACCTTGTGTAAACCGGATTGTATTAACACATCCTTGACTTGCACTTGCCACAAGCCAAAATTAATCTTTCCATCAAATTTCTCTACATCAAACTTCAAAGAAGAAAATTTAGACATTCTAACCGTATACTGAAATAGTGCCCGTAGTTCGTGAACAGCACTCCAGGTAAGTTCCCAGGAAAGAGAGGTGGGTCACAATGGACACACTTAAATACCAAGTCTTTCCTAGCCAGAACCTTCCTTAGACAAGCACTTCCACAATACTACCACACTTAACTCCAGCAACCAAGAACAATTTAGACCAAGAACAATTCTTTTCTGATGTGGAAGATCAGACAATGCTGCAACCACAGAGCATACTAAGAATTTTCTAAAACCTCTGACACCTTAGCAACCAACCTAGGCTCTGATACCACTTGTTGGGAAAATTAACCTCCCCAAAACCTCCCTAGAAATATGCTAAATATCAGAAATTACAGAGAAATGAAATAGAAAATAATAACAATCACCACAACACAATAATTTACGTGGAAAACTCCAAAACCAGGAGAAAAACCACGGCCCTCAGAAAGAAATTCACTATGTGATAAATTATTACAATCACACAGACTATTCTCTCAAGACTACCACACCAATACACTCACACTCTCTCAAAGCATAAAATAATTCTCACCTCTCTACACTCTAAAATAAGAGAAACAAGAAAGGAATTTAATTAGAATTAAATACAATGCTTTAAATGTATTTAATTGGTGCAATTAGAAACTAAGGACTTGGTCTCCTTATATAGCCTTGAGAAGCCATGACATTTTGCTATTTTTCCAATGTGGGATTCATATCCCTTCATTGCCTTCTCATATGCTTTCTTTATTTTGCCAAATTTCAACAATTGTCAATCAATTTTATGGGCTCGTATTGCCAACTATAAACACAACTTTCATCATATCAGGACAAGATTTAATTCCCGTTTGTTTCTGTGTCATACTAACTCAAAACGACAGATAGTCATATAAGGTATTGATTAATTAATGAGTACGAAATTACACAGAAAATTCTAGTCTACAAATAATTTTAACAAGATATTACCACGTCAAAGCATGTAACTTTACATTTTATAATAAAATAATAATAGTTATAATAAGTATAGTTTATTAGAAATCACACATTTAAATTAATATTTTTATTTTTATTTTAGAATTAATAACACTCAATCTACCTGCGTTTTGATAAATTATATTCGAAATCAAAGTTTGCATAAATTGATACTGACATTTCTTCACATTAACTTTAACTGTTTGACTTAACACCTAAAAAGGATATAATGGTCATTTAACCCTGGTGTTCTGTAAACTTGACACTTCAACGCAACAATTAAATGTTCCTAACTTTGATTTGAGTTGATTTTAATTTAATAATAATAAAATCTGATATTTTAGAATTAAAAAATTGATTAAAATATTAATAAACTAAGAAAGTTACAAGTCTAACTCTACAAAAATCTTAACCTTATCTACTGAAGAAAAAAAAATTAAAATTAAAATTAAAATTGTTCAAGGCACGAAGCTCACCAAATGCCATGAGTCTCTTGCTCTAAAACCAACCCTTCCCTCTCTTTCCCTAGATTTTTACCAAAATCAGCCACCGAAATTGATACCATTTCATTCTCTAAACAAGCAAACCAAACCCACATCAGTTGTCAAAAAGAGTTACTGTTTTTTTTTTTTTTTGCTCTGTGTTCTGGAAACAAAATAGTAACAGTCCATCTTCAAACAATAACTATGACAAGGTGATTACAACTCCTCTCTTTCTGCATATGTCCTTGATCCCTTCGAGTTTTAATTTATGTGTGTTGAGATTATTTGTATGTGATATAGGGTTAGGTTTAGGGTTTTGTTTTTAAAGATTTGTTTTTTCTAAAATTTTGTGTTGGATTATGGTTTATGGGTGAAATATATTTGACTCGTTATTTGGTTTTGATGTTTATTAAGTTTGAAAATATTGAGTTATGATTTAGTGTTCTGATGATCTCATATTTACTTTTAAATTTGATTTTTGTAGGTGTTATGTTTATGTTTGGCTGTTGAATGCTTTATGCATGTAATAGTTTTAACTCGTTATTTGGTTTTGATGGTTTTGTTCAGTGTCTCTCTATGTTCTGTCTTCTGTGTGATTTGTGTTGCAGTTTTGTAACACCCCCTGACCCGACCCGCCTGGATCGAACTAAGGAGCGCTACCCGATTTTAAATCTTTTATAAACTTAATTTATATATTGAAAACTTTTGTAAAACCAACCAATATTGTTATATTTAAAATACTTTACCGTGAGCCCATCATTATTATAAAAAAAAATTGCCAGAGTTTCCTCTGTTTTTCTGACTTTCCAAAATTCCTGTTTTCCACAAAACTCAAGCAATATAATATCAAACACTTCAAAATTCATTTCTCAATCATTTGCGCACTCTTCCATATAGTGCGACTTCCTCAACCATTTTCAATAAAACAAAACATAATTACTAGTTACAAAACTTTGTAAAACATAAACTATTATACAAATATTTACAAAACTCATATATTACAACTTTACAAACGTCTGTACATGCATGCTGAAATAAATAATTATATAAACAAAGTTTATATAAAACTACCCAAGTAATGTGACTCTGAATCTTCGTCTGCAGCTATCAATCATTCAGTCTTTTTCTCTACTTATATCTCTACTACCTACGCGTGATAAAATCAGCGCGCTAAACAATAATGCTTAGTGGGTGTACACTAAAAATATTGTTCAATATCAGAGAAAACAATTAAACTAAATTTCAGAAATACATATTAACGTACGTATATTCATAAAATAAACATAATATTTCAAATACTAAAATTATATTAATTAAAACATTTTCAAATGTTTCTGGATTGAAATCTCAATAAAATTTCTTTATTCCAAAATCGTTTCATAGTTTTCAGTAATTCCATTTTTCATTTCTTAACTGGACCTCTGATACACATAACAGGGTTTTACAAGACTGGATTACGGGTTTATACGGTCGGGTTTCCCATTTCAGAATGAAATAGTATCCCTATATACACAGTCGGTTTCTCACTTCAAAATGAAATGGTATCCCTATATACACAGTCGGTTTCCCACTTCAAAATGAAATGGTATCCGTATTTATACAGTCGGGTTTCCCACTTCAAAATGAAATGGTATCCCTATTTATACAGTCAGTTTCCCACTTCAAAATGAAATGGTATCCGTATATAATCATCATAATCATCAGGAATCTCAGTGCAGTACTGCTAAGTGCACCCAATTAACATTACAACCTCCTATATACATATTCCCCTATACATATATCAGGGCCATTATTCAGGAATTCCATATATCGCAAATCATCAAAGTATTCAATGTTCAACAATCCAATAACTTTTTATAAGGCAGAAATCCTCTCAATTATTTCAAAATCAATATCAATTAATATTTGTAAACAAAATATTCAAAACATATAAAATACAGCAAACAAAATATAACAGTATTTTTTTATCAATTATAATCATTGAATTCAACATAAATCACATTTCTGAAATTCAAAATCATTTTTAAAGATTATTCACAAATAAATTCAATCAAAACTTACGAATAACATGTGTACACCAACCTGCATACCATTTTTTTTTATCCAAAACTTGCTTTTCTGGATTTTCTTTTTCTCTTTTTTGTTCCTCTTTTCTTTCTTCCTATTCTTTTCCTTCTTCTTCTTCTTCTTCTTCCTTTCTTCTTCTTCTTTTCTTCTTTTCTTCTTTCTCTTTCCCTCTTTCTCTTTCTTTTGTCTCTTCTTCTTTCTCTCTCTTCTTCTTTTTTCTTTCTTTCTCCCGGTCTTTCTCTTTTCTTCTTACTTCTTCGTGAAGTTTCCACCGCTTTCTATTTTTTTTATAAAATTTTAGTCGTCACGACAGCGTATCGCGATCTGTGGTCGCGTCGCTTGGTTGCGGTACTCACTGAAAAGTTTTTACCTCCTTCATCGCGATCAGCTATCGCGGTATCTGGTCGCGTTGTTGGTCGCGATGCTCACTGGTAGATTTCACCATTTTTATCGCGAACACCCTATCGCGATCACTGGTGGCGGTCTTGGGTCACGATGCTCACTGCCCAAAATCATCAATTTCACCGCGAGCTGCACACCACGATCCCTAGTTGCTGTAGCTGGTCGTGATACACACTGCCAGCATTTTCCTTTTTCTTTTCATGCACTATTTCTGGACCACTCCCACCTGGTCCACTTGTATACCTAAAAATTAATCCAAGTAAACACATTACATCATTTTCACATAATTAACAACAATTAAGGGTACTTTTCGTTATTACTGAAAATTAAGGATGTTACAAGTTCAGTGTGTCTATCTGTACTCTGTGGACTTTGTTTTTTGTTGAAAATTAGTATGACTGATGGTGTGTTGTGTTTGCAATGAAACTAGAATGTTTATGTTCAATGCAATTGTCACCTTCCTATGGCAAAGGCATGAGATAGGAAGATTTGTCAAGGACTACATCAACTTGAAAATGTTGTGGGACTCTGCCATGAAAGTTATATTAAGGAGAAAATCAGCATTAGGAGAGAGGTTAATCCAACATGTGCCCATTCCGTGGAGTGGCAAAAACAGAACAGTCCATTCAAATTCAGATTTGATGGATATGTTAGCTGAGTTTGAAAAGAAGAAGAAGGTAAGCCAGATCCATTTCATGTTTAACTATATACCTCTTATTGTTATACATCCTGATGAACCCAATTTTGACCAACCTAACGCAGCCAATGAGCTCAACCCTGATTAGCAGCCAAATCCACCTCAAAACAACTTAGGATCAGACCCAATTAACCTTGACTCTTCTGATAGGGAAATTGGTAGTGATGAAAACCCAAATGAATCTTGTGAGGACCATACAAGTGAGGAAGGGGATCACAATGAGGTTGGTGAGGACCACACAAGTGAGGATGGTAATCAGGGTAGTGTAGATGACAATGATAGATTATCTGATGTAAATGAAGATAATATTAATGAAGAAGTGGTGAGAGAAGTAGGTAGTGAGAGAGATAGTGATAGTGATGTTGAACAACCATGTAGGGGTACAACTTTTAGAATTATTACATTAGAAGTTGGTCAATTGTTTAGGAATATGACCCATTTTAGAGAAGTTCTTTTATATTATTCAATACAATAGGGGTTTAGATTGAAAAGAATTAAAAATGAGAGAAAAAGATTACTTGTGGATGTGAGGGTGCAGGCTGTCCTTGGAGAGTGCATGGCAGCACAACTCAAGACAGGGTCACGTATATGTTAAAGACTGTACGAAAATGAGCATACTTGCCTTGCAATAATTAAGAACAGGGATGCAAATTCTTCCTGGCTAAAGAAGAAGTTCTATGATTTGATTAAGAAGAATCCCCAAATAAAAATTAGAGTCTAGCATGCAGTGGTGTTGAGGACATGTGGGTTAGATGTGAGTGATCACACATTGTATAGGGCCAAAAGGTATACCACGAAAATAGGAAGTGATGACCATAAAGTTAGTTACAACAAACTTTACAAGTATGGTCATGTGATTAGGTAAAGGAATCCTAGGTCCTCCATTGTCATGTCTACCATAGATGTTTCACCACTTCCCATCATTGTTGAACCTAATATTCAAGTTCCTGTCCACTTCAATAGGTTTTTTTTTTTTTTTTAAGTTTTCATGCTCAGAAAATGGGATATTTAGAGAGATGTAGGTCATTCATAGGGTTAGATGGTTATCATTAAAAGGGTCAATATGAGGTAATACTTATGTGTGCAGTTGCTTTGGATGCAAACTGCGGGGTTTATCTAGTAGTTTTAGCAGTTTGTGATGTGGAAAGTCAAAATATTTAGACTTGGTTTTTATCTCTATTACATGAACATGTAAGTATACATGAGAGTAGGAATGTATGTTTCATAACAAACAAGCAAAAAGGATTAGCTGCTACCTTAGAACAATATTGGCCTACACATGAATCTAGGTTTTGTGGGAGACACATTTTACAGAACATGATAGGTAGATTTAAGGTAGACTATTTGAGGGACATGTTCTGGCCAGCTGCTAGGAGTTTTAATGCAACTGATTTTAAGGTTGCTATGGAAAAATTAAGGAAATTTTATTACCAGCATACAACTACCTCATGCAAATTCCAAAACACCAGTGGTCAGTGCATGAATTTGACCAGTTTTGTAAGTCTGATCATAACACAAACAATTTTGTGGAAGCTTTCAATGGCTAGTTGAATAAGATGCAGACACTCCTAATGTTAACAATGATGGAACATATTAGGATAAAATTTATAAAGCACAATCATCAAAGGTATGAGACTGCACTGAAATGAGAGACCAACATTCCACCTGCTATAACCAAACAAATGAAGAAAGCACAACAAAAATGGAGATATTTGGACCCCCTACAATGTGATGAGTGGGAATTTGAGGTTATGGATGGTGAAAGGAGATTTAAAGTGCATCTGGACAGCAAAACTTGTGAGTGTTGGTTGTAGCAATATATTAAGCACCTAAACCCTAAACCCTAACAGTCACAAAGTGACCAGCCTTTTAAATTTTCCACAAATTTTCAAACATATAATTAAGTATAAACTATAGGTATATTTTTGTCCAAACAATAAGTGAACAAAGGTTATTCTGTATTACCGCCAATTTTAAAACTTTTAATATTAATTTTTATCCTTTTCTAAGGGTAAATAGGTCAAATTAGTGTTATTTACCGTTAACAGGGGTATGTTGGTCATTTAACATATCTGGCACAAGTCAACTGTTATTTATAATAATCAAAATTAACGTAAGGGGATGTCAGTGTCAATTTATGTAAACTTTAATTTTGAATCTAATTTATCAAATCTCAGATAGGTTGCGTATTATTAACTCTTTATTTTATACCTACATGCGCTCATTCGAACTTCAGATATTACCGGACTAAAATAACACCATTTATCAATAAGTCACATGGAGCAGTGGTTATTTCTCAAATCAAGAGTAATATTTGAACCTTATGTTATGTAACAAATTCTAAGATTTTTTCTTGTTATTAACTAAATAATGTCTATCCTTGCAGGTTCTTTGGTATTCAAACACATCAGCACATTCCTCTAATGAAAACCAATTTGGTTCATCAAGTTAATAAGATATAAGTCATAACCCCCTTAGTTCTCAACCATTTACACCAAATGTACCCTAACCTTCTCAGTAATATTCAGGTATTGTCACATTGAACTTAAAACTCTTAATTATGGCATGTGTTCTTAATGAAAATATATGTGATGTTTGTTTTGAGAATTCAATACCAGGAAATAATGGTGGTGGGACTTAAAGAATGTGATTTATGGACTGCTGGTGATGGGGATGCTGATGATGAGTCATATTGTTGTTATGGATGCATATTCTAGACAGTTGTGGTGATGATGTTTGTTTGTTAATTTTTGGTACATTTTACATACTTTCATAGTTATGTTGAACAGTTATGGATGGATAATGTTTTTAGTAATTTTGTTTATGATGCAGCATTCACTGGTTCAATGCTTGCACCAGTGTACATGATTTTTTGTTTATATTGGCTTTTGCTGCTGATTTGGTATAGATAGCAATATGTTGCCAATATACTTGATGTATTTATCAACTATTAATGTTAATATTCATCAGTAGTGTACATGATTTTTTTGTTCTTTTTGTACTTTGGATCATCAGCATTTTATATACAAAAAAATATTGTTTTCGCAAGGGTTGTAGCAATATATTAAGCTTGGGTAAATGTCACAAAGTGATCAGCTTTTAAATTTTCCACAAATTTTCAAACATATAATTAAGCATAAACTATGGGGGTATTTTTGTCCAAACAATAAGTGAACAAAGGTTATTCTATATTACCGCCAGTTTTGAAATTTTTACTATTAATTTGTGTCTTCTTCTAAGGGCAAATAGGTCAAATCAATGTTATTTACCGTTAACAGGGGTATGTTGGTCATTTAACATATCTGGCACAAGTCAACTGTTATTTCTAACAATCAAAATTAATGCGAGGGGATGTCAGTGTCAATTTATGTAAACTTTAATTTCGAGTCTAATTTATCAAATCTCAGGTAGGATGAATATTATTAATTCTTTATTTTATACTGTATCACTCATTCGAACTTCAGATATTACTGAACTGAAATAACACCATTTATCAATAAGTCACATGGAGATTCCCAAATAGTTTTTTTTTTTAAATTAAAAAAATTGTAAATTTAATTTTCTTTTTTATTTAATTATATATATATATTGTATTTTTTTTATAAAAAAAAAAAAACTCTTAAACGATTACACATCAAGAAAATAAATAAATAAGAAGGAAGTTAAATAACAAGATATATCAATTTGAGCAGAAAGTTACAAACTGATGTATTGTGGATTAATTTATTAAATTTGATCACACCATTTCTTTACATTTTAAGAAAACATTAACCCAGCAAAGTTTTAATCACTAAATAAGATCTCTTTCACCGAAAAAAATTTCTAGTTCCGTCCCTGAAGTCCAAGTCATGCATGCTGGTGATCCAGAGATATTGTGGACCAGGTCTTTTATCTTAGGTCTTTTGTTTTCTAGCTTTTGTTTCATTCTGATGGATTTTTTTTTTGTTTTAATTATAAACAAAGACCTAAAACTAATGACTAATTTGCAAAACCCACAAAAGAATATAATTTTCCCTTCTAGACCCCTTGTTGGCTATTATCCAAATGGAACTAATTTTATTTGGCCGTCCTTTTTTTTTTTTCAGAAATAAGAAAAAAGAAAACCCACGGAGAATATTTGAAGTTAATTACAATATTTTTAAAAACTATCAAGTACATTTAACAAATATTTACCCATTCATAATTTGTATTAGCAATAATATATTTAAAGAAATTAAAACAAATTAACAGATATCTGATTAGTATATTCCATTTAGGAGTACTGTTTCCAATATATATATATATATATAAAACTTTATTTTTATTTTGAATTGTTCAATTAAAATAGGAAATAAATAAATAGTTTTCAGAAAAATAATATTGAAAAGTAGTAAAGACAATTATTTTATTTAAAACTAGGCTTTTATAAAACATTCTCAAACATTGAAGGGAACCTTGAAAGCAGATGTTGAATAATTGGATGCAGCCATCGAGGTAAAAAGATAGACCAATTCTGCTTATTGTGTCTTACTTTAAGACTTTCCAGGTCGGCAAACGCCTTATTCGCCAAGTCCTAGTCAATGATAAATGATAAATGATAAATGACAAATGATAAATGATAAATGAGAGGTTGAAGATTTTGTCAATTTTTTCTTTTAATCCAAATAAGCCAATAACATTTTCGTTACAATAACTTGAGTCCACCCAATTGAATTGATGAGTGGTGAATTGATGAGTGGTAAATCCGATCATTATAAATATAATAAATAATAAAATATGTATATTTATTTAATACTTAATTATTTTTTATCACATATCACATCTTCAGTGGTCCAATAAAATATTCTTTTATCGACTTAAGATAGGATTGAGAGCAAAAAGTGACAATTCAATTTGTTTTATAAAAAGATAACAAATGATTTTGTCCTTCCAAAAATTTTTGAATTTATTTACACAAATAATAAAATACTTATCTCCAAAAAGTTGAACATTTTAATGGCGCTTTACAATTTGATATTGATTGTATATATAATTGATGCTTGACCGTCATATTTTTTCTGTTGATATCCAACTCCATATAAACCATAGAGCAACAACGTATTTCTCATACCAAAACTTCACTTCACCCAAAAAAAAAAAAAAAAAACACTTGAAACGCGCTTCTTCTCATGGCTCATTACATGCTATACCTCTCTTTACTACTAGCCCTAGCATCGCTGCAAGGAATCCATGCAGTCAACTATGTAGTCACCAACAACGCCGCAAGCACTGCCGGTGGTGCCCGCTTCAACAATGAAATCGGCGACACCAACAGCAAGCAAACACTATCCTCCGCCACCGACTTTATCTGGCGGATCTTCCAGCAAACCACAGCTGCCGACAGGAAAAACGTTCAGAAAGTCAGCCTATTCATAGTCAGCATGGACGGAGTAGCGTACGCCAGCAACAATGAAATCCACGTCAGTGCGAATTATATAGGAAACTATTCTGGTGATGTGAGAAGAGAAATCGCGAGGGTTCTTTACCATGAAATGACTCACATATGGCAATGGAACGGCAACGGCCAGACTCCCGGAGGCTTGATTGAAGGGATCGCCGATTACGTGAGGTTGAAGGCGAACTATGCGCCGAGTTACTAGGTGCAACCGGGACAGGGTGACAGGTGGGATCAAGGGTATGATGTTGTTGGGAAAAATGTGTTTGTAAAATAATAAATTTTACGGCCCCAGGATAATTTCCCAAACCAAATAAAGTAAAAATAACTCCAACAATTTTAGCGTGGAAAACCCTCCAAATGAAGGTAAAAACCACGGGACTCGTAGGCCGCTTAAAACTTCCACTATAATAATAATGAGATTACAAACTTCACCCTTGGGTGGATCTCTCACAAATTACAATAACAATGTAACTTCAATTTGTGGATATAACCTCACAAATTGGCTCACAATTTCTCTCTCAGAAAACTCTCTCTATTTTTCTCTGAGGATCTCTCAACACGTACACATTCTCAATTGTTGTGTTTTTGATTGATTATAAATGAACTAAGAGCTCACCTATTTATAGGTGAGGATTTGTAGAGAGAATCAAACATAATCATGTTGATCCACTATGAAAGAAACATTTACAACTAGAGTTCATGTGCACCTAGCATCTTCACTCTTTCTTTCACATGCGATGAACATCTTCATGCTTTATTTCACATGAGGTGGACCAACAAATCTCCCCATCCACTTCATGTGAAGCAGGGTTCCTCCATACCAGCAATCTCTCTACATATAGCAAGCTGTTCTCTAGGCAGATTTTTCGTCATCATATCTGCACCGTTGTCATTGGTATGAATCTTCTCAACTTGTAACAGTTTATTTTCCAACACATCACGAATCCAGTGATACCTTACGTCGATGTGCTTGGACCTTGAGTGAAAGGTTTGGTTCTTACTGAGGTGAATTGCGCTCTGACTGTCGCAATAGAGAACATAGCTTTCCTGGTTTTGATCCAACTCTTGTAGGAACTTTTCCATCCACAGCATCTCCTTACAACCCTCAGTAATTGCGATGTACTCTGCTTCTGTGGTGCTTAAGGCAATACATTTTTGTAACCGTAATTGCCATGAGACAGCTCCCCCTACAAATGTTATTAGGTACCCGGATATAGACTTTCTCGTATCCATGTCACCAGCCATATCTGAGTCTGTATATCCTTCTAATACATGTTTACTATTACCAAAACATAAACAATGACTGGAAGTACCTCTGAGATACCTGAGTATCCATTTGACTGCTGTCCAATGTTCCTTTCCAGGATTAGATAGGAATCGGCTCACAACGCCAACAGCATGAACAATGTCTGGTCTGGTGCATACCATAGCGTACATTAGACTGCCAACCGCCGATGCATAAGACACTTTGCTCATTTTTGATTTCTCTTCCTCGCTAGAAGGACACTGACTTGCATTAAGCTTGAAATGGCTTGCAAGTGGAGAACTAACAGATTTGGCTTTGCTCATGTTGAATCTTTCAAGAACCTTTTCAACATACCGTTCTTGAGATAGCCAGATTCTTCGATTTTGTCTGTTGCGGGTAATCCTCATGCCAAGAATCTGCTTAGCGGGTCCTAAATCCTTCATTGCAAAGGACTTGCTCAACTCTTTCTTCAACCTGTTAATTTTACCGATATCTTGGCCAACAATTAACATATCATCAACATAAAGCAAAAGAATGATAAAATTACCATCAGAGAATTTCTTGATGAAGACGCAGTGATCAGCCGTCGTTCTGTTGTACTCATTTTTCTCCATGAATGAGTCGAACTTTTTGTACCACTGCCTTAGTGCTTGTTTCAGACCGTACAAACTCTTCTTTAGTCTGCATACTGATTTTTCTTTCCCTTTGACTTGGAAACCTTCAGGCTGCTCCATGTATATCTCATCGTCGAGATCACCATGTAAGAATGCGGTTTTTACGTCAAGTTGTTCAACCTCCAGATTGAGACTAGCTGCCAAGCCAAGAACAACTCGGATTGAAGACATTTTTACAACTGGTGAGAATATTTCTTCAAAATCAACACTCTTCTTCTGCCCGAATCCTTTCACAACCAGTCTTGCTTTGTAACGTGGTTGTGAGTTGCCTTCTTCACTTTTAATTTTGTACACCCATTTGTTCTTGAGAGCTTTCCTTCCCTGTGGTAATTTCACCAAGTCAAATGTGTGGTTTTCATGTAGGGATTTCATTTCTTCCTGCATGGTTTTTAACCACTCTGTCTTGTGCTGGTCAGTAATAGCTTCATCATAGCTCTCTGGTTCTCCCCCGTCAGTGAGCATCACATACTCGTTAGGAGAATATCCACGACTTGGTTGTCGCTCTCTAGTATACCTCATTAACTGTACTTCTGGCTGGACTTGTTCAGGAACTTGTTCTGATTCTGGACTGCGAGCTGGTTGATGAACATCATTAGTATCTGGTGTAGCTCCCTCTTCATCAGAATTTGTTGGTGGAAAGACTGGTTCCAGATTAACTGGAATTTTATCTGACTGTGGCTTCTCGGGTTTCTCGAAATCCTCGATCGTCTGATCTTCAAGAAACATCACGTCTCTACTTCTGATGATTCTTTTGTTAATAGGATCCCAAACTATGTAGCCGAATTCTTCATGGGCATGTCCCACAAAGATACATTGTTTTGCTTTTCCATCCAGCTTGGACCTCTCGTCTTTTGGGATGTGGGAAAATGCTCTACAGCCAAATACTTTCAAGTGTTTGTAAGAAACTTCTTTCCCCGTCCAAACTCTTTTTGGTACGTCATAGTTCAACGGAACTGATGGAGAAAGGTTGATTAAGTCGACTGCGGTTCTCATTGCCTCCCCCCAAAAAGAGTTTGGCAATTTTGCATTTGAGAGCATACATCTGACCCTTTCACAAATGGTTCTGTTCATTCTCTCTGCAACACCGTTATGTTGAGGTGTCTTTGGTACTGATTTTTCCAGCCTGATGCCGAAACTTCTGCAGTACTCCTCGAATGGTCCGCGGTACTCACCGTCATTGTCTGCACGTACACACTTCAAACATCTGCCAGTTTCTCGTTCAATTTTTACATGAAACTGCTTGAAAACTTCCTGCACTTGATCTTTAGTTTTCAAAGCAAAAGTCCATACTTTTCTAAAATGGTCATCAATGAAAGTCACAAAATAAGTAGCACCTCCTAGTGACTTACAACTCATTGAACAGACATCTGTGTGTATTAAATCTAGAATATTCGCCTTTCTAGATGGTGGGGAACTACGAAATGCAACTCTGTGTTGTTTTCCCATAATACAATCAACACAAGTAGGCAATGATGTACCTTTCATTCCTGGCAAGAGCGCCTTCTTGGAAAGAATACTGAGACCTTTTTCACTCATGTGGTCGAGCCGCTTATGCCATAGCTCGATGGGAACTTCTTTCCTGGTGGTGTTTACTTCTCCTCTACATAGCTTGGCTTCTGTGTGGTAGAGGGATGTATCTTTCTTGCCTTTTGCTATTACCAAATTGCCTTTGGTAAGCTTCCATTTTCCTTTACCAAAATAATTGCTGTAACCATCGTCATCAAGTATTCCGGTGGAGATCAGATTGAGGCGGATATCAGGAACATGCCTCACATCTTTCAAAACTAGCCTGCATCCAAGGTTAGTTTCTAAATGGATATTTCCGAGACAATAATTTTGGAGACATCATCATTTCCCATCCTCACTCGTCCAAAATCACCTTGAGTGTAGGTTGAGAAGAACTCCAGTCGTGAAGTGACATGGTATGATGCACCTGAGTCAACTACCCATGTAGAATCTTGACTTGCAAGATTGATATAATCCTCAGCTTGAACAACGACAACTTCTTCGGTGACTGTTGCGGTGTCATTTGTTCGGGTTTGTGCATCCTGATTTCTGGTTCGCTCCGCCTTTAACTTTCGACATTCTCGAATGAAATGTCCGACCTTACCACAGTGGTAACACTTCTTGTCATGCCTTGATCGGGACTTTGACCGTCCTCTTTGCTGACTTTGGTTATGGGGATTTTTACTCCTTCCCCTCCATTCTTGCTTGCCTTGTTTCTCCGTAACGAGTGCTTCATTTTCAGGGGTATGCACTTCGTCTTTTCGTCGAGACTCTTCCTTGAGCATTCTATCTTTTACCATATCCATGGTAAGTTTGCCGTCAGGAGCAGAGTTACTAACTAACACAACCAGAGTGTCCCAGCTTTTTGGTAGAGAACTCAGCATCAACAATGCTTGCAACTCGTCATCTACAGTCATTTTCATAAATTTGAGTTGATCTACGATACCTTGGAACTCGCTCATGTGTTCTGACACGCTGTTTCCATCTTTATACTTCAAGTTGACTAATCGTCGCATCAGATTAGCTTTATTCTGTGCGGTTGTCCTTGCATACATTTTCTCCAACTTTTGCCAAAGAACGTAAGCATCATGTTCATTAGCAAAGTTTTGGAAAATGCTTCTGTCGATCCATTGTCTGATTTGAGCAGCACATTTTCGGTTTAGCACAGTCCACTTAATGTCTGATGTGGACGTCGAAGTGCTGGATGTCTTGGCATCCGTCGAAGCTGTAGTCATTGCTTCCTCCTTTGGCATTACAATCGGCTTCCACAGATCTTTAATGTATAAAAGATCCTCCATCTTTGGCTTCCATACTGCATAATTAAATGCGGTCAACTTGATCATGTTGCCTGTGCTCTCCTCCATTTGGATCGTTAGTCAACAAGTTTCGCCGAGTTTGATATTTTTCAGCGATGAATAGTACTGCATGAATAGTACTTCGTATGCGTGAATAGTGCACGTGGTCGTTAACAGTACACCAGGTAAGTTCTCAGGAAAGAGAGGTGGGTCACAACGGACACACTTAAATACCAAATCTTTCCTAGCCAGAATCTTTCCTAGACATGCACTTTCCACACCACCACACTTCCAGCAATAAAAAAAAATCAGTAAACTCAAGAATAATTCTTTTCTGATGTGGAAGATCAGATAATACTGCAACCACAGAGCATACTAAGAATTTTCTAGAGAATCTGATACCGTCTCTGATACCACTTTGTTGGGAAAAATGTGTTTGTAAAATAATAAATTTTACGGCCCCAGGATAATTTTCCAAACCAAATAGAGTAAAAATAACTCCAACAATTTTAGCGTGGAAAATCCTCCAAATGAAGGTAAAAACCACGGGACCCGTAGGCCGCTTAAAACTTCCACTATAATAATAATGGGATTACAAACTTCACCCTTGGGTGGATCTCTCACAAATTACAATAACAATATAACTTCAATTTGTAGATAGAACCTCACAAATTGGCTCACAATTTCTCTCTTAGAAAACTCTCTCTATTTTCTCTAAGGATCTCTCAACACACACACACTCTCAATTGTTGTGTTTTTTATTGATTATAAATGAACTAAGAGCTCACCTATTTATAGGTGAGGATTTGTAAAGAGAATCAAACATAATCATGTTGATCCACTATGAAAGAAACATTTACAACTAGAGTTCATGTGCACCTAGCATCTTCACTCTTTCTTTCACATGAGATGAGCATCTTCATGCTTTATTTCACATGAGGTGGACCAACAGATGTGACGGCGAGGTTTCTGGACTATTGTAACAGTTTGAGAAATGGTTTTGTGGCGGAGCTGAACAAGAAGATGAGGAGTGGTTATAGTGGTAGCTACTTCGTTGATCTTCTGGGGAAGAATGTTGATCAGCTGTGGAAGGACTATAAGGCAAAATATGGACAATAAGACAGAGAATATGTGTTGGCTTTATAGTTGAATAAGAGATGCAAAGTGTTTGTAGTTTCATTATAGTAACGCTTTAATATATAGTTCGTCCGAATAAAAGTGATTTTTAAATATTGGGAATGGATATGGCTTGTTCGTGTTCGTTTGTGTGTGTATATATATTTATTTACTAAAACAAGAATCCTAATCTCGTGATACAAGCTGAATTATTCCAGCTTTGATTCCTTTGAAAGATCTTATAACATATGGATATTATTGTTAATTTTTGAGTAAGATCATGTTTAATTTGTTGAAACTGTATGGGTAGAAATTGGTGGTTATTAGTATCAATAACCAACAGACTTAAAAGCTTAAACTTTCAGGAAAGAGCCCAACTAATGATATAAGGCTTGCTAACACACCCCCTTACGTGCAAGACCGATGGGCTTGTCACGTGATTTGAGCCCAAACACATATTCAAACTCAGAACAAATTCAGAAACAAATATAAATACAATCACGTCAGGTGATTCGAAACTAGGATTCCTGGGTCAAACCAAGCTCTGAAACCATGTTAGTAACCAACAGACCTAAAAACTTATTAAGCTGTCAGGAAAGGGCCTAACTAATTATATAAGACTTACTAACAGTTAGTTCATTTACATGGCTATATAAGTGATGCATGAATAAAAGTGATTTTTAAATATTGGGAATGGATATGGCTTGTTCGTGTGAGTGTGTGTGTATATATATTTATTTACTAAAACAAGAATCCTGATCTCGTGATACAAGCGGAATTTTTCCAGCTTTGATTCCTTTGAAAGATCTTATAAGAGATGGATATTATTGTTAATTTATGAGTAAGATCATGTTTAATTAGTTTATTAATTAACTTTAAACTCCCAACTTTGAGGCTTACATCGAGTATAAATTGAAATTTTTTTTCTAAACCTTTGCTTCCCACTTGTACAACATGGTGATTTTTTTTTTCACGGTCCAAATATTTATTACCACCACCACTAAGGTGTATGAGAAATACACTAACCACTTTTACAACATAATTAAGCCTTAAATCTGATGCTTGTTTTAATAACTAGCAAACTTTCAAATATGACATTAATATTGCATTGTTTCCTATTTTAAGAGGATAATGTTATCACTGGTCGATAGTGGTTAAATTTGGCATGTATTCTGATTTGAGTTAATGTGAACATTGAATTATTCTGTTGACACATTGTTATCATCATCAATTTTGGTCAACTTTTATTTTTTTTATTATATTCTTTTTATTAATTACTTTGCATATAAAAGGTCAAATAATTGAACAATAGTCGAACCAAAGTTGATTAAATGAAATTTATAAATATATTTATTCAACTGCATATAAAAACTCTAGTGAATCGTCTTTATACAATTTTGGATAAGGGTATCTCGGATTCTCAGATCTAGCGCTTATATTCCTGAGAGGTTTATTACGAACAATGCTTTGATTGGTTTCAAGTGTACGCATCTCATCAAGAAAAAGAAACTGGGCACGGATGGCTTTGCAGCTATTAAGCTTGATATGTCCAAAGTTTATGACCGGGTATTGTGGGTTTTTTTAAGAAGATATAATGTTAAAGCTTGGCTTTTCCAGATCTTGGGTAGATATGAGTTTCATAGTGTTTCTTATGTATTTCGTATTCTTTTCTAGATTCTTTTCTAGTTAATGGGGTTGTAGTTGCAAATGTGAAACCTTCGCGTGGTCTGCGATAAGAAGATCCATTATCTCCTTATTTGTTTATTCTTGGTAGTGAAGGCCTTTCGAGCTTAATTGGGGCTAAAGCCTAAGATAGTATTTCAGGCCAGCAATATGAGAGATTTGGTCCTAGGATTTTGCACCTCTTTTTCGCAGATGATAGTTTGTTCTTCATTCGTGCCACGTCTACTGATTGTGCAACAGTTGGATCGATTCTTGATTGCTACTCCGAAGCTTTAGGTCAAAAGGTTAATTATGAGAAATCGGTTGTTTGTGTGAGCAAGCAGGTTTTTCCTTAGGTTAGGTCAGTGTTGGCTGTTTTGTTAGGGGTTTAGTTGGCTCCTTTTCATGTGAAGTATTTGGATTTACCGAGTATTGCAGGCCGGTCTCGGAAGGCTCTGTTTGATCATATTAAGGGTATAGTTTGGAATAAGTTGCATGGGTGGCATAATAACCTGTTCTGTGTAGGGATATAAAGGTTCTGATCAAGCCGATTATCCAGTCGATTCCAATTTATTCGATGAACCTTTTTTGGCTACCTCAATCTTGTATTTCTGAGCTTTGTTGTCTTGTTGTGCAGTTTTGGTAGGGGATGTTGAGAGTAAGCAGTGAATTCGTTGGTGTAGCTAGAAAGCTCTGTATAGGCACAAGAATGCTGGTGGCCTTGGTTTCTAGAATATCTCCTTATTCAACCAAGCTCTTCTAGCTAAGCAAGGATGGCGGTTAATTTATCATCCAAGTTCTCTCACATCTTGAGTTATGAAGAACCTATATTTCCCTAATTTGAGTTTCCTCCAGGCCACAGTTTCCTCATCGGCTTCCTTCGTGTGGCGTAGCTTTGTGTAGAGGAGGGAGCTGATTTGTAAAGGTTCTAGGTGGTGTATAGGTTCAAGGTCTTTGTTTTCAATAAATAATGATCGTTGGGTGCCTCAGCCCTCGACTTTTAAAGTTGTCTCTACTGGTTTTTTGCCTCCTAATGCTACTGTTGATTTTCTTAAGACTGTTTCAGTTTCATGGGATTTTGGTCTGATTCATAATGCTTTTGCTCCTTTGGGTGCTGATTGTATCCTAAGGTTGACAGTACATCATGGTATTGATAACTTGTTGTGGCATTTAACAAAGGTGGTCGTTATTTGATTTGTACTGGTTATTAAGTGGCGTCTAGTTATGCTGCTCTTCCTTACTACTCAAGTTCAAAGGTTGTGTCCGGGTGGTGGAAATTAATATGGGGTCTAAATTTTCTTGCCAAGGTAAAGCTCTTCATGTAGCGGGCCTGTCAGGATATGATCCCACTAAACCTGGAGAAGCATAAGGTTCCAGCTGAGCTTCTCGACCCTTTATGTTCTTTGTCTCCTAAGTCGACTGTGCATGCATCGTAGGCGTGTAATTCTCTCATGTTCCTGAAAAAGTTTGAAAACTTATATTATTAAAACCTATACCAAAATCTATTCGTTTTAAGGATGTTTAAATCTTTCAGACAAACTTCAGCAGAGACCTTATATACTTCCAAAATACAAAACAATTCGAGTATAACTCATTAAATCATGAAAATTTACAGCATTCACCTAGACACATAACGTTGTCTCCATACCAAATTTCGATAATATAAGTTTTCGAAACTTTTTCAGGAATGTGATCTAGATGTCTAGTTTACAGAATGTAATACGAATTCACCAAAACCAAACATATATTCACACTAAAATTTTCAAAATAAGTACTAGTCAGTCATACTATACCTAATTTTAGAAAATTAAAACTAAAAGTTCAACTAGTATGTCTTTAGGGTTTCTAACCACAAATTGTGCAGATCCTCTAGTGATGTTCTGAAATGTTTGTTGGTTCCTAACTCTGGTTCGTTTTTCGATTTTATGTATTCTTATAAAAGCTGCCTTAGTGTAGAGGATATGAAGCTTTTTTTTTGTTTTATTTTTATTTTTTTTATTATTTTTTTTATGGAGGGTTTGGTTCAGGAAGAATACAGTTGTTCACACCTCTATTATTCTTTCAGTGGAGGAAACGGTTTTTTGGTCGTTTTCTTTCCTTACAGATTTTCGGTCTGCCATTGTTTGTCCCAATCGTAGTCGATTGCCTATTATGGAGCGCTGGAAGGTCGCTAACCTTGGTTATGTTGTCTGGTGCTGAGCATTTTGTTAGCTTCTTTTCACCTAATATCGCTGAGGCGATAGCGATTCTTTGTGGAGTTCAGTTGGCAATTGAGGCTGGCTTTTCTCCCTTTTGTTATGAGTCTGATGATGCGTCTATTGTGCATCTGCTTTCGTCTAGGTCTAATTCGTGTTTAGATGTTGGATTAGTTGTGGACAATATTTTAATGTTGCTTAATTTTGGTTCCTGATTTTTCTGTTTCGTTTGTTGTCGGAGTGCTAATATGGTGACTCATGACCTTGCGAAATTAGCCCTTCATCTGGTTTCCGTTTGTGTTTCTTTTTTAATATAGAATGTCTCTAACTGTATTGCTAGTTTAGTCTCGAAAAATATTGGAGATAGTCTGTAACCCTTCTTCATTTGTGTTATGGAGTTCTTTTTTATTCAAAAACAAAATATATATTTTTTAATAAAAATAGTTGTGAGCCAACAGGCAAGGCGGATAATTTCCTACCTGGCTTGTATATGACTAAGCCACTAACCTGAATAGCGTCACGTTAATTGTTTATCTGATGTAATTTTTTTCTATTAATTTCACAACTATGTAATTTTCTCTTATTTATGTACACACTGTATTATATCACAAAAATATTTCAATTTGGGGCATTATTTTCGCTGCTAAACAGTACCAAATCATATGCAGGAGCAGGAAGGACATCTTACCTAAGTTATCCGGTAACAAATTCTTTATTAATGCAAGCCCAAATAGAAGTTTCCTCGCAAATTTCTCAAGCTCAAGTGGACCATCTGATGGCAAATGGATATATAAATTAAGCAAAGAAATGCTTTATGTAATCTAACCTACACGGTCAAAACTTTAACTAAAGATAGAAAATCACAACAAACAAGGTAGAAGTAAAATGTTCTTCCAGCTCAATCGCTCTAAATATGAAGCCAAATAGGGTGAGATTTTTTTTAAAAAATAAATAAAATCTAAAACCTTACTTGAAAAGTGAATAAATATATAATTAAAATACATGGGGGTATATACAGAAAGTTGGGTATGATAATAAACACCACAACGATTGGAGCACCACACAAATTTAATAGACATGTCTCTTTAGTTTGGTGGATGGACATGACTCCGAGAGAAAGGATACAACTAGGGGTGGACACATTAACCAAACCGACCCTAACCAAACCGAATCAAGCCGACTAAAAGGGGTTATTTTCGGTTATAGGTCATGGGTCGTAGGGGTTTGGTTATTCCTTTTGATAACTGAATAAAAATCGGTTATGGTTCGGTTATGGGTGACCAAAACTATAACCGAACTATATAAACAAAAATAAAAAAAAACTAGCCTCCCCATTTGGCCATTTTATTCCAGAAAACATATCCTCTCAACTCTCAAGTCTCTCTTTTAGTATAATTTTCCATAATCTCTGTGAATTCTTTTTAAGGAACTTTTTTCTTCCATCTTTAGATTATATTATACCATACAATCTATTTTCTGTTGTAAATTGGTAGCTGACCGCCACTTTTCTTTCAAAGAAAATATGTGGCAGCTAACAGTATACATGTCAAATTGTGGCTTTCATTTACCTCATGCGTTTGACATGTAGCAATTTGAATGTCAAAATGTAATTAGGTTTAATTCTTATATATAGAAACCTCACATTCTACGTAATTGTAAGCTGAAATCAATCACAAGATTCAGTAAAATATTCTCCCATATTTTCTCTTTGTTTTTATGGTATTTACTTATTGTTGAAGTATTTACTTTATACTCATAATATATGATTTACTTCATATTTTATAATGCATTATCAGTACGATCGCATATAAATAAAAGATTTTTAAAAAAATGATTTACTTATCAATATTTACTTATCCATAAGAACCCAAAATTCTGGATATATTAATAATTTCAATCCAGTAAGAACCTAAAGTTCCGAATATAATAAAATTAATTTAATTTACTGTATATGCATGTGTTATTTACTCTAATTAATCTCATATTGACTATGTCGAACATATTTGTTGTTTATACAATTTATTTATTGTTATGTATCTCAAGTTGACTATACCGACATCATTTTACTATTTATGTATTTTATTTATTGTCATACATTTTATTTCAATACTATTTTTTTAATTAAATTTGTGCATATATCTTCAATACATATATGTGCTTATGCGCGTGTATGTATATTAAATTTTGAATTTTATCATATATGGACCTAATATTTTAAAAATATACAAACAATTGGTAAAAAAAAAATTTTAATTTCTAGCCCAAAAAGCCTACTTAAGCCCATACACACAACTTAAGTCCAAGAAGGTCCAAACTGAGATAACCAAACTGAATCGAACCGAACTTTTATAGTTTAGTTATTTTCAGTTATTTACATAAAACTCATCAAATTTGATTGACCCAATTAATAACAGAAAAAAAAAATTTGGTTTGAAATAGTTATGGACTGAACCAAACCCAATTTTGCCCATCCCTAAATACAACCACCGCTCGGAAAGTTCTAAAAATAAGACCAATGGGCCATGACAAGCCTTTCAATATTACTCGATTTAAAGAAAAAAACTCTTGGAAACTCTCTAGTACAAGCCCGAACCATTTTGTCACTAAGAGAAGAAGAGCTCATGTCACCACCAGCCTCCACCAGCCTCACAGCGGTGTTCGATTAATTCCACATAAATTCAACAGCGAAATCTAATTCATAATGAACAGTCTTTCAGTTTTTGAGATGGGAGTCTTCAAATTCAAGGGAGAATAGAATGAATTCGAGTCTAGAATATAAGTTATACAATCAATTCTGAGTTCATAGAGCCTGAAAGCAACGAATTTCCGAATTCGATAATTCTAGTCAGCGCTTGCAGAAAGCATGGCAAGCACGGTCCGCTACAAGTGCGTTGGAGGAAGCAGGTGAGTAGAGTTCCAGTAACGGGTGTGTGCGTTTCACGCGCCCAACAAAAGACTGTCCTTTGTAGTACTCGTGCCATAAAGATGCGCCTAAATACGCACGTGCAGCACACACACCAAGAAGCAGACCAGTAAGTTCAACCCCAATTGCGACCCACGCTCTAACCCACCAAGGTATGACGTGACAGCTAAGTTTCTGGACTATTGTAACAGTTTGAGAAATGGTTATGTGGCAAAGCTTACCAAGAAGATGAGAAGTGGTTATAGTAATTAGCTACTTCGTTGATCTTCTGGGGAAGACAGTTGATCAGCTATCGAATGAATACAAAGCTAAATAGGTAAAGTAGCTGCTGTGTGGTGAAAGAAAAAAAAAAAAAGTGTTAAGAAATGAAAAATAAAATAGAGAACACTTTGCACCAAACTTACGTGAGGTTTCACATTCGGAATCAACTTTTTGAAGAACTCGCGATTACGTTCTCTGGCGTTAAGTTTAACCGTTAAAAAATAACGTTAGACCATCTAAAAATAGTAAAACCCTAGAAATTTTATGGCTTGTTTGCATGACCCATAATCATATTGGCTAAATTTGACTGTTGTATAAAGGGTTTATTCAATACATCATGAAAATATCATTACTCGAAGTGATGTCTAGACGGTTACAACACCTTCTAGATATCGGTAACAATACTTGCTCGCTGTTGAAAACAGAGTACCAAACCACAAAACGGAAAATCTATGCATTCACAACATCAACTTGACATAGAAATAATACAAATCAGGAATATATTATTACTCTGATGTAACATAGTTATAATGATTATAGGCAAAAGGTTCACTTCTGAACAAAAACAGAAATGTATTTTAAGTCAACCGTGGTGCATGAAGCATACCATTAAGTTTACCTGAAACTCTGTTATGACTGGATCTTTTTAATGGCTGAAACAACTTCAGTGATGTCCCGGAAGTTTCGCCTCTCCTTGAGAAGTATCTTTGCCAATTCAAGAGCTTGACGCTCACACGTTGCTCGATTGCTAGCGTCCTTAATTGATTCAAAATCCTCAACATGGGCTACACCGACAATCCTCCTGTTAATCAAATATACAAACATCAACATTACAAAATTACAGGATTGTAAAGAATTTAGAACTAGTATAAACAACCATAAAGTTAAAAAAGTTCATTCTACATGAACTAAAAGTACAACAACATAACTGTTTTTTACTTCGTTGGTCAACCATAACTAAACCCAAGTGTTGCATTAGCTGAGAATTGACTTCAAAAAACAAAATCAAGCTAAATGACATGAATGCGATCAAGCTACACATAGAAGCTCATAAATCTAGTTCATCTCATGTCCTTTCAACAATCAATTTATCATTACCAGTCAACATTCTTGTCAAAGTTCTGATTCCACAAACTATATCAAGTCAAGCACATTATTGAGTTTTATCTAAGCAAAAATTGCCTTCATGATATCGGGATAACGAAACAAAACTATGATTAATCAAAAAGCGATGACGCTTTAATTGACATCGATAATAATTTACCATAAAGTAAACAAAAGCAAGGAAACCAAGAATACAGAGAACAAAGTAAGAAAATCAACCCCAATCTCACCTAATCATTTTGGCAGCACCAAATCCAAGGGTGTCATGGAACAAATCTTTCATAAATTTTTCTTGTACAAGCTGCTGAAGCTCAGGTTTATTATAAATTTCTGGAAGGTAAGCTTCACCAGAACCATCCTTGTGTTGATGCCAAAGTGCTGTGAACTTTTTGTAGAAAAGTGTCCAAGTCTCTTCAATTGTCCTCAAAATCCACTCCTTATATGCCTGCATGAAAACGTCAAGTTAGAGAAACCTTGACAATAATCAATACATAAAACTAAAACCCAAAAGAAACTCTCTGAACTATCCACTCTGTAAACCTTGAAATAGCTTGTTTCTTGAATTCTCTACCAGAAATGAAGCATATCCGTAACATCCAAACAACCACACCACCCCCGATCCACAATCCAAAGAATGAAATAGAAAAGGATACATCCATGGAATCCCCAAAATTATGCAATCATGATCTCATTTATCTACAATTTCCAAATACAGGATTATATAAGCACGATTAAAAGTTCCGAAGTTAATTGCAAATTGGAATCCATTTGCCAGATTCAACTTTAAGTTAAAAGCTATCAGCAGTGATTTCTAACATAATGTGTTCACTTGAGATGCGAAACTTGAGCTACCATACGATCCTCAAACTCATTTCTGTACTTTGTAAGCGCCTTACTTTGAGGTCATTTGCACACCTTCTTCAACTTGAACAACCAAAGGACTGTACTAGAGCCAGATGGACAGATGCTTACTGGGGGTGGTTGGGTGGTGTAAGTGATGTTAACTGTACGTTTAGAAAAACTTCTCTAATGGCCAAAAGAACTTATTTAATCCCAAAAGTTCTTTTCAAATTTTTTTTTTTCTTTTGTCGTTTGGTTGCCACCCCGGTAGAATTTTTGAGCGATTAAATAAGCTATTTTACGTCTACTCAAAGAAACCCAAATTTTGAGTTTTTCCAAATAGAGCATTTTGAGCTTTTTTAAAAAAATATTAAAATGTCTTATATAACCCTAGTATATTTTGTAATTTTACAATACAAATTAAAAATCCTAATAGCTTAGTTTTTTAACATATGAAATATAACTTCACTGCTCACAACGCATTTGAATTTTTAAAAATTCATCTTTAACCTAGGAGTTTCCTATTATCTTATATCTTTCTAATTATTATGGTTTTATTTCTCTAGTACGAATAAGATTATTGGTCTACATGCACACAAACATATTTTATATATATATATATATATATATATATCCCGGAACGTAGTCGCACAAGCATCTGTAACATATTTTGCAATTTTTTTTTTAATTACAACGAAAGATATTTTCTCATATTTTTTTGTTATGTTTCAAATTTTTTTTATATATCATTTTTGGTAATTCTATCATTTAAAAGAGCTTTTAAAAATAATACAATCAAACAATCTACAGTTTAAAAGAGCTTTTTTAATTAACAATCAAACGGCCAACGGCTTCTCCTTAAAAGCTCTACTTGTAAGAGCTCTATTTCTAAAAGATCTATTCATAAAAGTTCTACTCAAAGAAGCTCTTCCAAAAGGACCTTAACACTAGTATCCTGAGGAAGATAGTTTCTAGTGTTCATAGCTTGATTACATACCCTGGGCTTTCAATGAAATTTAAATCATAGTCACATAAATGATAAATTAAAGGCTTACCCGAAAAAAGGACCAGGCATACTAAAAAATGATTAACATAACAACCATGGTTTAACAGTCATATAAGCATTGTTCTAAAAATCGGCCTTGGCGGCCGCCTAGGCGCTAGGCGGTGGCCAGCCGCGGCGAATATGGCCAATTCGGCCATATTCCGCGGCTGGCTACCTAGGCGGCTGTGGAAGCCTTTTTTTTTATTTTTTTTTTTTTCCAACTAACACCTAAAACACAAAAATCTTAGGTAAATAATCAATCCCTAAGCATCATGATCATCTCCAAAGGTAAACAATATATGTATCATCATCATCATCATTTTTCTAGGTGGTCAACGGTGCGGTCAACACGTTGGCCGTTGACCACCGAGGAACCGCCTAGGTGCCGATTAATGGGCGCCTAGCCGAAAAATCGCTAGGCGCTACCCCGCCGCCTAGGTAGCGCCTAGCGATTTTTAGAACACTACATATAAGAATGTTAAATCATGAGGTTACAACACAAAATCTGAAACTATTGAGTAAGGTGACTGACAAACAAGGTTTAACATGCAGCACCAGGTAGGAGTAGAATGTAACGCCCCTAATTTTTCGAATTATGAAAAGTATATTCTTTTTATAGTGCATTTGGAGAATAACGGGTCTAATTGACTATTGGTGAAGTTCATTTGGTAATTGGATAAGTGTGGAATAGTTTTGGAATAATTATTGAGATGGATTGTGATTACGAGTAAATTTGTGTCATGATAGGATTTTAAGAAGCTCAAAGGTGCAATTTGTAATTAAGAAGATATTTATAATATATATATATATATAATATTATTAGTGGAAAAAATAATAATAAAATAATAAAAAGAGAGGGTGAGTTGGCATGAGATAAGAAGAAGAAAAAAAAAATAAGAATAAAAAAATATGTAAAAGTAATCTCAGCACAAAAAGCAAAAACAAAAAAAAAAAAAAAAAAGCGCAATCTACCAAAAGTGAGGCAGAGAAGCGGGAGAGAAGAGAGGAAGAAAAGAAAAGAAGAGGAGAAGGAGAGTGAAGCGGGAGAGAAGAGAGAAGAGGAGAGAGAAAGAAGAGAGAAAAAGGAAAGAGAAGAAGAAGGGAAGAAGAGTAGGAAAGAATTAGTGACTGTCTGTCGAATATAACTCCCACCCTAGGACGAATCCTAAGAGTGGTACGTATCTCCCTACCCTAAGACCGAGGGTTCGGACCCTAGAGAGGTACATATCTCCCTATCCCAGGAACGAATCCTTAGGAAGGTACGTGTCTCCCTACCCCAGGACGAATCCGTGAGGAGGTACGTGTCTCCCTACCCCTGGACGAATCCATGAGGAGGTACATAATAAATCATCAATAGCAATGTCAATGCCGGTGCAGTACTGCTCACTGAACACAGCTGGTATACCAACTCTTCTTCCCTTCTTTCCTACTCTTCTTCCCTTCTTCTTCTCTTTCCTTTCTCTCTCTTCTTTCTCTCTCCTCTTCTCTCTTCTCTCCCGCTTCACTCTCCTTCTCCTCTTCTTTTCTTTTCTTCCTCTCTTCTCTCCCGCTTCTCTGCCTCACTTTTGGTAGATTGCTTTTTTTTTTTTTTTTTTTGCTTTTTGTGCTGAGATTACTTTTATATATTTTTTTATTCTTATTTTTTTTTTCTTCTTCTTATCTCATGCCAACTCACCCTCTCTTTTTATTATTTTATTATTTTTTTTCCACTAATAATATTATATATATATATTATAAATATCTTCTTAATTACAAATTGCACCCTTGAGCTTCTTAAAATCCTATCATGACACAAATTTACTCGTAATCACAATCCATCTCAATAATTATTCCAAAACTATTCCACACTTATCAATTACCAAATGAACTTCACCAATAGTCAATTATTATTTTATTTTAAACTGTTGGAAAGTCGCACTAAACGGCAGAGTGCGCATTTGATTGAAAATGATATTTGAAGTGTTGTTGTGAATTTTATTTGATTAGAGTTTTGTGGAAAACGGGTTTTGGGAAATCAGAAAAATAGAGGGAACTCTGCCGAAATTTTTAAAAGTGTATTTCGATGGGCTCACTAGAAAAATATTTTTGAATTACAAATTGATACGATTTTAAATGGTTTGAAATAAATAAAGTGAATTTAGAAAGTTTTGAAAACCCGGTAGCGATCCCTGTGTCGATCCAGTCGGGTCGGGTCAGGGGGTGTTACATAGAAAATATTCTCCTAAGAAAACAAATCACAAAGGTAGCTATCTGGTGGAATAAATAAAAACGAAGGAATTTATAGCTTGAAACAAAGAAATGAAATAACATAAAGAGCAAATAAGTGGCTGGCAGAAATAGCTATTTATAAGAAATAAATGTGTTCCCCCTATCCCCCAAACCCCAAGAAAAGGAAATGACTAAGCTACAAATAATTAGGTATTTAGGAGATAAAGACGAAAATGGAGGCAAAGGGGATGGGGTAGGCAAATATGACATACTGCAGTTAGGTAAAACGAATCGGATCATGAAATAAGAAGAAATAAGAAGAAAGAGAAAATATTTATATATAAAAAACATAAAAAAAAAAAAAAAAAACTGAGGCATACCTTCCGATCATTCCCTTCATTAGCATGTCCATCTTGGGCAAAAAAAGCCAAAATTAAGTTTCCAACAAAAGCTCCAATATCAAAACCCATTGGTCCATAAAATGCAAATTCGGGATCTATAACCTGAGTTGAATCAAGAGTGACCATAACAGAACCAGTGTGGAGATCTCCGTGTACCAGGGCTTGAGTTCTTTCACAGAACCTATGGAAAAAGCAACTCTGACATATTACAAGGAAAGAAAAAAAGAACTGGAATGGCAACTTCTTACGGAAGAAACCAGGCTAAGGAAGAAATGGTACATGGATTTCAATTCAGCAATTTCAAGCTTTAAAATATTATCTTCCCGAACAGCCTCAGCATCACGATCAAGATAAGGAGAATTCCAACGATTATACTCAGATACTTTGTATGGGTCAGAAAAAACAACCTGCTCAGTGAGCCTGCATAGCTCCACATTCCCACAAAATTCAGCAACTGCATCAAGCATTAAAGAAGAACATTAGCTACATTTCAATAAGTCAACATAATTAAAGTATCTAATTCAGAGACATATTATTTGAATGACAGTTAAAGGATGCATGAACTGAAAAATATTTGTAATTACAAGAATTCCTACTCTAAATCCACAGATAATACTTGTGAAGTATAACCACATTGCTAACAAGTCATGAGCTTAATGTCTACCAATGGAGTTAAGCATGTTCTAACAAAACACTGTGACCAGTCAGCCTAGCTTGTTATTTCAAGAAAAGAACATTTGGTTTACGAATAAGCGAATAAATACAGAAATTTCCCAGGTAATAAAAAAAGTACATTCGTTTCCTTTGAGATGAAAACAATAAAAATTGCTGGCTCTATAAATGAGAGTTAGAAATTCATAAAGCCTCCAACAAATTCCTCAACTTATAGCAATGCATCTTTATGTAGTTTCCAACTAATTAAACCATTATATATGGAAATTACATAGATGTGTTAGCTCAAAGGAAGCCTTGTTCACTAGCACCAAAACCTCCACAAGGTTTAATAGAAACAAGAGAAACCATGCATCAAATTCTTGCTTATATTATGCATCCATTAAACCAAAAAAAAAAAACTGCAGTGATTATTGCAAACAGGATCCAAACAATCACAAATTCAAGTCAAAGTGAATTCAGTATGAATAAATGTTCCAACTGAAAAGCATGAGGGTGTGCACATTCAAAATGCAGGAGTAATTAACTTAAAGGTTAATTAACCATCACTATTCATGAGTAATGTTTAAAAGTTATATCCAACTATGATGAAATTTCCTATGTCTACAAGGGTGGTGATAGCATCGTGGCATTATCTTCTAAACTGTAAGCTTAACTACAACTTATTGCGAGAAATCCCCTCAAACATCACAAGTTGATTGATAAAGTAAACAGGTGAAACAATTAGGACAGTTCTGGGATATTAAAAATAATAATGATAATTAGGACAGTTGTTTGCACCCAGAAAAGAAAAAAGAATTGTTATATCCAACTTATTCCACGAAAAAAAATATATTGAAGCAGAAGAAGAAGAAAGCAAACTGTGCTCTAGATAAAATTAAATCCAGCCTCACTAGAAACCTGAATGTTGTGGGGCAAGGAACTATTTTCACTATAATTAAACCCATAGCAAATCTAACAGCATGTAACATCTAGACACAAAGCATTGGTGCTGCAACGGTCCGATAGAAAAGATTAGGATTTCAAGCAAGAATGCCATTTACCTTACATATCAAATTTGGTTGCCACCATATAATGTGATATCATCAAAATGTCATATGTAAAGAAAATGAAAGATAAACATTATTTATGCACCTAAAATACAATAGAAATAATTACCAATCTTTATAGATACAATACTAGCAAAGAATATACTTGAATATTAAACCCATGTGTGTTCGTGTGTACTGATTAAAACCTCTTACCATCACGTTTGTGCTCTGTGGTAGAACGATAAAGAAGCGATGTGCAGAAAAGAGTCCTTGCCATATATTCAGATATGTGTGCAGCAAGCAGTGGATACTCAATACCAGCAATCAACCCTTTCCTCAAGATAATATGAGGAGGCTCCAAGTATCGCATACCAATCAAAGACATTGTACGGTCAAAATGATAGACTTCAGGAACATGATCAGGACACAACTGGCCATGCTCCTTCAACGCCTGCGTCTCAAAGTATGCTCGCTCCTTTGTCATGGGCCATGATTCACCTATACAGCGTACATATGGAAGAGCCTGAACTCCCAGTTCCCATACAACCAAAACAAAAAATTTAGCTCATCAGCTGTGCACTATTTCCAGATTTCAAATTACATTTAAACCATTATAGTCTTAAAGTCAGTGTTCCCAAAATCTTGTTTACTTTTTAATAAGTAAAAATTATAAATATAGATAAAATTATAAAATTTATGACCGTCAGACAGGTAAAAAAAAATTTGCAATTAAGGAGCTTAAAGTTTTATGATTTTATTTTATAATATGACAAATACAGACCAATCGCCAACGACGGAAATTAAGAACTATCGACAAAATAAAAAAAGAAGCAAAAAACAGAAAACGTTAAAAAAAATGAAGATTAGTACACGGAGCTGACCTGCTTGATAACAAAAGAACCAGAAGCGCCGATGACGATGTAAACGAAATTAAGGTTGCCATCTCCAACTTCTTTGATGGTCAAGTTGTCGAAGTTGTCACCGATCTTGGACGACAAAGAAGGCGTCGCTTTGATGTACTCTATCAGAGACTTATCGTCTAGCGGCCTGAACTCCGTGAAAGCCATCTGCTAAGTACAGTGGTTCTAGGCGGCGGCGTTTCTGGGGGTTTAAGAATTTACAGGTCCGAGGTTTTAAGGAGAGAATGAGGCGTGAATAATGTTGTCGTGGTGCTGGCGAGCAAGTTGCGACTTTTTGGAGGCGCTAGACAGGTTCATCGAATGTGGACGAATTTTATCAGAATCTGATTTTTTTTTTTTTTTTTGGAAACTTATCAGAATCTGACAAGCATTTTGGACGGATTGTGGGAAAACAGAGAAGAAATGGAATCTTTTACTTTCTAAGCTCACTTATTTAACCGGCCAATTTAGTACAGCTGTAGCTTTTTAAAGGCAGTGATACTTTGTTAAAAACAAATAATTTAAACTCTATTTTTAAAATTATTATGAATTTAAAAAACTGGTAAATTAAAATTAATGTATTTAATTTGTAAGTAAAAACTTAGAGTTAATTACACTCAACCTCCCTGAGGTTTGGCTAATTACATTCGGAATCAAAGTTTGCATTAATAGACACTAACCTCCCCTCACATTAACGTTGACCGTTAAAATAACCGTTGACTTTTTTCAAATGACCAAAATACCCCTGTCACAATTTTTTTTACTATTCATTAAAAAAAAATTTCTTGGTGGAGATCCAGACCGTCCACAACAATAATGGACGGTGGAGATCCAACCAAGAAAAAAAAAAATTTTGAATGTTCATCTCTGGGTTCGAAGAGGGTTCGATCTTCAACTCAGATCAAACCCTCTGGGTTCGAATCGAACCCTTCTGGGTATCTCGAAAGCAGAAGGGTTCGAAGATCGAACCCCTCTGGGTTCGAAGATCGAACCCCTCTGGGTTCGAAGATCGAACCCCTCTGGGTTCGAGATTCATCGAACCCAGAAGGGTTCGTTTGTCGAACCCTTCTGGGTTCGAGATCGAACCCAGACGGTTCGATCTGGGTTGAAGATCAAACCCAGATCGAACCCTCTGGGTTCGATCTTCGAACCCATAGATGAACATTCAAAAAATTTTTTTTTTTTTTTCTTGGTGGAGATCCAGGATCTCCACCGTCCATCATTGTTGATGGACAGTCTGGATCTTCACCAAGAAAATTTTTTTAATGAATAGTAAAAAATTGTGACAGGGGTATTTTGGTCATTTAAAAATTTTGAAAAAAGTCAACGGTTATTTTAACGGTCAACGTTAACGTGAGGGGAGGTTAGTGTCCATTAATGCAAACTTTAATTCCGAATGTAATTAGCCAAACCTCAGGGAGGTTGAGTGTAATTAACTCAAAAATTTATTTATATCCATTAATATATTTAAATATTTTTATTTCTATTTTTATTAAAAATTAACTTATTTAAATTTGTTAATATAATATTATAATATTAATTATAAAAGCGAGATTGATGAGAAACAGTATAAAAACTAACTCATTTTGTGAGAGTAATATTAATTTACTAAACATCAGAGAAATAACAACATTTTGGATATAAACCTCATTTTACCCTCGTAAAGTAATTGTTGTTTTATTCAAACTCATTTATTGTGACCTTATATTCATTTCTTTTTAGTTAAGTCGTATGAGTTATTTTTTTCTTTCTCTCATTTAAAAGTTTTTTACTTTGAACGAACATTTCTCTCTCACACTAATCTCTCTTTATATCTTTTTAAAAAGGAAAAATTTCAATTTAATCCCTACTTATTTGTAAAACTTCACTTTTTTACTCACATTAACATTAACTTACTAAACATTTGAGAAATAATAATATTTTAGATAGAAATATCATTTTACCCTTATAAAGTGATTTTTCTCTTATTCAAACGCATTTATTGTGACCTCATATTCACTTCTTTTTAGTTAAGTTCTCTCAGTTATCTTTTTCTATCTCTCATATAAGAGTTTTTTTCTTTGAACGAGCAAATCTCTCTCACACTAATCTCTCTTTACATCTTTTTGAAAAAATTATAAAGAAAGTGGTCACTCTATACAAATAAGGAAGACTAGGCTTCTTTGGAAGTTAATTTTTAAAAATAATTTAGAAATAGATCTACACTAATTTGATATGTCTAATTAGATGGTTATTGTGTTGTAGAAGTTTTTGAATTAGCTAAATAGATCTCATTGTTTTGAAGTTGGAAACATGCATTACTTTTAAGTGTGTAACTTTTTTTTTTTGCTAATTTTACTTTGCTTGTGATCTTATTTTACTTTAACCGTGATCTTTTTGTTTTGGTCATGATCTATTTTCTTTGGTCGTGATCTATTTCCTTTAGAGTTATTCCCTTTGACCATGATCTAATTTGATTTTAGCCGTGATCTAATTTTGTTTTGGTCATGATCTATTTGCTTTGACCGCAATTTATTTTCTTTAACTATGATCTATTTTCTTTAACCCTGATCTATTCCCTTTGGCAGTGATCTAATTTTTCTTTGATCGTGATCTAATTTTGCTTTGGTTGTGATCTATTTGCTTTAACCATGATCTATTTGTTTTGGTCATGATCTATTTCCTTTGACAATGATTTATTTCCTTTTAGTTATGATCTAATTAGATTTGACCGTGATCTATTTCTTTTAGCTGTGATCTATTTGTTTTGACCGTGATCTATTTCATTTAATCATGATCTAATTTGACTTTAGTAGTAATCTAATTTTGTTTTGGTCGTGATCTATTTGCTTTGGCCATGATCTATTTTCTTTAACTGTGATATATTTTCTTTAGCTCTGAACTATTCTCTTTGACCATGATTTAATTTTTCTTTAATCGTGATCTAATTTTGCTTTAACCGTGATCTATTTTCTTTAACCATAATCTATTTGTTTTGGTCATTATTTCCTTTGACAATGATCTGTTTCTTTTTGGTTGTGATCTAATTAGATTTGATCATGATATATTTTCTTTTGGCTGTGATCTATTTGTTTTAACCGTGATCTATTTCTTTTTGGTCGTGATCTATTTCTTTTAGCTGTGATCTATTTCATTTTAGTCGTGATCTAATCAGATCAATGTCAAAGGAGTTGTCTTCACTTGTTGTCGTCGTGTCATCACCGATAGTTGTTTGGGACTTCATTTCGAACGTCGGCCTCACTTGTTTCATTTCTTGGTTTTGTCTTTTGTTTTTTTTCTCAAAATCTATCATATGATAAGTTTTCAAATTGTTTCTTTTTCTTATTTGCTTTTTGTTTTCTTTGTCAATTACTTTTTGACTTTTCATTTTTATTTTACTTTTATTTGATTTCATACTTCACATAGGGATGTTTTAGTCCAAATCCTCATTTAAGTGTTATTTCTACCAAACTTAATAAATTGATGATATTTTCATAAAAGTGGACACTACATAGTGCTATAAAAAAAAGAACTTATTATAAAAACTAATTTTTAGATAATAAAATAAATATTAGTAAGATTTTTAATTATTTTTTTAAAATATTAAATATAAAAGAAATTGGTCTGATTTAATTAATTTTTTTTATTTTTTTTTCAAATTACTGTAGAGTCCTAAATAATTAGTTTTGGAATGTTTTACCAAATATCTTTCCCTTCCAAAATTATGAAATAAGTTAATTTTACTTTATCAAAACCAATATCAAGTTAGTCCTATCTCAACTTACAATGTGGCAATTGGTGATTGGATACACATTAATGATGATTTACTTCATTTGTCATATGTTATCTATTCTCTAATTGTCACATCATAAGCTGTGATATAAAAGTTGGAATGCGTATCACTCATAGTTTTTTTTCTTATTTTGTTTTTTTTTTTTGAAAAACAATTGGGAAATTAGTTACCGAACAAACATGGACTCAGTTTTAATGAAATGACAACAAAATCAGACTGTAAAATGAGTACCAGATAGGTCATTAATGTTCTCCTCAATTTTTATGTTATCACTTTCTAATATTAAAATTAAATTAACTAATAATTAGATTAACCCTTAAAGTTTATAAATTAAAAATTATTGTAACCCTAATGTTTTAAAAAATAATAAAATATTCAAATTTATATAATTTACATAACATACTTTGTTTTAAGATTAATTTTTTTTGTTGACAAAAAGATTGAGTCAAATATGATAACATAAAGTTAATAAAATAGAAATGGATTAACTCTAAAATTTGAAAACAAAATAAAAATAATCAAATGTATATATTTTGTGAACAAATACGTAGTTTAAAAAAAAATTGAAGTGGAGAAAAAGGTTAAGCCAAATTTAAACAATAAGAGAGAAAGTTATTATTAAAAATTCACTTTTATTGTGGTGGGTGTGGATCAAATAGAAAATGAGTTTTTTTTTTTTTTGAAATGGCTCCTATTGGGTCTGGATTGTGGAAACTGAAACCACATTATTGTTTTAACTGAAAATAGCACCTAAATTGGGTTTGGGATAAAAATACCCTTGAATATAAAAACCTTCTCACCGGATTTCTTTTTTCCTATTTTCTTCTCTCTCTCATTTTCTCTCATCCCCTCACCTTCTCTCTTCACTGACCAAACCCCCCTTCACCGACGACAGCCACCGGCCAACCTCTATTGGACACGACAACACTAGCCGACCGGTCATTAATGAGATTTACTAAGTTTTTACTCCTAAAAACTAATCTTATTATTCGATTCTTTCTAATTAAAACATTAATCTAATTAATCTTAATTAATTAAATGAGAACCCAACTAGTCTTTTTAATTAAACTCTTTAATTGGTTGATTAGTCAATTAATGGATATTACCAAGTTTTTACACCTAAAAACTAAATCCATTATTCAATTGTCATTTATGAAAATTGTTACCTATTTAATCTCATTAAAATAAAACAATATAAAATGACAATTATGCATGACATATTATTTATGCATGTGTAGACACACCTAATCTAGATGACATTCATATGTATGACAATACTTTAAATCTATATAAACATCACATGAAAATAAATTAAAGCATATGTAATTGACTGAGTGACATGAGTTATCTAACTTAAACAACTCTAATTAAAATTGTATCCCCAAGGCATTCCTTGGTCTTCAAGAGTTCTTCTTCTAGTTGAATTCTTATAGTCTTCATTTTCCTAATCAAATCAAACTTGATTTTTGGAAAAAGTCAACATCTTTTCCAGAGGTACACATGTTACCTTAACATGCACCTAGGTCAAGACGAAACCCTAAACAACCCTAATGCATGCGAAAGTGCGGCTGCCAGCAGCGTAGCCGCACAAACTCAAGGTGCGCGAGGCCTCGCGCGAGTCGAGCATTCGCCTGCGTTCTTGGGTCGTTTCGCCCACGGTTTTCCGCTCCAATTTTCTGCACTTTTTTTTTTCAGAAAATATATGATAATATTTTTCTAGAAAAATCAGCAAAAAATCGTCCGCAAAAAACATGAAAACACAGCCCTAGCGTAAACGCGGCAGCAGTCCGAGCGTGCGGCCGCTGCTGTGCAGTTTTTTTTTTTCGTTTCTTCTTCGCATCATCCGCTTTTTCGTCCCTTCGTAGGGCATATCGATTACAAGAATAACAATAAAAAAATATAACAAAAAACAAAATTTGCCATAAACAATTGGCACAAAAAACAAAACAAATCTTATAACCCATTCACCATATAATTACCGACCTATTACGCTTTTTAAAATTATACAATCAAATCATATAACAATAAAAACAAATCATACAATCTAAATTTGTGCCTACAGAATAATATATCAAATATCAAGAATCAAAAAGAAAAATATAAACAAGAAATATGTAGTTTTTCTTTTTCTTTTTGCGTATATACAAAAACTTAGAACCTGTATCTGATACCGATTGAAAGGAGTTTTAGAAAATATTTGATTATCATATAGCGTGCAGAATTAGGTTTCAAAAATTTTCTTTTGAAAAACAGTTTTTCAACCAGGAAAGAGTTCCTGTATATACGCAGGAAAAAGAATTCGTGAATCTACATACTTTTTTCTTGATTTTCTTTTTTTGAATCTTCGATCTACTACCACATCTTCCGAGCTATGACCTGCAGTGTGTGTGAGCACGTCACGGTAAGGGATGGAGGTCACGTGAAAAACGCGCAGAGAACGTCTTCTCCCTATAGCCGGCTGCACTTGTAGGGAAAGGAGTCAGAAAAAAAAAAAACTTATCTTTTTTTTTTCCTTCTCTCTTTTGTGGTGGCCGAACCCTCTTTTCTTTTTCACTTGTTGTGTTGTCAATTATTCTAGTATCATAATCCTTATATACTAGGTCTTTAGGGTTTTAATTTTGACCAAGTCAAAATAGAATTCCTAATCCTTTTTATTTTAGTATCCCTAAAGACTTTAATAATTGATTATTAGGACTTTTAAAATAATTTAATTATTTTAATTTATTTGTCCTAATCATTTTTTAATCACATGACCTTATATTTAATAAATAGAATTAATAATTAATAATTATTATTTTCTATTATTTTACTAAATATTTAAATAATTAAATAATCACATTATTTAATTTATTCTCTTTAAATCGTATTACTTTCGTAACATTATTAATTGGATCATCCAATTAATCTACCGTGATTCTCGTTACCAATAACCATAAGGGCTAGCAAGGGGACCTAATGGGCCCACAGTTTTGAGCTCCAATAATACTTAGTAATATTAATTAAAACTCTTTAATTAATATTTCATGATTATTAACCTCGGAGTTATTCCACTAAAAACTTGAGGCTGCACTCTCAGAACTGTAGACGTGTTTATACAATCTGAAGTCTCAGTGTCCATTGATATAAACTATTTACATATAGTGCGATCCATTGATTCTCTAATGAATAATTAAATCCCGTCTTCCTCGCGGAAGCATGAGAGATCTCATCATTGTTGAAGCTCCGAATCAACCCTTAAGGGAACTACTCATCTACTTCAATCAAGAAGGAGTGGATTCTACTGTTGTGTTCAAACATTCCCAGCCACAAGTCAAACTGCAACCCCAAGATACGGAGGTATTGGTCGAGATTCACATCGACCTCACTCATGGTAAATCAAAGACCACGATCCAACCTGAAGAAGTCGATAAGACACTCAGGATTAAGATCACCGATAAATAGCCATCGTTTATCGATATACATGAATCTCATCAACTAATGGATCTTGGTGAGAGATTCATATAAATCATGGCCCAATCCTATATGATCTCATCATATAAGGTGCCTCCATTCTTATGTCAACTACAAGAGCTGTCTAGGATAAGACCACTGTACTATATAGAATGGACCGCAGTAGTAGATCAATCACAAACAAAGTACCCAGCTTTGTTCGCTCTCTACAGACTCTTTATATTGCATATCTCAAAATGAATCATCTCTGTATATAACCTTCATATATTCATTCTGATATTACATCTTGCAATTTAGGATGTTCTTGCACAAGATGAATGTATTACTGAATATAAAACACTTATAAATTGGAATGATAAACTAAATAATTCTTATTAAGTCTTTAACCGTTTACATTTATAAGTTTTAGGGTATAAATCTCAATATTATTAACACTACCCGAAGAACTAGCATATTTTTATTTCTGCTAGCAAAAAGATCTAAGAAGTAATCAACTGCAATTTTCTTCATTTCTTCTCTATTGCAATTCCACACCCCATTTTTGTCATTAATCCCTTATAATTTATTGAACATTCTCTTAAATAAAGTTGACAAATGAAAGAACTTAGTGCTACAGTCTCCTTCTCTTAACCACCCAATTCTAGACTTTTGCAACCAGAAAAGCTCCTCCTGCTTAATAATAGTATTATACTCCTATATATGCTTTTCCTCAAGTAAAACAAGGATACAATTGTACCTCTACTCAACCTACTTTGAATACCTTGTAATCTGACCATAATCCTTTTTTTGTTATGAAATAAGCAACCCAAAGTATCTTTATTCCACATTTTAAGAGAAATAGGCACCCTACTAATTTTATCAACCACAAGATCATCCCCTCTCTAATTATCTTGAACCACCTCCCGAAACATAGCATGTTTTAACTACATAGCTTGAAATTTGAAAGGTTTAAAGTGAGGATCCGAAATATGGAAACTTTGTGTAACATCCCAAATTTCAAATAATTGAATTTGAATATGTGGATATAATATTTATGATTTGAGGAGTGAAAAATATAATTAAATGTATGTATATTTTTATAGTTTTCAGGTGGACCAGATAGAGCGGTCCAGAAATAACACATGAAAGAGAAGGAAAAGTTGGCAGTGAGTACCGCGACCACTCACCGCTACCAGAGATCGCGATGAGTCGCTCACGGCGAAAAATGGTGATTTTTGGCAGTGAGCACGCGACTAGTCACCGCGACCATAGATCACGCAGTGAAACTCGCGGTGAAAATGTAAAATTTGGGCAGTGAGCATGGCGACCAACAGCGCAACCAGGTACCGTGATGGTTGATCGCAACGAAAGCGGTGAAATTCCTCCAGTGAGCAACGCGACCAGGTGGCGCGACCACAGGTCGCGATGACCCAAATTTTATATAAAAAAAAATAATAATAAGAGGCGGTGAAGCTTAATGAAGAAGCAACCAGAAAAGAAAGAGAGAGACCATGAGAGGAGAAAAGAAAGAAAAGAAAAAGAGAAAGAAGAGAGAGAGAAAGTAAGAGGGAGAAAGAAGAAGAAGAAGAAGAAAGAGAGAAGAAGAAGAAGAAGAAGAAGAAAACAAGAAGAAGAGAAGAGGAAGAAGAAGAAAAGGAAAGGAAAAAGAAAAGAGAAGGAGAAAGGAAAAGATGAGGAGAGAGAGAAAAGGAAAAGGGGGAAAAAGGGAAGTCAGAAAATAAATAGTCTGAAAGAGAACGGTATCCAAGTTGGTGTACACACAATTTTCGCACGATTTAATTAAATTGATTTATGAATATTTACTAAAAATGATTTTGAATTAAATAAAAGTGATTTATATTAAATTTCATGATTTTATTTTCTGTATTCTGTTATTTGATATGTTTTTGAATTTCTTGTCTTACAACTATTAATGAATATTGATTTTGGATTGATTGAGAGAGTTTTGATTATATGAAAGTTATCTGAAAATTGAATAAAATATCTGTAAACTCTGAATTTTGATTTTATGACCCTGATATATGTATAAGGATATATGGATATAGGAGATTGACATGTCAATTGAGTGTATATATGGTAGTACTGCACCGATACTTCTGATGCTTATGATGATGGTTTTACGGATACCATTTTCTTAGAAATGGGAAACCGACTGTGAAATACGGATACCATTTCATTCTGAAATGGGAAACCGACTGTGAGAACATATGGATATCATTTCTTTATGAAATGGGAAACCGACTGTTTATTTAGGGATACCATTTCATATGAGATGGGAAACCCGAATGTAAAACCCGTAATCCAGTCCTGTAAACCCTGTTATGTGTATCAGAGGCCCAATTAAGAACTGAAAGCCAGAAAAGGGATGTGGAAATAAAGAAATGTTATTGAAATTGAAACCCAGGAACTTTTGAAATACTTTATTTCATAATTTAGTAATTAAAATATAATGTTTGTTTATATATATATATATATATATATATATATATATATATATATATATATATATATATATATCTCTCTCTCTGAAATTCTGAATTTGAGATTTATTGTTTTACATTACATTGCAATTTATTTTAATGTACACCCACTAAGCATTATTGCTTAGCACATTGATATTTATCGCGCGTAGGTAACAGAGATACCGAGGAAGGAAAAGATTGAAGAGAGAGTTGCAAACAGAGATCCAGAGTCACCACATTTTGAGTAGTCATATATTTCTGTATATTATAGTTAGTTACGCATGCATATACAGGAGTATGTAAAGGTGTTATATATTTATGTTTTATAATTAATTGTTTTATGATTTCTGTTTTTCATTTTCAAAGGATTGTAAATAATGAATTATGAACTGTTTTATTTTAAAACTGATTGGAAAGTCGCACTAAACGGCAGAGTGCGCATTGGTTTGAAAGTTTGATTTAGAAGTGTTGAAAATTATATTGTGTTGGGCATTTGTTGAAAACATATTTTGGGAAATCAGAAAAACAGAGGAAACTCTGCCGAAATTTTTAAAAACTGATTTTGATGGGCTCACTAGAGATGATTTTAAATTATAAATTATTTAATTTCCAAATTATAAAGTGAGTTAAGAAAAGTTTTGAAAACTCGGTAACGCTCTCTGGGTCGATTCATACGGGTCGGGTCAGGGGGTGTTACACTTTGAATTTGCAATAACTGAGGACAATAATCAGAATTGACCCTAGGCAAATGCCTTATGAACCCCTCAGAAAACTTAATTCTTCATTCCGACACAACACACGGTCCAATCTCTCCTTAACTTTCTCACCAATACCCCTCCAATTCATCAAGGTATACTTTTAGTCTACAAACCCCATATCCATAAGACCATTATAATTTATCCAATCCCTAAAACCACTATTAGAAAATCAGGTCTACCACCCTTTTTTTCAAAATTATTAGTGATTTCATTGAAGTCCCCTATAACAACCAAAGGTCTCTTAAAAAAAAAAATCTCTAATGGCACTAAGGTACCTCCACAATCTCTGTCTATTACTAGCACTCGGACTAGCATAGACCACAGAAAGAACCCAGCAACTCTTATCAACCTTCACAAGAGCAGAGATAGTATGCTTAGAATTAGAAATAACACGTAATTTCACCCTATTACTGTCCCACAATAACCAAATTCCACCCGAGAAACCCTAAGCCACAACAAGGAAATTATCAGGGAAACCTGGTTTCTTAATAACTCTTAGGCCATGTTTGTTTGCTGGGATTGGCATGGGTTTGGGTTAATTTTTTTCTCAAACCCATGTTTTGTGCAACCAAATGGGTTGGGTTAAAATTAACCCGCTTTCATTTTATCCCATCTCAACGACATAAATCAAACCCATTGAAGACATGGGTTAAAAAAATCCAGACCCTTCTCTCCACGCTTTTTTATGCTCTCTCTCAACACCGTCTTCTTCTTCTCTCATCCTGCCTTGCTTTCTCACCTCTCTCTTTAACACCTTCTTCTTCTCTCACCGCCGCCGTCGCCGATCTTCACACCTTCTTCTCCGACCCTGCTCACAGGTATGGATTTTTATTGTAAGGTTAGAAACATGTTGGGAGTGGGTTAGCACCTGGTTAGGGTCGAAAGCTCTATTCACTATCTTTTTGATTTTTGGTTACTCTGTTCACTTTTTTTTTTTTTTTTTGTGAATGTTATGTTTAATCTGCATGTTTGGATGTTGTTTACTGAGGTTTGAATCAATGAGAGGCCTTGTGTGTTGTTGGTAGTCGCTGCACCTCCAAGGCAAAATAACCCTATGTATTTGTGTTGTTTTTAGAACATCTCATAGCTTCTACACCCGTGTGAATTAATTTTTGTTGGGTGATGGCTTTGATCTTGGATACTGCTTTACTGTAAATACATGTTGGAGTCTCATCATGCCAGCGTCCGGGTCAATGGTTCTACCATTTGGTTCATATAGTGTGGTGTTTATATTTGCATTGTGGTTCACGAACATTAATCATAGACAATGCATCTATATCTTGATCTTGGATCTTTGATTTACATCACTGCTGACATTATGAAGTGCATAAATATAGCTATAATATTTTCAATTGCAATAATTAGAGAGACCGAGAATGATAAATAATTTTCATAAGCTTTGAAGCTTCAGTTAAGGGGAATTTCTTGGGAAGCTTCGGTGTGCTTGCCTAAATTTCATCTAATTATCCTTTTACATTTTTTTTTGGGTGAAAAGGAGGGCTATAGACCCAGAAGAAACAACAAAGAAATCTTTTTACATTTTCATTTCAATGGTTCTAAGTTTCTACTATCTGTTTAATTATTTATAGAACCCAGTTCTTCCTATATAATCAAACCTTTTCACTTCTAAATCAACCCTCTATTAATTGGAAACCTATCAACTCAACTTAGAGCCCTATAATCTAAGTTATAGAGCTGAAGTTTAAGAACCTTGCAGAGCGAAGACATTCTATTCTGCCTCATTGAATCAATACTGCAATCACAAAGAAAAATGTGTTAAGGTATGTCTTTAGCAATCCAACTAACCTGATTTAATACATAGTAGATTTTGAAGCGATCAGAGTACTTGGCAGTAAGTCCGTCAATTCTTCCTGCATGAACATCAAATAAAATAATCAGGGTCATTCTCATACAAATTTCATATCATAACAAGTACATGCTTTATCCTTCTCAAACATCACTTTGTCTCTAAGTACTTTAATTTTAGTAATTTACACTCATAATGGTGATAGTACACATTGTGTGTAAATAACAGTACGACATTAATCAAAATTAGTAATTTATTATGGAAACATTATGGCAACATGACCCAAGGGAAAACAGCCAAACAATAATGTGCTTCTCAGGGCTAATATTTCATATGCAATAATATATATGTGGTAGTGCTTATCTGTCTCAAATTTCAGAAGATCAAAGACTATTTTTCCTCATATTTTGTATATTTTCTCATTTTCTCTAGTAACTGGAGGAGTTATTTTGTTTGGATTACCTTTGTATTTCTAGTAGTACTTTCAGTCGTGCAATTCTTTTTGAGATGATATCGTAAAGTTTTTTTCTATTTTGACTTGATTTGGTGCATGCAAGAGGAACTCTTGACATATAAAGGGGTTGTGTTTTATATTTGTATTGCTCTTTTCTATCTTTAATATGATATTATGCTTTTCATGAACTAGTTATGGATGGCATGGATGAAGAAGATATTAGTTTGTTTCAATATAGATTTTTAATTGAAAGATTGCATGACTATATTTAATGCACATATTATTTATGGAGTCTAATATTAATACATTATGTTAGTTATTTTATTTTAACTTTGTTTAATTACAATTTTTTTATAATATAATAGTTTGGTTCCTTCTATTTGTTTTATGATTATATGTGTGTAGGAATGGATGTTGGAGGTTCTAGCCAACCAAATGAGCATGAAAAAAGAGCAAGTAGACGGGTGTGGACAAAAGAAGAAGAAGAAGAAGAAGCATTATTAAGTATCATGGATGAAATTGTAGCAAATGGAGGTTGTGCGGATTGTGGTGCCTTTAAAGCTGGAATATTTAAATTATGGAAGTGCAATTATCTGATATCCTACCAAATTGTGGTTTGAGAGCTAGCCCTCACATTGAGTCAAATGTGAAGAGTTGGAAGAAAGATTATGGAGTAATATATGATATGAAAAATACCAGCGGTTTTGGTTGGAACCATGAAAGACAGTGCATTGAAGTTAATAGTAATGAAACATGGAATTCATATGTACAGGTGATGTTTACTTTTTAAAAATTTTAATTTTTTGACATAATTTAAAATCTATATGAGTTATTTATTTTTTCTTTCTTTTTGCAGCACCATAAACAAGCAAAAGGATGGAGAGATAAACCTTTTTCACTATATGAAAGGTCGGAATACATATTTGGAAAAGACCACGCTACTGGGAAAACAACATATACTCCAGAAAATCTAGCAACAAATGTGGATTTGGATGAAAACTCTAAAAATGATATTGAGATACTTGGAAACTTTTCTTCTATGTCAGTCAATCAAATAGATTCTACCCAACGAGGCCTGAATCAAGCTTCATCTCAACCCTTAAGCAGGAAAAGGTCTAGATCTGGGGATTCAATAATTCGGAGTATGGATAGATTTACAAATGTGCTGAAGGAGGCTATGGACAAAACAAATGAGACATTGGATAAATTTGCTCAAGTGTTAGCCAAGAACAAGGTAAATGAAAATTCTCTTTTGGCTACTGATTTGCAAAAAATGCAACTTCCTCTCACAAATCAAATACATATTATGCAAAAGTTTATGCAAAAACCAAAAATTGCAGAGGTTTTCAAGGCACAATCTAATAAGGACTAGAAGTTCCAGTTCATTGCATCAATTCTTAGTGGTGCATTTGATGGATGACTGATATATTATATTAGTAAGTAATTATGGAAGCTAACTTTTTGTTCATGTGCAGCTTATAACTATTAACTTTTGAACTTTTTGACTTTGTACATGATGGTTATAGGACCATAGATAACCATATATGATTGATGCTAGTTTTTGGTTGATTGCATCAACACTATATATATCACTAAGTTTGTAATATGATACAATATTATATTCAATAGAGATATGTAACTATTGCAATGTTGTTATTATTATGTGTTTTAGGATTATATTTTAGTTTTTTTTAATGAGTTGATGATTATATTTAATGTTATTATGTTTAATTTTTTATTAAATATTTATAAGTTTATTATGTTCTTAATAAGAAATATATATATATATGTTCTTCGAATTATGTTTGTGAAAATTAGTATGTTTTGTAATAATTTCAAAGATGTAGTCTCTATTTTATGGGTTCAAATTGTGAAAGAAAAATGTGATTTAAATTACTACAAAAAACATAAAAAAATTATCATTCTTATTTCAAATGAGCTTGAGACCAAATTTATAATTGTTTTTGCCAATTTATAAATCTATAATAATTCAATCATTAATAAATTTTATAATTTGATATATATATCTATAATACATTTATTTATTTATTTTACTTAATAAATAAATTATTTTATTTAGATAAATTTAATTTTATATTTAAAAATAATTTAACATTAATTAAATTATTTTAATTATTATCCGATCCATACTCATAACAAACATGGGTTTACACTATTTTGTCCAATCCTATAACTTACCAAACACAGGTATACACTATTTTTAATCATATCCTATGTTACACCAAACATGAGATTACTTATAAATTTATCCAATCCAATCTCATCCTATCCAATCCCATATAAATAATCCAATTCTATCCCATGCAACAAACGATGCCTTAAAGCTCTAGCCCCACTTATTCTAGGCTCAAGCACGACAAACACTTCAATGTATAATTTATTCATAACACTAATAGTTCTAATAAAACTCTTTTTACCTGCTCTGTAACACCCCCTAACCCAAATCGCTTGGACCGAATCAGGGAGCGCTACCATATACCGAAATCTCTATTTTACTTTTATATAACCATAACTTAAAACTATATTAAAAACATTTGAAAATGGTCCAAATAAATTTCCGAAAATCTTGTCAGAGTTTTCTCTGTTTTTCTGACTTTCAAAAATCTTTTACAATTAAAATTCATAAAAATCAACACTTCTAAATTCTCAAATCACTTTTGCGCACCCTTCCAAATTTAGTGTGACTTGCCAAATCAATTTATCACAATATAATTTATAAATATTCAAATAATATAAACATATAATAAAATATTTACACAGCGGAATTTCTTCAAATATGTACAAACATTTTATGTATATGCATGTTGTATTAAAACATATATACTTATTACAAAAGGACTACCAAATATATAGGAACGATGTGACTCTGGACTCTGCTCCTGTAGTCTCTACTCTTCTTTGTCTTTGTCTCCCTTGGAACCTCTTTTACCTACGTGTGAGAAAACTCAACACACTAAGCAAGTTGCTTAATGGGTGTACACAAAATTGTATATCAAAATATACTATACAAATAATTTTATCTATTTGTCGAAAATATAAATAACATATATATAAATCATATATGGAGCTTATGTCAAATCAAATCATATACTCAACACATATAGTATTCAAAATCAATCAACAGATAAAATCTTCATAATTTCTCAAATGCTTTCATATAACAAATCAGTTTTCATACTGGGCTCCTGACATACATAACATAATTTATCAAACTGGAGTATGGGTTGTTCGGCATTGGACACAAACGGGGCTACCCGCCGAACATCAGATCACAGTTGGACACCAACGGGGTTACCCGCTGTAAATGTCCCATATCTGATTTCCAACCCTAGGACCGGCACTTGAGACTTGTACTATCCAAAGGGTGACACATTCAGATCAAAGCTCCATACCCTAGGACAGGCACTTGGGGCCTGCTGACACGCTCAAACGCGTGGGAATAAATCCCAAGTGCAGGATGTGTCGAAGTAATAAATTTCCGTGAGTACGGAGTCGAATCCATAAGGAAGTGGTGGAACTAATTCTATAAACTAGAGATTATAGGTAGTGCGATAAAATAAATCAAGTTGTTGGTTTTTGGGTTTTTTAATTAAAATATAATTAATTACTAATGCAATAAAATAAAGCGAGACGGATTAAATGGAAGATGATGCTAGGTGGTCTCACGGTTCCAATTCCGAATAAGGAAATATATTGACTATTATGAAGCACATTATTAACATGATAAGAATAATTTAACGAAGGCCACACCACATTGTATTGCTCCCGCAATGATATGGTATGTGAATTCGGTCAACCACACCTATTGGTCGTAGAGTGCAATTAATCGAAAACCATAGTTAATCTAATGTCTAGGTTAATTAAGTAATTTCTTATCGAAACTAACCCAGTATTGATTTTAGAGTCAATTAAGCTCGATTGTAATTTTAATGATTTCTCATATAATATTACAATAAATATTAAATCGGTTTTAATCACAAGGCATGCAATATACTTGCGCAATCGCAAAACACCATAATCGAACACAAAGTAATAATATAATACACTCAAAATCAATATAATCTCTTAAAGTAAATATCAAATCGATTCTCATCACGAGGCATGCAATCTACTTTCGCAATCGCAAAACACCATAAATCAAACGCAATAGGATAATGCTCAAATAATCTCATTAACAATATCATGAAATAATATACAAAATATATTCGTAGTCAATAAATCCGAATCCGTTCATAGTTCCGAAAACTACCTAACAACAAATCTAATAACTCATACAATCGATTAAACATAAAGATAGGAAAAGGGAAGTAATACAACCCATTCGATGAAGTCGAGAATCGAAACCCGCTTGTTTCCCGCTTAGATTCCTCCTCCCTCATTCTTCGTCTTCTCTCCGATGAATCTTCGATGTAATCGCAAACTAGAGATGTGTTGGTGTTGTGTGATGTTGGGTTGTGTTTGGGATGAGCACAATGGGTGAAGGATCACCCTTAGAGGCAGCCAAGACTCTGCCCTTTTCCGTCCTCGGCCAGCTCCCTTCTTTTTCTGCAACTTTCTTTTTATAGCAGCCCGTTAGGGCTGCGATTTTTCACTCGCCGCGACCACCATCGCGACCTGTGGTCGCGGCCTTTACTGGCCTGCTGGGAGCTGCTGGACGTGAGCTGCATCGCGAGGAAGGACTGGTCGCGCTGCCCTTCACCACCTTCACTGCTGCCATGTTCTTCTTCATCGCGAGCTTCTCACGAGCAGCTGTGGTCGCGGTCTTCCTCGCCATGCTCACTGGTCTCTTCTTCTTCTGCATCGCGAGCTGCACCGCGAGGAGGGACTGGTCGCGGTCGAGCTCGCGCAGCTCACTGGTCTGGCGTGGGTGTCTTCATCGCGAGGAGATGGCGCGAGGGAGACGATCGCGCTGTGCATGGTTTTTTGTTTCTTCTTTGGCCAAAACGGCGTCGTTTTAGACCAAAGCATTGGTCCAAAACGGCGCCGTTCCACTTAAGACCCAGCTGCCATAGTGCAAAACGCACCGTTTCACTTATGTTTGGTGGAACTTTCTAAAATTGCAGTTTTGCCCCAGAACTTTACTATTCTTTCACAGATGCCCTTCCCCAAAGTTACTGAATTTACACATTTTCCCCATAAATATTTAAAATCATCACTTAGGTCCCTAAACCTGCACACTCAAGGAAAACACGTGAAAAGCACCAAAAATACTCAAGAATACAATTAAAAGATACGGTCTAAGGGTCGTAAATATGTAACAAATATTGATCGATCACCTGCACTATCCATAGGGTAGTGCATCAGAGTATATCAGCACAATACTATTCAGAAAAACCCAATTGACATGTCAACCTCCTATATCCATATCTATGTTTAAACATATCAGAGCTATTTCGCAAAACATTTTCTCAAATCCAATGTCAATTCTTTTCATTTCTTAAAATCATCACATTCAGATTTCAAATTATTCAAATTCAATATTGAAATTTAAATTCCGAAATACAATTTCACAAATCACTTTCTTATTTTCAAATTTAACTTTCGAATATTTCAAATCAATAAACATATTTTTGAAATTCAAATTTCATTACTAATCATATAAAATAAATATACAAAATCATATACGAGTATATTTCTCAAATCAATAATCACATCAAATCAATCCAAAACTATATTCCAATATATTTCTTAAACCAATATTCACATCAAATCAATTCAAAATCATATTCAAATATATTTTACAAACCAATATTAAATCAAAATGCCCCAAAATCATTTTTCGATACATTTCACAAATGTTATATAATCAAAATCACCTTTAACTATATTTCTCATAACAATATTAAAATCAAAACGTATTAAAATCAATTTATAATATTATTCACAATCAATATTTCAGATATAAATTATATTGTAATTCAAATCATTCCAAAATCAATTTCAAACTATAAACTATAATCAATATAATTCAAATAACTCAACATTAATAAAATTCAATTAATCCGTAATATTCTGGAAAATTGAAAATTCGAAAACTAGTGTACACCGAACCTAGATACCCTTTTCTTTTTCTCTTTTCCATCTTCTCCTTCTCTTTTCTTCTTTCTCTTCTTCTTCTTTCTCTTCTTTCTTTTCTCTCTCTTCTTTCTCTTTCTTCTTTTCTCTCTTCTTTCTCTTCTCTCCCGTCCTTTGTTCTATTATGTTTTTCTTAATTTCTTTTGTTCTGTTGGTTTTATGAAACTCTACCGCTTCATGGCATTCGGTGCTTATATTTTTTAAAAAAATTTTGGGCATCGCGTCCACGTATCGCGAACGGTGGTTGCGTCGCTAGGTCGCGGTACTCACTGATTCAATTTTTTCACTTTCATCGCCAGCAGCTACCGCGAGCTCTGGTCGCGCTTCTGGTCGCGGTGTTCACTGGTCCAATTTTACCACTTTCATCCCGAGCAGCTACCGCTATCTCTGGTCGTAAGGCTAGTCGCGGTGCTCATTGTCCAATTTTTCTCCTTTTCTTCATGCACTGTTTTGGACCATTCCAATTGGTCCACTTGGAAACCTAAAAAAAATCGTAAATATCAAATTCACATACTCCATATTACTTAAACTATACTTTTCATATTTATGCGAAATTAGGGATGTTACATGCTCCTCCCACGTTCCATACACACAATACAAAGAGAGAGTAAATATCTAACCTGAGACAAGGAAACCATCGTTGCCTCTTTAAGTTAAGAGGCAATATTTTCAAATAAAGAGTTCTTCACAGCTATCTTATTTAAAGGAGTAGCTACAATGCACTCAAAATCTATGCTGGTTTGATAGGTCCGTTGACTGGCATTTTCATCCTCAAACAACTATATCTTCAACCCCTTATTAAAGACTAAGACATCCCGACGAAGCTATTTTAAAGCATCCGGCTCTTCTAATTCATTCCCCATCAGGCTGGTCTTATTAGTCTCCACCTTAGCTCATTTTATCTTGGCTTTACCAGATTGCGAGGAACCTCCATAAGTACTCTTTAATTTATCACAAGAACCTTCCCTCAAAACCAGCCCTTTATTAGAAGCTATACCCTTATTTTTATCTCCAATCTTCTTGTTACTAGTCGTTTCCTTTTCTTTCCCACCTTTTTTAGTCACATCTTTAAAGATCTCCTTCTTATTAATTGTGGCATTATTACCCTCAGACCCAATGCTCCTAGAATTCAACTCATCATTTTCCTCAGCAACATCTTCCAGTATCTCAAACCTCGAACCTCCTTCTCTACTCAACATTTCTTTACTTTTAAAACTTCTAACCGAGATCTTAGGTCCATTGTTGTAAGAGCTACCCCTTTAGCATAAACATTACCAGCCTCATCATTACCATTTTTCCCACTTTGCACATCATTTTCATTCTTCCCCGTGTGACCACCTGTCACCCCACTCTTACCATAATGCATATAGGCATTATTACATCAAACCCATTATTAACACTACCAGAAGAACTAACATGCCTATCAAATTTTTTAGCCATATCATTCCTATATCTATTCTTATTCTTATCATAAGAAAGTAGCATATAGGGACCAAAAGCTGCTTCTCCTTAATAGTCTGCCTATCCTCTACCTTACCACTTTGCATCTCCTCATGCACATCAGCCTCTCCCTCTTCACAAATCTCCTTACTATGTCCATATCTACCACATGTAAAACAAATTAAACCAAAATTCTTATATTTCACTTTAATTAGCCTATCCTCCACATTCAAACATCCCACCAAACGCTTTGAACTATCCACTTCAACACATAACTGAGCAACCTTACCCTTGGACTGGTTTTTAGTGATAGGATCAACCTTGCAAGTCATCCCCAACATTCCACCAATTCACCACAGAAGATCAGAATTCATCCACTCTATAGGATTTCTAGACAATCTAATCCAAATCGGCATAACCTTAACTGTCTCCTCACCTGGTACAAAGTTAGGCTTCCATTGTTGCACCACAAGGTACTGATTGGCAATGACCCAATAACTCCCAATCAGGATTGAGTCTTCCTTCAATTGAAATCGGGTGATGAAATAACCTTCCTTTTAGTCAGTGAGCTGCCACTGCCCAATCATCGGCCATTTTTGCCTTAATTTTGGAAGCATATAGTTCAAGATATGAGCTGTAACCGTAATTTTTAGAATTAGCGCATTCGACCACAGTTTGTACAGCTGGGACTTGAGCTCCTCAGACAACTTCATGGCCAAACCATTAAGACCTTCTTCAACCATGATATCTCCCTCACTAATTGTTAGCTTATCTTTAGGAGACCCAAACCCTTTCTAGTTGTTTGGGTTATTCATATTTATAAGCTTCGTCTTGATGCTGTCACTCGCGGATTTCCTCAAACCTTTCACTTCCACTTTAGAATATGCTCTTGCTCTCTTCGAGCTCATACTGATGTCTGGAGGCTTCTCCTTGGTCTCCTCCAAGTTCATCAGCTCAGACTGAGCTGAAAAAGTGAAGATTCTAGCCATAGAAAACACTAGAACTGGCCAGAAACAAGGGCGTGTAGGTCAGAACACTCAGATTTAGATACACGTGCTACCGCGTTCAAATTTTGCTAAGTTGCAGTGAATTTCTTCAAATTTAAAATTTGTTTACTAACTATATATAATTTAATGTAAAGAATTTTATACAAATCCTAGCAATATTGTCTATTTTTTTTTTTTTGGAAATCCCTAACAATTTATCTGAAGTTTCAAAGATTATCACAAGATTTTACGGGTACATCTTTTGGACCCAACTCCGGTAAGTAACTGTGTACGCAATGAGTCAAAATTTGTGCCAAACAAAGGACTGCCAATTGAATATTACTCTCTTCGACCACTTACTTGCCTCAAGTGAATTGTGTGTGTTTGACTAATTAATCTCTGTCTTCTTATGGAAAGCAAAGGCCATTTGTACGTGTTGCGTTTTAGAGTTAAATTTTGAAAGAATCAAGCACACGCTTTTGAAGCTGCAACTTTTGAGAAATTGAGAGATAGAGATTTTCAATAGATAAAGCGACGACACGTTTAAGAGGCCAAAGAAATTAACAAAGTTTACGCGTAGGTTGAAACGTCGGAGTCTTTTCAAAAAAAAAAAAAAATGGGAGCCACCAAAAAGTGAATGATGCTCAATTCATCAAGATTAAAATTTTGATATTGTAAACGTTATCACACCGTTATCTATAAAATTATAATAATTATGAAAAAAAATATCTTCTAATATTAAAAGTATCTAACCATATTATAGAATTTAATTTCGATAATTCATATTAAATTTAAAAAGAAATAAAAAAATAAATAGTGAGAGTTCCTAACTCCCTGGTCAAAATCAACGCCAGATTTCAACCGCGTGCCTTAATTTAATTGGCTTGAAGTTTCCAATGAGGTGAAGCTTGTTAATTTCTGTAAGGCTCAAGATCAGTTATAAAATTAATAAGTTTTGTTAAAATTAATGCTATATATATATATATATTACCATTAGTTTATTTATAAATTTTGTAATCTATTTCAGGTTATGCATAATTAAATTAACTAAAATTAAGGACTTTACCACCAAGCCATATTCACAGTGGTTCGAAGAGACTTTTCAGGTAATTGTCTTCTGACTGGTTATCAATCCATCAACAATAGATAATAAGAATAGACTTTTCAGGTAATATGTACGAAATTGTTTGTTCTCCTATCTGGCATGTATGATTACAAAATTTTACTTTAGGATTGACTATGAAATTTTCTTGAAATAAGAATCTATTATTACCTTTTTTATTTTATTAAAATTCAAGTTCAATTAGATCTCATTTCTAATTTTCCACGATGTATTTAAAAGTTTTGGAGTTGAAGCAAGAAACTATTTAGTGTAATATATGCTTTGAGTGCTTTCGTGTATATTTGATTAAATGAGTAAAATGTACTTTTGAAATTAAAAAAATCACTACAAATTCAATATATTTATAAATTAATAAGTATGTACTATAAGAACAATCGTTAATGCGGAAGTGCTGCCTAATATGTACTATAAGAACAAATAATATATAAACAAGAAAAATTAGATGAAAAAACCACGAATCCAATCACACAACACAAGATTTACGTGGAAACCCAAAATGGAAAAAAGAAATCACAACCGTTACTAAACTTGCAAAATCGCAGAATCACGAGTCAACTATAGCCTCTCTCATTTATAATGGAAACAACCATTACCAAATTGCAGGTTTACGTGGAAACCCAAGATTTCCTATAGGTCACAGTAGTCTATGTCGCAAATTCCGGTTGTTTCGTGAGGGCGCGTCCAGCCACTTTTTTTCTAGTGCTATTTGACTGTTGTCTTCGTCTCAATCTCTTCTTTCCGTCAATTTTTGAATCATCTCAATCGAACACCATTTGCTATACTTTCGTATCAGTTGAACACGGTTGCGCATTTTAGAAATATAAGACAAAACTCAACAAACCGCCCCTTTGTGAGAATTCTGTAAAAAAACTTTTGTCCATTCTCCAACAACCATGATTCTCATCACTGAGAATCACCATACCCCACCATAAAGGTACAAGCACTTAGGAACAATCCATTCTAAGATTTCTTCCTGCAACATTCGAATTAACTTGCTGAAAAAATATTGTGTAACCCTCATGTTAGACTTTCCAGGAGTTCCTCAGTCCTTAACATCCTTTCAACCACACATCCTATATTATTATCTAACCAATGCCTATGGGCAAACTTGTGGATCCGCTGGTAGTATCACATCTTCTTTCATGGCAACTTGGTGGTCTAGTGGCATGCCATGAGGATGTACATGTCCTTCCTATAAAGGACATCATCATTTCCATTATAAATGAGAGAGGCTACAGTTGAAGTGTCCCCATCCTTATAGTCATTTATTGAACTTGCTCCATTTACTCTGACAATCCCTTTTCACATGTCTAGATTGTTCACATTTCCATCAGCCACTTTTCTTCTTGGAATTATATTTCTTTTAACTTCTGGTTATGAGTGCTAAATTTTTAGAAGTTTTACCTTCACTAGTCAACTTTTTTTCCTCGGAGATTAACTTATGCGCTACATCCCCAATACTTAAGTTGAACTTTGATGCATCAAAATATGATTCACGTGTGCATAGGAAGGTGGAAGAGACTAAATGAGTTTTAATATTTTGTTCTCATTATCTATTCCAATTCCAATCAACTCTTATTCAACAATAATCCCATTGAGCACTCTTAGATGATCAAAATTTCTTTATACATTCAGCCATTTGCAGTAAGTGAAACTGCTCCTTCAGATAAAACCGATTACAAATACTCTATGCTTGATACAACTCTTCAAGCTTCTCTCAAAGTTCTTTCGCAGTAGATGTTCCTTGAATATTTGCAAAAAATTCTTAGTTAGGCATAATCGTATCACACTTGCAACCCTCTGGTTGAGGTCCTCACAATCATCACCGCTCATCCCAGATTTTTTAGAACTAGTACCTGTTGCTTCTTTACCAGAAACTACAGGGGTTGGTTTGCCCTTCAACGCCTTGTGTAACCCAGATTGGATCAGGATATCCTTGACTTGTACATGCCATAAGCAAAAATTGATCTTCCCATCAAATTTATCAATATCAAATCTCACAGAGTTTGAAAATCTATTCCTAGACATATTTGTTTTACTAAACTGATACTTAGGCAACTTTAAGGTCTAATACCAGTTGCTGGGAAAAATCGTTAACGCAGAACCACTGCTTAATATCCATCACAAGAACAAATAATCTTTTAATTTTAAAAATGATAAATAAAAAGAAAAAATTCACTTGACCGTTATACTCGTTACTATAAACGTACTTGTTATCACTAATTTTTATTTTTTTTAAAGGACTTTTTTTTTCTTCTTTTTTTGACAACTTTAAAGGACTTGTTATTAGTTAAGAAATATAAAGTTTTTATCTATGACCTTGTGCATGAGATTTTTACTCTTCTTTTTTCCTTTTTTTTTTTTTTTTTGATAAATAAAATGATTTTAACAACACACAATATATATATATATATATATAAAAAAAAAGCTTGAAAATGTATTAAAGTACCTTGAACATTATCCTTTAATTTATTAAATGCTCTTTTGAAAAATCAAAAGGTAGAAATGTTCACCGGTTTCCTGAGTCTCAATCAACTAGACAACACATGATCAATTAAGTCTATATAAATGAGAGCAATTACACTTCTGCAATACTCACAAGAACATAAAGAAAACATGGCTCGCTCAACTATCTTCTTCATTTGTTTCCTAACCCTAACAGCCTTGCATGGAATCCATGCAGTCGAGTACCTTGTCAACAACAGGGCCACAACAACCCCTGGCGGCATACGATTCAGGAATGAGCTCGGAGCTGAGTACACCAAACAACGAATGGCAGCCGCCTCCGAATTCATCTGGAGAATCTTCCAGCAAAACACCCCCGCAGAACGAATAAACCGGCCGCAGGTGATCCTCTTCGTTGATCAGGAATCCAAGTACGTTGCATACGTAGTCAACAATGAAATCCACGTCCACGACGATTACATCGAAAACATTAAAGGTGATATCAAGTGGGATTTCAACGGGGTGCTTTTCCACGAAATGACACATATTTGGCAGAATGGTTTAGGAAAAGCTCCCGTAGCAGTGACCGAAGTGATAGCTGATTACGTGAGGTTGAAGGCCAATTACATCCCGGCTCATTGGGTGAAACCAGGAGGAGGTGATAGATGGGACCAAGGTTATGACGTTACTGCTAGGTTTTTTGACTACTGCAATGGGTTGAAAAATGGGTTCGTTGCAGAGCTCAACAAGAAGATGAAAGATGGTTACAGTGACAGTTACTTTGTTGATTTGCTGGGGAAGAATGTCAACCAGTTGTGGACAGATTATAAGGCTAAGTTTGCCAACTAAGATCGTGACTATGCTTTATATGATATATTAACAACTTTGTATTATTATATATTGAAGATTACGACAATAAGGTGAGGTCATGTATTCTGATCATTTGATTCATCACCATAATCAAATAAATGGTTTAATTATTTGCAGCTATTACTTAAACTTTTTGGTTTTTTCACTAGCTAGGGAAGTTGTTTCTTCACCTTTTGATAGCAAAACAGGTTTTGTTTTCTTGTTTTTTAATGTTAATTTTGCTACGTGTCGACACTTGAGTGGCTCAGTGGCTCTGTACACATACTGATTGATATATTGGGTGCTCTTAAGATTTTCTCGTAATAAAAATATAAAAGGTTGCGTTTGTAATTAAAATCCAATAAACTGACCTTGAGAAATTTATATATTTTTAATTGGAACAAGAATTCTTTCTTGTTACAAATTTAATTTCTCTAATCAATTTATCATTATATAAAAATTACATCACAATTATATTTTTAAAATTAATTACTATCAACAAATATGGATCTTGTTGAGCAGAGGGTTGTTTTAGTTGTAATTGTTAGTTTATGTAACTAGCCACATCAGCTGTGTGAAAATGTTGAGTCAGCATTTAATTGAAATTCAACAATTAGTTTGTACATATATCAAGGCTGGAGGTTTCCAGATATTCAATTTTGGAATTGAGAAACACTTTACTCATTTTCTCTCTTTCGTTTACATCTCCATTTCCTCTCTCACTTTTCATGGTATCAGAGCTTCGGTTCTTCAACAATGGAGTCCACGAGCTCGCTCAACACAGGTGTGTCCTCCGTAAGCACAGTCCAAGCTTCTTCGTTTCCTTAACATCTCAACTTTAATCTGCCTTTAAAGCTTGATGAGAACAATTATGTTCTGTGGAAATCGCAAGTCCTACCCGCGGTGAGAGCTTTTGACCTAGAAGAATTTATTCTAGGTGAGCGGTTGTGTCCTTCGAAGTTTCTTGACATTACTTCAGTAGTTCTGGTAACACAGAGAAGCAAGTCAATCCTGAGTTTCTTCAGTGGAGAAAGACAGATCAGCTTCTTGTTTGCTGGATCCGTTCAACACTCACTCCATCCGTTCTTGGACAAGTTACTCGGTGTGTAACTTCATGTGAGGTATGGCGTACTCTTGAAGAACATTATGCTCAGCAGTCCTTAGCTAAAATCATGCAACTCCGTTCTCAACTCCATCACACGAAGAAAGGAAGCATGACTGTTTCAGAATATATTCTGAAAATCAGATCTATAGCTGATTGTTTAGTTGCAGCTGGTCAACAAGTCTCAGATCGGGATCTTCTCATGAACATTTTAGAAGGTCTTGGCAGTGAATTCGATGCTGTTGTTGTCAACATTACCTCTTTGCAGAGTTCTATTTCTGTTAGAAAAGCTCAGTTTCTCCTGATGAGTTATGAAGCTAGGATGAATCAACAAGCGTCTTCCGCCTCTTTGGCAATTTCAGGTGCTTCAGCTAATTACTCTCAGAGTAATTTCCAGAGAGGTGGTACTCAACATCAGCAAAACGTGAGAGGAAGAAGAAGCAGGGGACGTGGAAGAGGTGGAGGCAGGTTTGGTGGCAGATCAGTCTGTCAATTGTGTGGAAGGTCTGGTCACTACTCTGCTATTTGCTTTCATCGTTTTGACCAGAACTTTCAAGGCAATAGGCCTCCATATGGACAGCAACAACAAGGCTCTCCTGCTCAGAATTATTCTGGTGGTTTCAATGGTGGTCAACATGGCAATTTTCAGGCTCATCAAGCACAGATGCAGCAATCTAATGTTGGAGGATATACTTCAGCAGCCTCTCAGAATGATTCCAACTGGTATATAGACAGTGGCGCGACAAATCACGTTACTCCGGATGTTGGCAACCTCACTCTCAAATCTGATTACAGAGGCAAGGAACATCTCGCTGTTGGTAATGGTAACAAATTACCTATCTCTCATATTAGCTTTACTATGCTTCCCTCACACACACCTTCACAATCGTTATATCTGAAAAACATATTACATGTCCCTTCCATAACAAAAAATTTGCTAAGCATATCACAATTCACCAAAGATAATAATGCAATTGTGGAGTTTAATTCTGATTTTTGTGTGATAAAGGACCGGAATTCGAAGAAAATTCTTCTTCAAGGAGCTCAGAAAGATGGTTTGTACCATCTTCTAATGCCAGCTATTGAGTCTCACAAATTCCATGGTCTTTCTCCACAGTCCAAGTCAGTTGTCTACTTTTCTAATTTTCAGTGTAAAACACCTAATCTGTCTACTGTTTGTGCCAATTCTGCTTCTGTTTTCGCTAATAGTGATTGTTCTAGTGATAAAGTCTGTGTACCACACATTGTGAATAATGTACATGAGCATTGTGATTCTGTTTTTGATGTTAATAAAAATGCAGCAGCAAATGTTTTGCATTCTGGTGTTAGTGTTGATTCTTTTAGCACTATTTCTAATTGTGGTTCACCTGCACACTTATGGCATCTAAAATTAGGACATCCTTCTCACAAAGTACTTAATCAAATCCTTCACTCCTTAAAAATCACAACTAGAACACCATTTTTCTGTGATTCTTGCCAATGTGGCAAGGCTCATCAATTACCCTTCCCATCATCCACTACACGAACTAAGGCTCCTTTAGAAATTATTCATTCGGATGTTTGGGGTCCTGCCCCCATTCTTTCCTCCCATGGTTTTCGCTATTATGTTCATTTTATTGATCAACACACTCGCTATACATGGATCTATCCTCTTAAAGCTAAATCGCAAGTGAAAGATGCGTTTCTTTTATTCAAAAACACTGCTGAGTTGTTGTTTAACTCTAGGATAAAAGTTTTTCAAAGTGATCAAGGAGGGGAGTTTAAAGTTCTTCACACTCTCTTCCATCCTTTAGGTATCCAATTTCGCTATTCTTGCCCTCATACTCATCAACAAAATGGCCTTGCTGAGCGAAAGCATCGTCATATTGTTGAAACTGGTTTAACTCTCCTTTCTCAAGCTCACATGCCTCTTTCTTTTTGGTGGGAAGCTTTTACTACCGCCGTTCATCTCATAAATCGTTTGCCTACTCATTTGCTCAATAACAAATCTCCTTTTGAACTTGTCCATCATAGGAGACCTAACTATCATGCTCTCAAACCTTTCGGTTGTGCTTGCTTCCCGTTACTTCGTCCTTATAACAATGCCAAATTTGATTTCCATTCTTCAAAATGTCTTTTTATTGGCTATTATTTTCAACAGAAAGGTTATCAATGTCTTCATCCTTCTGGACGTGTTTATGTGTCCCGTAATGTCACGTTTAATGAGTGTGAGTTTCCCTTTGAATCTTTGTTCTCTTCTCACATACAGTCTGCTCCCAAGTCTGCTGCTGTGTCTCCTAGTCTTCCAATTTCTTTTCTTTCAGCTCCTTGTCAGTCTAGGGATTCTGGTTCTTTGTCTAACACTGTTAATTCTGCTCCATTATTGCATTCTCCACACACTTCTCCTATTACAACTCATATCAGCCCAAATACTGCATCTTTACCTGTCCAAACAGCTCCTTACATAACTGTTCCTCATCCTACTACATCTCAAACCAACCCTAATACTGCACCTGTACCTGTCCCATCAGCCCCTAATAAATCTGTTTTCCCATTGTCAACTATTCCCTTATCTCATCCAATGATTACCCGTTCTAAACTTGGTATTTTTAAACCAAAGCTTTATCATATATCTGTACCCCCATTACCAACAGAACCAGCCACTGTCCTTGATGCCTTGAATGACCCCAATTGGAAGGCTGCTATGATTGATGAATATCAAGCTTTACTTAAAAACAATACTTGGTCCCTAGTTTCTCCACCTTGTGATGTGAATATTGTGGGCAACAAGTGGGTGTTTAGGGTTAAACACAATGCTGATGGCAGCATTCAACGATTCAAGGCTCGCTTGGTGGCCAAGGGATTTCACCAAACTGCCGGCCTAGACTACTTTCAAACTTACAGTCCTGTCGTTAAATCATCCACAATTCGTGTAGTCTTGAGCCTTGCCGTGTCCTTGAATTGGTGTATTGAACAGTTGGACATCAACAACGCTTTCTTGAATGGAGATCTTCAAGAAACAGTCTTCATGGCACAGCCCGAGGGCTTCATTCAGCCGCATCAGGCTTTTCTTGTCTGCAAACTGCATAAGTCCTTGTATAGACTCAAACAAGCACCTCGTGCTTGGTATGAGAAGCTCAAATCAGCCTTGTTGAAGTGGGGTTTTGTTAATTCAAAGGCAGACAGCTCTCTTTTTATTCTTCACACCAATTTGGAGGTTGTTTTATTACTTGTATATGGTGATGATATACTTGTAACAGGTTCCAATAAATCTCTTATTGCTCAAGTGATACAAAGTTTGGGTGCTACATTTGCTCTTAAAACTCTTGGCTCCTTGAGTTATTTTTTGGGTTTTGAGGTCACTAGGACAGCTGCAGGTCTTCATGTGTCACAAACCAAGTATGCTATGGATTTATTGAAGAAGACAAATATGTTGCAGTCCAAGCCTTGTCCCACACCTATGGTTTTTGGCATCAAGTTGTCTTCCTCTGCTGGTGAGACATTTTCTGATGCTACTCTTTATCGCAGCACCATTGGCGCGCTGCAATATCTCACCATCTCTAGGCCTGACATAGCCTATGCTGTCAACAAACTGTCCCAATATCTTTCAGCCCCTACTACCTCTCATTGGCTTGCTTGTAAGAGGGTTTTGAGGTACATTAAAGGCACTCTTCAATGTGGTTTATTTTTCAAACCTTCTGCCAAGCTTACTGTCACTACCTTTATTGATGCTGATTGGGGCAGCTGTTTAGATGACAGAAAATCCACCTCTGGGCTGTGTGTTTTCTTGGGCCAAAATCTAGTCACTTGGGGTGCTCGTAAGCAGAAGGTGGTGGCTCGTTCTAGTACGGAAGCGGAATATCGAGCTCTTGCTCAAGCTGCAACTGAGGTGATTTGGATTCAATCTCTTTTTTCTGAGCTTAAAATCAGTTTACAGGGGGTTCCTGTTATATGGTGTGATAACACCGGTGCAACTTCGCTTGCTCATAACCCTGTTTATCAGGCTCGCACCAAGCATATTGAACTTGACATGCACTTTTTGCGTGATAAAATTGCTTCTCAAGTTTTCGAGGTTCGTTTTGTACCTTCTGAAGAGCAGCTGGCTGACATATTTACAAAACCCCTTCCTACTGCTCGTTTTTGATAAACTTAAGGCCAAATTAATCTTGGATAAATCCCAGCTTAATTTGAGAGGGGATGTTAGCAATGCTATTGTTGATTCAAGTTCAGATTCTAGTTACACAGGTTCTGCTGCTGCAAATTCTGGTGTTGTGAAATCTGATTTCAAAAACTCTGCTGATGTGAATTCTGGTGCTGAGCATTCTGTGACTGTTAATTCTGGTGATGCTTTTGCTGATACTTCTGTTAATTGTATGGCTTATTCTGCTGAAACATTTGTGGCTAGATCAAACAATTTGAATCATGCTGCAGGTCTGAAGTTTGATCCTGGTTAAAGAATTTCTTTGAGATTATGCTTCAGTTATTGTTTTCTTTTGTCAAACTCATCTTGGACTCCATCCCAGATAAGTTTGAGAGGGGATGTTGAGCAGAGGGTTGTTTTAGTTGTAATTGTTAGTTTATGTAACTAGCCACATCAGCTGTGTGAAAATGTTGAGTCAGCATTTAGTTGAAATTCAACAATTAGTTTATACATATATCAAGGCTGGAGGTTTCCAGATATTCAATTTTGGAATTGAGAAACACTTTACTCATTTTCTCTCTTTCGTTTACATCTCCATTTCCTCTCTCACTTTTCAGATCTAATCGTAAGAGCTAAAATCGAAGAAAACATTCCCGTCTATATTGCTTCACTTCCTGGAAATCGAACTATCAAACCAATTTCAATAGACTATTCTTTTTTCTGAAAATGGAAGGCATATATATTGAGGGTCACTACTGTTTATTTCTAGACCTCACATATGATTTGTCACTTGACAAATTAACACATATTAATAGTTCACAATGTATTTTCACAATATTATATAAATTAAATTACCGCATCTAAATTTAGATACCTAATTTTTACCCTAGTCCCTGGTTTCAGTTGAATCAAAATTAACCAAAAAGTCACCGTACCATTTTTCCAATAGAGGTTTAATAGAAATACCATTTTTCCAACTGAGACTCATCACAATCCACCCTCTAACCGACTCTATTTTCAGTAGTGGGGTTGGTTGAGTCTGATGGCTTCGGTTACAAACTGAAGCCCAAGTGTAATTCTTAAAAACCAAAGAACAATTAAGGCTCATATTATTAGCATCCCACCACTAGTTCAAACTTTCACATGTTAGGCCACAAGGAATTTCCTTGTGAATCCTTAATTCCGATGTAGATAGCCTGCCTTTGACCAGACTTGGAGAGATGTATAAGTCCGAGGCGTAATAAAAAAATAATTTTTTTTAAAAAAAGCATAGCAAGCGAGGTCACAATTCACTAACAGTTCCACCTCAATGTTTACCATTTCCGATAAAATTATCAAAAGCTCTTGGCTTCTATTATTAAATATCAAAAAATTTACATTAGATAGTTTTTTTTTTTTTTTTCTTGTCAAGGGTTCATATTAAATTGAGGTTATTCTATCATTTTATTAATGGAGACGTTTAGTCGTATTCCCCAACTCTCTATGCCAAGAGTTTTGAGGTGTGGGAGATAAAGAATCCCATCATGTTGTTGGATCATTTTAATTGTTTGGATCATTGGATTTGTCTTCTTTTTATCTCTACACCTTTGGAGAAAGTTCATAATTAATGTGTGTGCAAGAGGGAGACAGAGAGTACATAAATGTATGAGTGAACTAATTAAAGAAATCGAAGAGATATATATATATATATATTTTTTTTTGACATACCACCTATGGTTGTGGCGACTCGAACTTCAAACATTATCAGGATAAATGAGCCTCTTTGCCACCAAGCCACATTGGACGGTGGTTCGAAGAGACTTTTCAGGTAATTGTCTTCTGACCGGTTATCAATCCATCAACGATAGGTATCAATCTATCAACGATAGGTAAAAGGTACGAAATTGTTTGTTCTCCTCTCTGGCATGTATGATTACAAAATTTTACTTTAGGATTGACTATGAAATTTTCTTGAATAAGAATCTATTATTACCTTTTTTATTTTATTAAAATTCAAGTTTAATTAGATCTCATTTCTAATTTTTCACAATGTATTTAAAAGTTTTGGAGTTGAAGCAAGAAATTATTTAGTGTAATATTTGCTTTGAGTGCTTCCGTGTATAATTGATTAAATGAGTAAAATACACTTTTGAAATTAAAAAATCAGTACAAATTCAATATATTTATAAATTAATAAGTATGTACTATAAGAACAATCGTTAATGCGGAAGTGCTGCTTAATATGTACAATAAGAACAATAATATATAAACAAGAAAAATTAGATGAAAAACCACGAATCCAATCACACAACACAAGATTTACGTGGAAACCCAAAATAGAAAATCAAATTGCACAATTGTGAGTTACGGCGCGACCTACAGGTCGCAGCAGTCTTTGTTGCAAATTCTGGTTGTTTCATGAGGGCACGACAGACCTCTTTTTTTTCTAGTGCCATTTGACTGTTGTCTTCGTTTCAATCTCTTATTTTCGTTATCTTTTGAATCATTTCAATCGAATACCGTTTGCTATACTTTCGTATCAGTTGAATACGATTCCGCATTTTAGGAATATAAGACAAAAACTCAACAAACCATACCTTGGTGAGAATTCTTTAAAAAAACATTTGTCCATCTCCGAAAACCATGACTCTTATCACTGAGAATCACTATACCCCACCATAAAGGTACAACCACTTAGGAATAATCTGTTCTAAGATTTCTTCCTACAATAATTGAATAAACCAACAGACAAAAAATATTATGCAACCCTCATGTTGGACCTCTCGGAAGTTCCTTAGTTGTCAACATCCTTTCAACCACACATCCTACATTATTGTCTAACCAATGTCTATGGGTAAACTGTGGATCACTGGTAGTATCACATCATCTTCCATGGCAACTTGGTGGCCTAGTGGCATGTCATGAGGATGAACATGTTCTTCCTATAAAGGACATCATCATTTCCCTTATAAATAAGAGAGGTGATAATTGAAGTGTCCCCATCCTTATAGTCATTTACTGAACTTGCTCCATTACTCTGGAATCCTTTTTCACATGTCTAGATTGTCCACACTTCCAGCAGCCACTTTTCTTCTTGGAGTTATCTTTCTTCCAACTTCTGGTTATGACTGCTAAATTTTTAGAAGTTTTACCTTCACTCTTAACCTTCTTTCCTTGGAGATTAACTTATTCGCTAATCCCCAAGACTAAGTCGAACTTCCATGCATCAAATATGATTAATGTGTGCATAGGAAGGTAAAAGAGACTAAATGGTTTTAATATTTTGTTCTCATCATCTATTTTAACTCTAGTCAACTCTCGTTCATCAATAATCCTATTGAGCACTCTCAGATGATCAAATATTTCATATATTCAGCTATTTGCAAGTATCTAAAACTCTCATTCAGATAAAATCGATACAATGCTCTTTCCTTGATACAACTCTTCAAGCCTCTCCTAAAGTTTAGGCATAATTTTTATCGCACTTGCAGCCCTCTGCCGAGTTCCTTCCTATCATCACCGCTCATCCCAGATTTTTCAAAACTAGTACATGATGCTTCTTTACCAGAAACTACAAGGGTTGGCTTGCCCTTCAACGTCTTGTGTAACCCAGATTGGATCAGGATATCCTTAACTTGTATATGCCACAAGTCAAAATTGATCTTCCCATCAAATATCTCAATATCAAACATCACAGAGTTTGAAAATCTATTCACAGACATTTATTTTGGTAAATTGATACTTAGGCAACCTCAGGGTCTAATACCAGTTGTTGGGAAAATCGTTAACGTGGAACCGCTACCTAATATCCACCACTAAGAACATATAATATAAACAAAAAAATAAGATGAAAGAATCACAAATACAATCACACAATACAAGATTTACGTGGAAACCCAAAAACGGGAAAAAAAAACCCATAGTCATTTAAGATGACAATAGAAAAATATCACTATATAGAAAATTGTTACAACTATCTACTCAATATTTTTTTTCCTAACCCCAACCTTGACTCGTTATCTGGTTTTGATGGTTTTGTTCAGTGTCTCTATGTGCTCTGTGGACATTTTTTTTTTTGTTGAAAATTAGTATGACTGATGGTGTATTGTGTTTATAATGAAACTAGGATGTTTATGTTCAATGCAATTGTCACCTTCTTGGGGCAAAGGCATGAGATAGGCAGATTGTCAAGGACTACATCAATTTGAAAATGTTATGGGACTCTGCCATAAAAGTGATATTGAGGAGAAAATCAGCATTAGGAGAGAGGTAATCCAACATATTCCCATTCCTTGGAGTGGTTAAAAATAAAGCAATCCACTTCATATTCGGATTGATGGATATGCTGGCTAAGTTTAAAGAGAAAAAGGTAAGCCAGATCCATTTTATGTTTAACTATGTATCTCTTAATGTTATACATCTTGGTGAGCCAAATTTTGACCAACCTAACCCAGCTAATGAGCCCAACCCTGATTAGCAGCCAAATCTACCTCAAAAACAACTTAGGATCAGACCCAATTAACCTTGACTCTTCTGATAGTGAAAATTGGTAGTGATGAAAACCCAAATGAATCTTGTGAGGACCATAAAAGTGAGGAAGGGGACCACAATGAGGTTGGTGAGGACCACACAAGTTATGATGGTAATCAGGGTATGGTAGATGGCAGTGATAGGTTATCTGATGTAAATGAAGATAAATTAGTGAAGAAGTGGAGAGAAGTAGGTAGTGGGAGAGATAGTGATAGTGATGTAGAAGTTGGCCGAGTGATAATGGGCGTATTACATTAGAAGTTGGCCAATTGTTTAGGAAAATGTCCCATTTTAGGGAATATTTGAACCTTATGCTATATAACAAGTTCTAAGATTTTTTCTTGTTATTAACTAAATAATGTCTATTCTTGCAGGTTCTTTGGTATTCAAACACACCAGCACTTTCCTCTAATGAAAACCAATTTAGTTCATCAAGTCAACAAGATGTAAGCCATAATCCCCTTAGTTCTCAACCATTTACACCAAATGCACCCCAACCTTCTCAGCAATATTCAGGTATTGTCACATTGAACTTAAAACTCTTAATTATGGCATGTGTTCTTAATGAAAATGTATGTGATGTTTGTTTTGGGAATTCATACCAGGAAATAATGGTGGTAGGACTTAAAGAATGTGATTTATGGACTGTTGGTAATAGGGAAGCTGATGATGAGTCCTTTTGTTGTTATGGATGCATATTCTTGACAGTTGTGTTATGATCTTTGTTTGTTAATTTTTGGTACATTTTACATACTTTCATAGTTATGTTGAACAGTTATGGATGGATAATATTTTTGGTAATTTTGTTTATGAGGCATCATTCACTGGTTCAATGCTTGCACCAGCGTACATGATTTTTTGTTCATATTGGCTTTTGCTGCTGATTTGGTATAGATAGCAGTATGTTGCCAATATACTTGATGTATTTATCAACTATTAATGCTAATATTCATAAGTAGTGTACATGATTTTTTTGTTCTTTTTGTACTTTGGATCATCAGCATTTTATATATAAAAAAATATTGTTTTCGCAAGGGTTGTAGCAATATATTAAGCTTGGGTAAATGTCACAAAGTGATTAGCTTTTAAAGTTTCCACAAATTTTCAAATATATAATTAAGTATAAACTATGGGGGTATTTTTGTCCAAACAATAAGAGAACAAAGGTTATTTGTATTACCGCTAATTTTGAAATTTTTAATATTAATTTGTGTCCTTTTCTAAGGGCAAATAGGTCAAATCAGTATTATTTACCGTTAACAGGGGTATGTTGGTCATTTAACACATCTGGCATAAGTCAACTGTTATTTCTAACAGTCAAAGTTAACATGAGGGGAAGTCAGTGTCAATTTATGTAAACTTTAATTTCGAGTGTAATTTATCAAACCTCAGGTAGGTTGAGTATTATTAATTCTTTATTTTATGTACAACCTGCATTCGCTCATTCAAATTTTAGACATTATCGGACTGAAAAACATTTATCAATAAGTCTCATGGAGCGGTGGTTATTTCTCAATTCAATGTTAAGAGTTTAAATTCAAGTCACTGCACCTCCAAATAATAAATAAAATAAAATAAGAATTACACTGACTATATTAGTATTCGGCGGTTTATGATACTACAAAGGAGATTCACAAATAGCTTTTTAAAATTAAAAATAAATTATAAATTTAATTTTCTTTTTATATATATATATATATATATAAGCAAATTACACTAACATTCCCTTGATATATATAGTTTGTTGCATTCATTGACAATTTTTTTTTGTTGTACAAATATTTTCTAAATTTCATTGACCGGTATGTTGATTAATTGAGAAATTAACGTCTGTCTAGTGTATGAAAGGCAAAAGCATCTTTTGGCTTGTTTAATCTGATTTGATGTAATTGAGAAATTAACGTCTGTCTAGTGTATGAAAGGCAAAAGCATCTTTTGGCTTGTTTAATCTGATTTGATGAAAGGGGATAATGACAGACATGGTAATTGAGGCAAAAAAAAATTTAAAAAATGAATAATGATTGAAATTTATTAAATAAATAATGATGACACACGGTAATTTAGGCCAAAAAAATATAAAAAAAATGAAAAGTACATGGAGACTAATGATGAATAAAGACACGGTAATTTATGCCAAAAAATAAAATAAAAAATAAATAGTGATTGGAGTTTTTCTTTCTTCATTTTCATTTTCTCTTAGGAAACTCATAAACTTGTCTCTTCAGAAAACATGTCACTGAAGAGTAAATTTTTTGGCATTCTAATATCTGCTACCGGGTTAGATGCTAATAATAGTGTCTACCAGGTGGCAGTTTGCATTGTTGAAGGTAAATTAAAACATAGTGGGGGCTGGTGCTTAGAACTGCTGTATAAGCACTTGGGGCTTGATGAAACTAGGAGAATGACATTCATTTCAGACAGGCAAAAAGGGATTCTGGATGCAGTTGAGCCGTATTGGCCAAGGGCCAGCCACCGTTTCTGTGTGAGACATATTTGCGAACATACAATCCAAATGGAAGGGACAACTTAATGGACAGTATGTGTGGTGGGCAGCGAGTAAGAGCAACAAATCTGAATTTTTAGAAGAAATGAAGAAGTTGAAGGTTGTGTCGGTGGATGCGTACAACTATGTGATGGGAATCCCATTGAAGTCTTGGGCTGTACATACATTTGACACACATGTCAAATCAGAACATACCACCAAGAACATTACAGAAAGCTTCAATAGTTGGATTAACAATTTGAGGGCTCTACCGGCATTGAAATTGATGGAGTGTTTATGCTGTAAGTTGATGAAAAGATCTCACATGAAGTTGGTGAAAGCAAGCAAGTGGCATGGACCGTTGGAGGAAACTTAATTTCTTAAAAATTTAATGGCTGTATTTTGCTTCTTTCAATCCAACGGCCATGTTTTATATCACTTTCAAGGTAATTATAAAATATTTGAAGGGTATTGTTGTAAATTAGCTTTTTCATTAAATTAATGTGGACCTATAAAATCAAATTGTCACCTTCTAATCATATCAACTACACAAAAAGAAAACTGATGTATTATGGATTAAAAAAAAGGGTTGTTAGTGTAATTTGCCCTATATATATATTAAAAAAAAGAAAACTCTGAAACAATTATACATCAAGAAAAATAAATAAATAAGAAGGAAGTTTAATAGGAGGTCACACGGTTAAAGAACAAGATATATCAATTTGAGCAGAAAGTTACCAACTGATGTATTATGGATTAATTTATTAAACTTGATCACACCATTTCTTTACATTTTAAGAACACATTAACCCTGCAAAGTTTTAATCACTAAATAAGATCTCCTTCACCGAAAAAAGTTTCTAGCTCCGTCCCTGAAGTTCAAGTCATGCATGCTGGTGATCCAG